>CM010618.1:1040996-1541565 GCA_003430845.1 Xanthoceras sorbifolium
ACTTTGGAGAAAGTTGTTGATTGCCAACCTTACACTACCCTACCCTACCCTTTTTATTGTTGATGCCGATGGAGATGGTGCCCTACACAACATTGTCACCATTCCATTACATTTCTCTCTAAATCTATCGATTCAAACAAAAGTTGTAGGGCTTCTAAATTACCACCAAATCCAACTCCATTCCTTTCACCTTTTTTATTTTTATTTCTTTATGTGGAGTTCCCACTTCCCACCCCACATACAATTTTCCTTTTTGCATTCATTTCACGTTTTTTTTTTTTTTTCTCTTTTAAAATCTGACTTCTTACTGATTAGAATACTATCACGACCTACCGAGATTATAGTATATGAGTATGGCCTGAACATCCATTTTTATTAAGGAAGCTGGCCGTCTACTTTCAATAATGGGAAGGGTCTACCTTCAATACGGAAAGAGGTCTACCTTCACAATTATACTATTATGAACAATAATAAGAATATAATATATAACTAAATGTTAAATTTTAATGACCCGAAGAGTTTGAGACTTTTACAATTATAAGGTAAGGGTTATTATACGAATTGGAAAACTATATATATATATATTATATATATTATATATATATATATATATATATATATATAAAAGGAGAGTTAAGGATTGACACGTGACTCACATGTCAGGCTCTACCGACACCGATATGGCCCATTTTCTTCAAGGCCATGTCTGGGCATCTCTCAATAATTGGAAATGATTCAAATTGACCATAAAGGAAATTCTGGAAAAGTGCAAAATCTATCACAGTTGCAAAATCAATTTACTCTTTTAACTTCCTATTAACCTTTCACTGAATCAATGGACTCGTCACAACTCACAAAATCTTAAACCACATACAAATTCAATATAACACAATCAAGTGAGAAGGGATTCGAGTCAAGGACGCATTGACTCATTTACTGATAGGGAATAAAAATCAAAGGGAATCAAATTCCAATGAAAATGAAATCGGGTGGGAGGGGAGAATCAAATTCTTTCTCGATTGGAACTTAAGTTGTAATTTGTGTATAAAGTCCACATAACATGATTCCCAACTATTTTTAATAAACCCTGTAATCACAAATCAAGAATTAAGCTCATCAGAATTCTTTATTAGTAACCGCCACGTCAAGAACCTCTAAATGATGTTAGTTTTAAGAGCTAATTGCATTGACCTCTTCTGAGGTTTTGCTAACTACAAGCGGAGTCAACTTTATCATTTATTGACAAATACCTTTCATTTTCTTAGTAAAATTTGGTCAAATATAACAGTTGACCAATGAAGATTTTTATCAAAAAACTCGAAAGTTGACTAATGAGAGGGAAAGTCTTTATCAATAAACCCAAAAGTTAACTTCACCTGTAATTGAACAACCCTCAAACATTATTTACTTTGGTTTTAATACTATGTTAAGTAATAACCTAATCTAAAATCTTAACCTTGCATCACACGACACTAATTGGAAATCTTGGCTGCACTTGTATGTACAATAAAGAAAGGAAAAGTGGGGGCAAAAAACCAACAGAACAGAACAAAGTGTAGGACATTCTTGCATTAATGCAAGCTAGGCAAGTAAGTTGCTTTCCACAAGCAAATTATAGAGAACCATCACATGGCACAGCAATGTTTTCTTAGAGTACCTCCAAAGTCCTTTCTCAAGTGCTGCAATGTCCAAGTTAAACTCCATAATTGCACAACCTTTCATCAAACTAAAAATGGATATAAATATGAGTCTTCTAATAAATATTGATTGCGCATATTTCATAACACAGAATTGATAGACATATCTTATAATTACAGTATTAGCTTATATATCAACTTTAAGCTAGAATTAGGCAGCCCTTGCCACCCCTACCATGAGTCGAAACAGATGCTAATATTACAAAAGAGCGAATGACATTTTAACAGGTCAATTTTTCAGTAATCCAGAGAACCCACCGAAGTTATACAGGTGCTCAAATTTCTCGAGTCCTGCCGGCTTGCATAATCCTCACAGCTGTTGTTGGAAAGCCTCTGAATTGGGACTGAGTTCAAGAGCTCTATGCCTCTTTTTCCCATTTGCTGCACTTCCGGCGGTGAGAGTATTTTGATACACCACACACTATTTACGAACTCCCTGGTACAAGAAACATGAATATATCAATGGTCTGCCAATAAGAGTGGAATATAACAGATGAAATACAAGGAAATAACTAGAATTAGGAATCATCAAATCCCATTACTAACATATCCAAAAACTTAGCAGCACCTCCAACCATCTTATTTCACTTAATTTATATGGTTTTCTGTCCTTCCTTTTTATCTAAGTTGGGTGTGCTTTAAGATGCAACCCGGTGACTACAAATAATAATCCAGCTATGACAAAAAAAGAAAAAGAAAAAGGAACACTATTGGAGAATAGGCACAGAATTCTATAAAGAAAATGGTAAAAGAACGATTGGAACTTACGGCCAGGGGTCATCACCAAGGAGAAGAACATCATTCTCCCGGTCAACAAATACAAGCTGCCAGCCTGATCTTAGAGGGTCCTCTAACTGGCCTTCAAGGCCAAACATGCGAGCAAGTTCCCTGCGCAACTCATGGTAGCTGCTGACTTTTGTAATATCCAGTGATCTACCAAAGGAACCTGACTTGTAAACCTATGTACGATTATCAAATTCAGATCAGTAAGAATAAATGAATAAAGCACTGATAGACCCGAAACCAAAGCCAATGCACCTTAACAAGGTTCTTGTTGGTGGGTTCCTTGGCCACATTTTCTGGAGACTGCAGGAAACCAGATTCATCAATGCAACTGGTAGGCGTAATTGCTGGATTGACTGAAAAATCAGTCCCTGCAGTGCTCATATGTTAGAAGAAGCAAAAGGGATGGTTGTGGAGTCACTGTTGCTCCCAACTCCCCCAAGGCTTGATATCTCATTCTGCATAAGAAGAGATGAGGGTTCAATATTAACACCAAACAAAAGATGGGCTCTGTGGATCAGCATTCCCTTCCTGGTCTATTGAACACTCCTGCCTGGAAAAGGTGGCAATGAAATAGAATTCTGAGAAACATTTGTCTGAGGTGGCCCCAATTGTTCCACCTGGGGCAGCACACATTGAGGACCTCCAGAAGGAAAAAGAGGTTCAACTGCAACTCGCTTTGAAGGCCATGTCGGAGAAGGTATCAAGGGATTGCTTCTAGGCAAGTTAATAAGGTGGGATGATTCATCCTGTGCAAATGAACCCAAGAGACTGTGGAGGGGCGAAACAATAGGCTCGTCACAGGGTTCCCATTTGAATCAGAGAAACTCTGCTGGTGGCAGAGTGAAGAGATGGCATGCATTGGAGGGTGACTGGGATTGGGAGACTGAAGTGAACGTGGCATAGCAGAGACAGCACTTGCAACCTGTTGATGATCAACCTGCTGCTGCTGTTGTGACAACTGATGATGATGATGATGATGCTGTTGATTAGTGAAAGATTGAGGGTGCTGCAACTGTGGCTGAAGTAGGTGAGACTGAGTTTGAGCCTGAGAATGAGGTTGATGCTGGTTCTCTTGAACACCTTGAAGAAATGTCTGCTGAGGATGAGACTGCTGTAACATTTGTTGTTGCATTAAAGCAGCAGACCTACTGGGGAGATTTTGGGGTTGCTGGAATTGCAAATGCGAAGTAGGAGTGGGTTTGGGACTATCTACTGCCCTCATCTCCCGAAGTGCAGCAGCAGCCATAGCTTGATACATGTCAGTTTGCAAACCAAGCATGGAGGCATCTAATCTCGGCTGCATCCAAGGTGAAACTCCAAGTCCCTGAAAGTTCACAGACTGGATTCCACGATCACCATCTCCTCGAAGCCACATAAGTTGAGAATTTAATCCCATATCTTCTTCTTTTATACCTAACAGGAGAATAACCAGGAAGTTAAAATTAGACGGCAAAATCAGAAGACATTGGGTGCGAACAGCACCAGAGGTAGTACGGACATGCATACCATGAAAAGTAGGTAGTCCCGAAGGCCATGGTCGCTTGAGCCTCAGTGGAAATGGAGATGGATACATCGGGAATGTTGTTAACGGTCAATCTCCCACAGGGAAACTCTTGGTTGCCTCTCTCCTGCTGTGGATTCATCCCAGCCAACCTGCATTATTTAAGTAAAAGTTCAATATGAGTTCCTCCCAGAGTAAGATCAGATTTCTCAAAGATATGAACCAACATGTTATTGAAAGAAACTTGATCATTAGTAATACTCCATCAATGAAATATCCATTGAAAAGTCAAAAGAATTAAAGAATTCTTATCAACAAACCTTGACTGAACGCCAATGTGAGTTTGGCCACTTAACAGGATCTAAGTCGCTTATGCCAGTTATAGTGCCCATGTAGCTAGAGAAAAACATAAAATAAAATAGTGAGATGTCAAGATTTGTTTATTATTGTTATTATTATTTTTTTATTGTAAGAAAATGAGACTAGGAAAACCAAGTAGACAGAAGAAAGATAAAAGGTCAAAGGAAATACAAATTAACTTTCATGTCTATTGATCTAATTGCAACTTAGAAAGGACAATTATAATGAAACCAGATAAATTTCCTTTCTTGTTCCCTAATAGTTCATGGGTGTAATGAGGTACACATCACCTAAGTTTACCAGTACCTATTTTAATTGTTAATCAATATTTCAGCTTGTTCTTTATAATTCCACTGTCCTTCCTTCACACTTCCACTTGAAGTTTCATTCAGCAAGATCAATGAGATACCTATTATGACTTATTTTTCATATGATATGCATAGGCAAAGAAACAATTATGGGCTACAAGAATATATAGTCTCCTAGGCATCCCAGAAGCAGCTTCTAAAAGTAAGCAATTTTTCCTCGCAATGCACAAGAAATGACAAAGAACACAATTGCAAAGAATTACAATTACATAGTAATCATAACAATTGTAGCAATAATAGAAATTCAAATGAAAAATAAAGGTACAAAACCTACCGACGCACACTTGATTCTTCAGTTTCAAACAACATCCTAAAGCGCATGCCAACTGAAACACGAGTGTGATAAACCGCTTTAACGTACTTGGCCAGCGGTATGACAAACTCTGATGGACTAGCCCTGATGTAAAAGAGATGTAAATTAAAAATAAAGACTTTAAATTTAAAATTTCTAGTAATTATCACTGGTTCAAACCTTGGGTTATAAAATATGGTAAAACGGCTATTCGTTGCAGCTGCATGAGCAGCAGCAGCAAGAAGCCCCAAGTGCATGCTTGTCGCTTGATAAAACTGATGATGGCATTACTGTTGGTGGTCGATTAGCACGGCGGATACCAAGAAGTAATTGATTCTTCTCATTCCTGATGGAAAAAACATACATCACTTTGAATATTTCCCATGACCATAGATAATATTATTCTAGTAGTTTTAAAGAGCCAAGATATTGAAGAGTCAACATAGGAAAATGAAAAGAGACTTCATTCTCCATTCTGGAACCCACAAAAAGCAAATGCAAGGAGATATAATTATTTTCACTAGGTCTGTTAAGGAATTCCTAGCCCAAAAATCAGATGGCATGCATCTCAAAAATATAATATACTAACCCTTTGAAGAGAATCTATTATCAAATCTTATATGAGCATGCAAAGACGAAATACAAGTTAGATAGCCAAGATTATTAAATAAGGCACATTTATACCTAAGGTGAACTAAAGCACAAATGATATTAAAAAAAATAAAAAAGAAAAATAAAAACTACAATTGTTTTGTGAATATAGAGGATCAGTCATCTGCCTACCAGATAAAAGCACCGAGTCACCAGCAACAGTCTCTTATTGCTTACAAACACACTCCATCCTGTTGTAAGGAGGTGCCTTTTGGGCTGGCCTGCATGAATATAAATCATATCATTGTGAAATCATCCACTGTTTGTTCAATAGGTGGGTAAGAAAAAGCCTATCATTGTACATTATTACTAGCCTACAGCAGTTACAATCAGAAATAAATGTTAAAAATTTATTCTCAGATTTCAATTTAGTTTTTACGATCTATTACAATGTTTCTGACCCGTCAACATCTCAGATACGAATTTTGCGTTTCAAACTTTCAATGAAGAAAAGATCGACTACTTAGTAAGGTTAAAAGAACAAAAAATGATCCAAGTTCAATTTCCTATAGAAGATCAAAGAACAAAGGAAAAACACCATAACCTAATAGATGATTTTGAAAGATTTCAATTGTGGATGGAAAATATTGTGGTTAAAATTCTAGCCTCAACTCTGCATAAACTTGTTCAGTCTTGTAAATGCCAAATATGAAGTTAACAGATACTTGTTAATTAAAGTTAATTCTTTGGGTGGGTCGAGGTGGGGAAGCATCATTCTCTAAAAGGTTGTCCTTAAAAAACGTTTTTTTTTCCTTTTTATACGAGATTATCCTTAAGAAACTCACCCCGAAATATATGTCTAAATTTCCATTCATTATCATGCAGATCCCTCGCAATCAATTCTTGAGCGGAGGCTGCTGGGAGAAGTCCTGCAAATCAATCAAGATTTAGAAAATATACACAAGTTCTAAATCCAAGGGTGAACCTAAAAACTGATAGTCATAAAACAGAGTCCAAAAGAAGATATACCAATGAGGAAACACTTTTTCAGCTGCTCGGCGAGGAACAGAGAATCCTCCATGAGTACTAGTGTCGCTGGCTGTCAATGTTTTACAAAAGTAATTGTTGGCTGTTTACTGGGGGTGCCCAACTCTGCTGGGAAGGTACGCATCCTTTTGCTCTTGCTACACAATAAGGATATTGCCAATATGTCAAGCAATCCAAAGGACCAATAATTTAAAATGCCAACCCAAGCAAATCACCATACCGGGCTCAGAGGTTGCAAAGTCATCTGTGCATATACTTCATCTGTCTCAATGTCTGCCTGAAGTTGACAAACTTAGATGTTTTAGAGACTAGCATATGGATTGTTAGAATCAAGTGGAGAAGGAAAAATAAACAAAATACCCATACATGCATAGTAACATTATGCAGCTGACAGATTAGTTGTGGGGGTAAACTCGGGTAGTTAGGGATATGAGCATCCACTTCCTTGTTTGTTGATGCAGCAACCTACAAGGATTAGCATAGATATCCACTTAAAAAACAAGTAGAAGTTGACTAAAGATTACTATATATGTCATGTTTCAAATAATCTACATGTAACAACTCTACATCAAAGACAGGCATCGGGGTCAAAATTTGAGGAATAGATTACAATGCCATTACCAATTACATAAACAGAACAGAAGATAAACAAATTTGACCGACAAGTTGAACCGGCCAGTAACACCATAACAACAACTAATTTTATTTAAAAAATCTGCAACATGCAAGCATACACAGATATTAATAATCAGTCATCATTATGGCATCTGTGCCCTTGCAATTATGCTTAAAAATATCAGCTAGTGACTCTTATTATAAACACTTTTTGGTAGAAAGCAGAGAAAAATTACTCATTCTAAAGTTTCAGTTACAAAACAAATTCAAGCAAAACACTTTATATTTCAGAGAATAACAATAGAATAGTCACTGTTCATTCTTTAACAAGTTGACACATAATATCTGCAATATGCAGAGCCCCTTGCACAAGGGATTACCGCATAACTGACTGCAAGAAAAGTATACAAACCTGGTCGCTATGGCCTTGCGGGAAGTAAACAACACGGCTCCCAACTGCAGGTAGAGAAACAAGAGGACCAGCACAGCATGCCAAGTTCAGAGTTCAAAACCCTCTTCTCCCCTGCAAATTTATTCAAAGGCTTCATAAAATTCCATGAAAACACGACAGTTCAGTAAATCATACTGTGCACATATCTGCTCTTAAGGTCACCTTAACATGATAAAATAAACTAATACCACTGTGGCGTTTGTGGCAAAAATTTATACAATGAACTTGTGCTAAACCCCAAAGGCAGAAAGAGTATATAAAAATCACAAGATGCAGCTAAAACCAAGGTTTGGTCTTTGAGAAAGGCATAGAGCTAAAATCATAAACAGCAAGTCTGCAGCTCTGAACTCTGAATAGTCAATTCAGGCACTTAAGATTATTCAGTTTCTCATCATTCCCTGTATTTTCTCAGCGAAAACAATGGAGCTGGAGGCTATAGACGCCCCAAATCCTACAATCACCCAAACTACCCTGTAACTCAATCCAACCCTTACCTCTCCCAAAAGAAAAAAAACACCACGCAGAGAGAGAGAGAAAGAAATACCTATACAGGCAACGGCAAGCATACCTTCTTGGCTTTGGGGACTAAAACCAGGCCGAAGAGAGCCTCATTTTTCTCTGTAAGATTCAACAACTTCAAAGATCCAGAAACAACAATCTTCAAGCACACCAAGTATGCACCGATCCTCCAGAAACAACCCAAAAAGCTCTGTATCACTTGCTGCTCTCTGCACCAAATATATACCGTACCTTCACTTTCCTACTTAAACAACCAACACGGATTGTCTAAGTTTCACCAAATTGACAAAATTTAGTATGAAACTTCATTGAAAAGCTAACAAAAAAAAAACAAAAAATGATTCACAAGAATCCAACTTGTTAACATTCAACCGAAACCGGTTTTGCTACAAAGACGATCGATTTCAGCTTCATATGCTCCCAACTATCTTCTCCACCCACAACCCCTGACAAGTTTTTTCAAATCTTGGAACCAAAAATCTTCAAGCCACAATCTTCAACAACATGTCGCCCACATTTCAACTCCAAGAAATCGAAGTTTATATTTAAGAGTTAGTACAGACCAGACAAAACCCACAGACCAAAAGTGACAGATCTCAGCTAAGGAAGTCCAAAACTTGCTCCACAATAGATTGAAGCAAGACCCACTTCAAGAAAACACAAGCAAACCCCCCCCCCCCCCCCCCCCCCCCCCCCCCCCCAAAACAAATGCAAGGTACGAAGAATCACAACTGCAGAAGAAGCTACATGAGCATGTATCACAGTAGCCAAAACTGTATTAAGAAATATGAGTACAGAGTTTTGCAGAGAATAATAAATATATGTAGCTATTGTGAGAGGATTCGAGTTGGAGTTTGGTTTTTCTTTGTTCCAGTAATAGAAATAGTGGTGGGTGGGTGGTGCTGCTTGAGTCTCTGGCTCTGCTACTAGTACTACGACTTGCTACTACTCTCTCTCACTGCTCCAATCAATCAACAAACAACTGCCATCAAATATTTGCTGTCATTTTTATACCAGTGAAAAAAAAAAAAGTGTCTACAGAGAGAGTGATAGTCTATGAGAGAGGTTAAGTATCAGATATTTTAACCATACTGCCATACGTAATGAGAGAGAGACCTTTTTTTTTACAATTATTTGATTTTTCTTTTCCTGCTTTGCTGTGACTTTTGGTGCTCATTTTCAGACATCAACAGAGAAAGACAAGTTACATTAGCCTCAAAAGTGAGTGAATTTACTTTGATGGCATTTGTTCCCTTTTTTTTTTTTTCATTTTTAATTTGTTTGAAAATATAAAATGTAATATAATTCTCTTCTTCTTTTTTCTTTTAACATGCATGAAATGATTAGATATACACTGTGAAATGAGTATGGTTGCAAGTTGCAGATTGTTTCTCATGAGATTGAGAGATGATGGCCATCACCAAACCAAACTCAACTACAAGTCTCCCATTTCCATCTCAAACTCAAACCCTCTACATAATTTAAACCTACTTTTTTTTTTTTTTAACTTACTTTTATCTTAAATTTGGAAGATTTTTTTCTAAAGTTCTACAAACTACCCCCCAGTATTTATGAATTTATATATACTTTTTGGAAAGAAGTTTGACAAATTTTATAAATAAAATAAAATTTTACTTCATTTTTTTTTTCCAAAAAAGAAAAAGAAAAAAAAGTCATGTGTGTGATGGGAGTCAGACAGAGATATATATCATATGTCATGTAATATGTGAAGAAAACAAAGTGGAATGTTTTTTTTTTTTTTTTTAGAGGTAGTAATTACAAGATAAATAACTGTCGAAACTTATCGAGATCAATTATTAAACGCGCGGATCCGAATATCTATACTCATAACGGGAAACATTTACTCCCACAATAAGGAAAAAAAAACTATCTCACACATGGTGGGAATTAAAACTTCACCACTGAAATGGGAGGGAGGTGCACTAACCGCTTGAACAATGAGTGGATGTGGATATGCAGCAAAATGGAATGGTTGGAGTTGAATTAAAAAACAATGAGAAATAAAATGAAAATGGGGTTGGAAGGATACACATGAAAGTGTTGTATGTTTGCATGGAAAATGGAAATTGGCATTGCAAAAATGGCTAAAAATTTACCATGTTAGGCACTTGTTCTTTTATTGTGAATTGACTTTAAAAACATTTCTCAATCTCTAAATGAAATCGCCATCGCCAATATATACATTTGACAAAGAAAATTGTGTTCGAGAAAAGAAAGGTCAATGTGATATATAGGGATAAAAATGGGTGAATGAGACTTCTTCTATTTATGATAGGTGATAACAGTCCTTTGTTAGGTCCACCCAAACCTACAAAAATTAAGAGCAAAGGGTCCATTTTATTTGAAATTGGAGAGTGTATGGGGCCATTTATTATTATTTCTATTATTTGTTGTGACATTGAGAAGACTTGGTATATGCTTTTCTATGTTCATCTAGCATTCTAGGGATTCTTGATATCAAATTATTTTAAGATAAATGTTTGATGTTGTGTAGTGTAGGTATCAAATCGAGTGTTAATAACATGGTGTATGATATAGAATTTAAGTATGATAATAGAACTTGTAGTAATGGCGGAAAGGAAGAAACGTTTTTCATGCCTTTCACCAGTGGGAATTCATAAAGTATAAAACGAAATTATTTGCAGGATTGGTTACACGTTGAAAGTCAATCACTGAACGAAAAATCTCCTCTAATACTATTGGGTTTTGTGAAGGTTGAATCAAAAGTAGATAAGTTTTACAAAGAGTTTCTTGGAGAGAACCTCGCAACACCAAGGAGAAGTTTTCATCAAAGAGCGTCGTGACCTGAGGAGCAGCCCTTAAGTCCTGCAAAATGGTCGCACCAGCCAGATGAAGAAACTATTAATGATTATGTTCATCAATTTTTATGAGGTTCCATAACAAGGCATATTATTGGGGTGGACACTATCTTATACCAACAATTTTCTTCATTAACTGAAATATGGGTTGATCACTATGAAATTAGTTTTAAGGAGTGTGATGTTTACATTGTTATTTTATAGGGCGAATTGCATCAAGTACCCTGACTTATAATGTAATTGCACGTTTAATGCCAGTTTACCATAATTACACTCGAGTACCCTGTAATCCGTTGACCGCCGTTAAAGTAACGGTGACCAAACGAATTCAGGGGTAAATTGGTCTTTACGTTTTAAATTTATTTTAAAAAATTTTAAAAATCATCCAACCAATAAGAACATGCCACGTCATATTAAAAATATTTTAAAAAAAAAATTTAAAAAAAACTCCACATCAAAAAAAAAATTTTAAAAATTTTAATCTGGGTTCGCAATCGAACCCAGGAGCCTGGGTTCGTGATCGAACCCAAGAAATGGGTTCGAAACGTGAACCCAGATCTGGGTTCGCGATCGAACCCAGCTGCTGTGTTCGATCGCTAACCCAGCTGTTGGGTTCGCGATCGAACCTAGATCTAGGCTTTTTAATTATTTTTTTTCCTTTGCAGGGGCAGTCTCGTCATTTTACCTGAATCCGTTTGGTCAACCGTTACTTAACGATGGTCAACGGATTATAGGATATTCGAGTGCAATTATGGCAAAAACTAGTATTAAATGTGCAATTATGATAAACATCAAGGTACTTGAGTGCAAATTCACCCTATTTTATATTTAATGTTATATGAAAAATCTATTTAACAACTTCAACATGATCTGATTATTGAAAATCTAATGTTAAATTTGTTTGCAAACTAAATCAATTAAATTATGACACAGATTTAAACCAATTAATAACTTTAGACTCAATTAAAAAATCAACAAATCAAGCTTGATCACTTATTTGATTTTGAACTCACTGTTGAATCAAGCTTGATTGAATTTAAACATTGAAGGAAACCAACCGTATTATAGAAGAAAAAATGCAGAAAATAACTATTTGTAACCACCATATTAATTATGAGATGATGTGTTGGTTACAAATCAGCTTCTCACGTCATTTGTACAAATTTTTGAACAGTCTAGTATTACTTTAATATAAATTATAAATTAGTTTGAAATAACTAAAACTAATTTATTTAAAACGAGTTTAGAAATGGGACCTTAAAACATAAAATAATTTTAATTTTCTTTAATACAAATTATGTCATAAATTTATTGTAAATGTATTACTTTAATCATAATTTATCCCACTATAAAATTAAAGTTGAACTCCAGAATAGTATAATAATTATATCAAAAGCAATTTTTTCAAAAATTAATTTGTCATCGATCAATTATATATAGTGTAACGTTATCTTCCATAAAGACATTTATAAATCATAATAGAGATAGAGCATTGTCAATCCCTTCTAATTACATCTCTTAATTCTTTGAGTTAAATCCCATTGTGACATAATGGTCATAATGATATATTATATAATTCAAAATTAACAAATTATTCATGCATTAAATATCATTTAATCATTTCAATTCACCAACTAGAATAAATATATGCATAAATTTATGATCATCCATCATAGTCCAAGGGGACGACTATGATTCAATTTAATGAAGACCCGTGCACTCATTGATAGATAAATAAATAAAATTAGCTAATTATTCAATACAATTTCTCCAACTTCTCTGGATTAAGATCCATTACTACTTTTCATTTGTGTGATACTAATTTTGTATAGATGATTTTCACGTTTATGGTCCGATTCAATATATTTATTTCGAAACGTATCAATACATTAAATTCAGAGCTACCTTCTGCGCTTTAATAAATTAGACAAGTCATTTCACCAATTTTAAAAATTTAATGTATTAGAGTCCATGCCACTACAACGAAGCACTCAATTTCATTGTTCATATCGGACTATGAACCATTTAATACTTTGCAAGAAACTCTTGATTTTAATTTCACTGTACATGAAAACATCATGAACCAAAATCAAGTAGAAAGTCAATATATGGATTTCTGCTCATGACAAATAAAAAAAATAATTCAATGTTAGAACTTAATACAATGATTTTATATTGCTTTGGGCATTAAGTCTTAACAATCAAATCATAATGTTCATACAAATTTTGTATTTATTGTCCCACCTAATTTGCATACTTATTAATACCCTAATAATAAAAAATGATTAGCCTCTTAATTTAGGATCTTATCAAATTATATAAAATTAGAATTAATGTAAGAAATTTTCATATGTATATTTGAAGATGATTCAAGCTACTAGTTTGAAAATAGGTTGATTCTAAGCTCACAATGCATTCTTGATTGAACAATAGAAGGAGATGATTTTACTTTTTAACATTTTGATGTTATCAAATAGATTCATCTGAAAACATATTCACTCATAGTTTAAGTGGTTAGCGTATCTCTCTTCTGTCTCAGTGGTGAGAGTTCAATTCCCACCATGCATATTCACCAGCATGTATGAGTAGTTTTTTTCCTCTTATTATGGGAGTAGTTGTCTCCCGTTATGGGAATAAATATCCGGACCGCACGTTTAGTGATTGATCTCAACAGATTCCAATAAATTATTAATATTATAATTATACCCCCTTAAAAAAAATTCATCAAAAAGCAATTTTTAAGTGCATAATTAGCATTAAACACATATATATATATATATATATATATATAGTAGCTTAGCAACTACTGGGTCCCTTTAGGATTGTCTCCATCTTTTTATATTAACTTGAGAGAATGAATGTTTGTAACTTTTTGCAAAATATATTCCCAAAATTTTGTTTGGTCCTTGATTGCTTTTTCTATTTTTTGTTTTTGTTTTTCCTATTAAAAGAGACAATCATGCACGAAGTTTGGAAGTATAAATTGAGAAAATTAAATTTATCCATATTATAAATGTTTTTAAAAATAAATAAATTTATAAAAAAAAGGAGAAAGATAGTGTAAATTTAGAAGAACTTTTCGGTTTTTAATCCTAAAAGTTTTTTTCAATTTTTTTTATCTTTTGGTTGTTACTTTTAGTAAAGTTTTTTGACGATTAAAAAATTTATTTTACTTCCAGTGGAAGAAGCTCAAATTTTGGACGATTAAAAATTTATTTTAATTCCAGTGGAAGAAGCTTAAATTTTGGACGATTAAAAAAATTATTTTACGGTCCAATGAAAAAAACTCAAATTTTGGACTTTTTCAAGTTGATCTTTTTAAACTTTTAAAAATATTAAAATGTTAAACATAGCCCTCTTATATTTTATTAATTTAACAATTTCCTTTTAACTTAAAATCATATCTTTTTTTGGTAATTAATCATATCATTTCAAATAGATTTTTTAATTGATAACTAAACGACTAATGTCTTTTTTTAAAAAACTCTACTTATAAAAAATCTATTTGAAGAAGCTCTTCCAAACAGATCATTAATTAGAAGGTCATCTTAACATATTGTTATACATAGTTCTCGACTGACATGTCAATTCAGCATACTATCAAATGAAACGAGAGACCCATTCTGGGTCTAACAAAAGCCACAAGTCAAATTATCACATAAGAATGATACATGAATCATCGAGTATCCTCTCGAAGTAATCAACAAGAGATGGACCAAAACAACGATGGGGAATTCATAAATGTGTGGATATGCTCCCATAGAGTGCCACCACTGCTTGCATCTTTTCCCATTAACATTGATTAAAATTCTAGGATGGTAATTATGCAGATGCAATTACATTTAATTAGGACACGCGTATAATAAATGTAGGTTTCCTCAAGCTACATAATCCCTGATAAGATATACATAAATTTCTTATTTACTCGATAATAGTAGAGATTTGATGTGGAAGGCTTGGCTGAGAAATCATGGTTCCAGCCAACTACATCAAGGATGACCTAAGCCATTCTACGTGGCATATTTGCCAGTTAAGCATCCATTGATCCCTATAAATAAATATGGATTCCCAAAACAAGGGTAGACACTTTTTACTATCAAAAATTTTATCTGTCTCACTCTAAACTTTCTTTCTCTAAAATTGATCACTGATTTGCTGTCGAAGTATAAATGTCGATCACCAAATGATGCTCCTAACAAATTTCTTTTATTCTCATAGACTATCTAAATCTCTCGACCAACTAAAAGTCCACCTTAATGAGGACTTTTCAACATACAATTATTTTTCGTTTTACGTGTCACTTTTGATCGTTTAACTTAATTATTAACCTAATTTTACTGTTAACACATATTAAGAATTAAAACATAATAAAATTATTATTTATTTTTTAATATATTAATATATAATTACAATGTAATTTTTTTTTTTAAATTGACATAATATTAAGATAAGAATATTTGAATCTCCTTAATCAAGTGGAGAGGTATTAATTTAATAAAATCATTAATCACAATAGGGAATTAAAAAGATAGGATCCGTCCAAGTCTGTCATTATCAAAGTGGTGCAAAAAACATGACGTCATGAGCGAATCTTGTTCATCCAAACGAAGGGCAAGGGACGAATCCTGGCCATTGGTTTAGGTTAAAATTAAGTGGGTCCCAAAAGGAGTTGTGAATTGTGATGAGACCTGAACGTGAAACCACTGTTCACCACTTTTCATTGGTCGCTTTCAGAGATGTACAGTGTGGAGATGGTACACGCAATCAGATACCCCACGCGTCTACTACACCTAGTTACAACAACCAGATGTAATGGCAGTCAGTCAGTGGCACAGAATTGTAAATACCAACTTGACAATGAAAATAAATAAGTGGATAAAATATCACTATCTCTCTCTCTCTCTCTTGATATTTCTTCCATTTGTTCTCTTATATATATATATATAAGCATTTTGTTTTTTTAAAATCATTTGTCAAAGTGTTAGTTTTTTTATTCTAATATTGAACCCAAATAAGACTTGTTAAATTATATTTAAAATTAAAATTGATCACTAAATGCGCAGCTCGGATATCTACTTCCTTAATATGAGATATCTAGTCCCACAATAAGGGGAGAAAACTACGTACACATACTAGCATGTGCGTAGTGAGAATTGAACCCCTCACCACTGAGGTGGGAGGGAGGTGTACTAACCACTTCACTACAAGTGAATGTGCTTCCCGACATTAAATTTGACCGTTAAAAAGTAGGTCCGAACCTCCTTTAATTCGCGATTCACAATGGATTTATTATTTTTTATTTTATTTTTTATTTATTTTTAATGGCCAATTCTATTTTTTAACTGTAAAACTTAACGTTAAGATAGTTCAGTGTGAATGCCTATAAACTTTAATTGTGAATGCCTATAAATTTTAATTTCGAATGTAATTCAATAAATTTGAGATAAATTTAATATTATTTGTTAGTTTCATAAACACTTGTAGTATTTTTAATTTATTTATTAAAATCTGTATAACACAATTGATATGAAAAATACCTTCGCATGCAACCTCTCCATGCATATATCGTGGTTTTTCAAGAATGCAACATACTGTGACGAAGAAACAAAAAGTACAAAACATTGAGTGACTTCATCATAAATTACCACAAAACAAATAAATAACAGGACCCTCCCTGCAGGCCTGCACTGCACTGCACTGCACTGCATTCACATTTAATGTAAATGACAGGTTGATGAAAATATTTACAAACAGTCAATCAAGTACGTACACTGTAATTTGGAAGTTGGCGGGCACGGCGCCACGGCCATATCACATGTGAAATAATATATGCCTTTTCCATTGCAAAAATCAAGATCACACATCATCCCATCTTTGGTTTCAAGCCAAATCTTCTGTCTTACGCAATTTTGGTAACAAAAAATAACGGTGATCATCATCACCATCTCCACAAACTCAATTTTCTTTAATCAACATGGCTTGTCCTCTTTAATATTTAGAGACGGCCTAACCGACCTGTTTCTATTTTGGTTCCGGTTAAAAATTAAAAATCAGAATTGGGATCAGATAGTTCAAATTCTGATTCCATATACTTTGGAATTGAAACTGTCATTTATAGAACTGGTGGGAATCGAAATCAGCTGAAACCGCTGGTTCTGATTCTAAAAAATTTATATTTTTTTAATTTTTTTTAATTTTTTTAATTTTTCAATTAATATTTTTTTTAAAAAAATTGAAACCGAAGTCGTAACCGTATGAAATCGAATTTAAAACCGTGGGGAATCAGAATCAGGAACCGGCATAGAACTGCCAGTTTCGGTTCTGATTCCTCCTCCTAGAAAAAATCGAAACCGCCAGTTTTCAAACCGTAACCACTCTTATTAATATTCCTTAATTAGTAGGTATCTAAGGTCGTGCTATATATTCAAATTCAACCTACACAATTTCATATTTCTTCATAAGAATATGATTTCTAAGTTGCCTAACTTTGTACCAAGGCACAATTTTTGGATTCATGAGCTAAATATATGTGAATATTTTGTAATTTAGAGATCCATGAAAGCACAAGCTTAGATCAACTTGAAATGGAAAATAATATATACACATATCATTATGGTTTGGACTTTGCAAAGCACTACAAACAGCTCACGTAATGATTTCGAATTTTCTGCTTTCAAGAGTCAAATTTTAAGCCAAAATATTTATGAGAAGGAAGTTAAAAGATTATGATGAATTGGTGGGTGCATTAGTTGTTAGGATATGACCTCTACATATTCTTACAAGTACTATGTACCAATATGAGAGAACTATATAACTAAAAAACTTCTTACCGTTCGTAAAATAAGGTTTGCTCATTGGTAAGTCCTTCACACTTATATCATTAAGATTGTTAGTTTGAATCGTGTTCCCACTTCAAATTTGGAAAAAAAAATCCTTCTTATCATTTTGGTATCCTTTTTGAAGTTCCCATCAAGTAATCAAATTAGAATTTTTGCCCCCAAAAAAAATAATTTTTTTTAAAAAGTTACATATTTAAGATATAATAAATTTATGAGTAAATAACATCTACCTTTTTAAGGTTTGTTCAATTACAGATGGAGTCAACTTTTGAATTTATTGACAAAGATCTCCCTTCCGTTAGTCAACTTTTGGATTTATTGACAAAGACCTCTCCTCCCGTTAGTTAATTTTTGAGTTTTTTTTTATAAAGACCTTCCCTAGTCAACTATTACATTTGACCAGATTTTACTGAGGACCGAGAAGGTATTTGCAATAAATGATAAAGTTGACTCCGCTTTTATTTAACAAAATCTTATAGGAGGTCGATACAATTAGCTCATAAACTTATATTTGGATCATGCATCCAACATGTTTACCTTTCGAGTAAAAAACATAAAAGTTCAGAATTGGAAAGAATAGAATAGATAAAGCCGTTATCTAAAATATAGATTCATATCCTCTCATATATTTATTTCTGTATTAACCTTAAACAGTTAAAAATAATACACTATAATTAAAAATAATAAAAGAAATAAATTTTAACTATTAATTATATATATCACCAGATCTACCGACACAAATAAAAAAAATAAGGTAACAAAAGAATCTGAATCTCTAAAATGTATGCTAGTTAGAATTTTTTAACATATATATATATAGATATGATAAGATTAGAACTTTCTACTTATTAACTATGTTTTACTTCATATATATATATATATATATATATATATATATATATATATGAATTTAATTTTCAAAGTGGGTCCATGAAGCCACTTAATGCATCCCTCCTTCTCTGCTTTTATATATTTAGAAACAAGTGTCAAACTATTTTAAAAAAAAAATTGTATTATTTAATGCCTAAAAATCTAGCAATGGGATGGAATTTGGTATATTAGATGTGTCCCTCATAAAAGAGTATGGCTTTGTGATATTATTCTTGCTTTCAGGCCTGAGGGTACTAGGTTTTGAAACACCCTATGAGTTATAAATATTATGTTTAAACCTTTTTCAGGTGCAAATCTATATCTACTTTTGTAGGTAATTAAATATATATTTATATTATTATGCGTAAAAATATAATTTTGTATTATTTTATTATTGGGAGTAGATATTTAGACCCTATTTATATAATTTAATTTTAATTGGTCCCGATAGTGTTGTGACTCGTAAAGTATAATTTAATCTAATTATTATTATAAAAAATTGTAAGTTTTTTATTTAAAAAATATATAAATTCTATCTAAATAAATAGTTGATTTATAATTTTCCATGAGTGTTTTTGTAAGAAGTAGTGTTACTTGTCTTTTGACAGATCATTGGCACACACCTTTAGTGTATAAGAATTGAAAATAACATATATATAATTAGGTTGTGGTAAGGTTTTTAAGGTTTTTTTTTATGTATTTATTGGTATGTATAAATAGTTTTTTTCTCGTTATTAAAGGATATATGTTTCATATTATGATAATAGATATTCAGACTGTACATTTAGTGATTAATCTTGATATATCCCGATGGACTTATTATTAATAATAATTTGTACCTTTCAATATATATATATATATATGATAATGATACCACTTGGGCACCATGGCACACTGATATTGACCAAGTCACTACAGATTTATATTATCAACTTTTCTATGAATTGAAATTTGTTGGCAGAATCCCACAAGGAAAAAGTGGAGGAAAATTTTCATCCAATTAAATCAAGATCTAATAATTATCTTAATGATAGCCTTTTTTGGCTGTTCAACTCCTGGAAAGATACTGTAAACTAGGTCTTTCTAATAAAGAAGAAAATGTCATTTTTTTTTTATTGTAATGAGATTATTATTCCAATTTTCTCAAAAAAAAAAAAATTCCATTCTTAAAATAAAATTACAATGTGAGATCGATTAATCAATCCATTGGAATGTCTTACGCCTATATTATTGAGATTGATAGTTTGAGCTGTAGACGGAAAGAAGATTATTATTGGATTGAAAAATGCGGTAGCGACCGATATGCAAAGAAGAATGTACAAGGTTACATCAATATTAATTATGAATGATTTATAGGATTCATTTTCACTTGATACTAATAATTCATGCAAGTTAAGGATGATATGGGTATCAAAAAGGGTCCCTTGAATGTTCACCAGTGACCTGCCTCCTACCAGATTGGGACTACCTGTACCACCATTATTGCCTTCCAATATCCTCAACTTGCTTATCTACTTCTACAGTCCAGATTAATTTATCTATCTATTAGGGGAATAATATCTTACTTATGTTCTTTTATGCTGAAGCCATCATTAAATAATTAATGAATAAATAATAATAAACATACATAAGGTTTGTTGAATTATATTCGGAATCAAAGTTTACAGAAACTCGCATTGAACTTCCCTTGCATTAAGTTTTCACCGTTAAAAAGTAGTTTGAGTTTTCTCTGGTTCGCGTTCTAGAGTAAACCTATGGTGAATTTATCATGAATTTCTTGTTTTTTTTTTAACGGTCAAACTTAACACTAGGGGAGTTCAGCGTGAGTTTTTACGAACTTTAAGGTAAATTTAGTATTATTTATTCAGTAATTAAGTGTTAGAATAAAGTAAATTTGGTTGAATTGCCTTATATTCCAATACTTTTTTTTTCTTTTTTTGAAATCTGATAGCTTACGGGTCACAGGACTACCGGAACCTACTGAGATTTAAATTATATAAGTACGGTTTGGATAACTACTCCCAACAATGGAGGACGAGAACTATCAGGACCAATGGTTCGGATAACTACTCTCAACAACGAGAGGGGTCTACTCCTAATACATAGAAGAGAGATCTACTCATATAATTATATTTTTATATGTAATAATATAAATATATATTTATATGGCGATGTTGAACTTCGATAGTTTAGAAAAATTTAAGATCATTGATTGGTTAATAAGAAATTATATTTAAAATTAGATATTTCAAAGAAGTCGGCCAAGGTAAGCACCGACCATTACCATTGGCAAACTGTGGAAAATGAAGAAACAGCTAATGGAGGAGGAGAGATGTCAAAAAAGCAACAGCTCACTACTTAGATTTGTGGGGCCATCCAAATTTTTGATTTTCTAATTCACCATCCTTGTCTCTCCCCCACCACCCCCTCCTTTGACGCCCACCACCCTCGACTCTTTTTTTTCTTTTAAAAACAAAACAATTCTCTTCTTTATCGCACTCTTCCCCATACGCACACACACATCACAACTCCAATTATTATTGTTATTGAGAATACGTACGCATGAACTATACTCCAAATTATGCATTTTCTATTTTCAATTCTCAATAACACTAATGGTTATAGAATTAATTACTTTATATAGTCGTGTGTGTATATATATATATATATATATATATACCATTGTCCATAAAATATAATTATGTGAGTAAATTTATCTCGTTTCTGTTAGTAGAATGTCACTTGTATTGATGGTTGGAGGCCTTAAACTCCTCCAAGTTATCAAAGTTCAACACATTGTGTAGGCATATAAATATATATTATCACCATTGTCCATAAAAATATAATTATATGATAGAATGTCACTTGTGTTGGTAGTTGGAGGCCTCAAACTCCTCCAAACTACCAAGGTTCAATACCTTGTGTAGGCATGTAAATATATATTCCCACCATTGTCCATAAAAATATAATTGTGTAAGTAGATTTCTCTCATTTCTGTGAGTATAATGTCACTTGTGTTGGTAGTTGGAGGCCTCAAACTCCTTCAAACCACCAAGGTTCAATACCTTGTGTAGGCATATAAATATATATTCCCACCATTGTCCATAAAAATACAATTGTGTAAGTAGATTTTTCTCGTTTCTGTGAGTAGAATGTCACTTGTGTTGGTAGTTGGAGGCCTCAAACTCCTTCTAACCACCAAGGTTCAATACCTTGTATAGGCATATAAATATATATTCCCACCATTGTCCATAAAAATACAATTGTGTAAGTAGATTTTTCTCGTTTCTGTGAGTAGAATGTCACTTGTGTTGGTAGTTGGAGGTCTCAAACTCCTTCTAACCACCAAGGTTCAATACCTTGTATAGGCATATAAATATATATTCCTACCATTGTCCATAAAAATACAATTATGTGAGTAGATTTTTCCCGTTGCTGGAAATAGATGTCTGGACCGTACTTGTATGATTTTATATGAGTTAGTCCCGATACCCACAAGTTATCAGATTTAAAATAAATAAATAAAAAATTAGTGTTTATTTATTTTATTTTTTTAAATAAAGGAGGATTATTTGTTTAGAATTCTTATAAGACTATACAATATTATATCTTATCAAGATTTAAATAGTAAAACATATAATGCATTATATATAAGATAGAGTGTGGTACTCAATGATGCACGTCACCCTCTAAGGATTTTGAGTAGCATGCATAAAGATCAATTATGATCAAATACACAATATATTATTAGAGCAATTGTGAGTTTTCGTTGAAAATTAATGGTTTATTATAAAATTTTCACTTTTTTTTTAATTTTTATTAACATTTGCATTGAATTAATAAAAATATTCCTCTTATATTTGACTCAAATTGTTATATTTTCTCTCTCTTTTTTTTTTTCTATCTCCTCCATTTTATTATATAGCTTTTTTTCTTCTTTTCTGATCTGATCCTTTACCCTCTATTTAACCTCTACGAATCAAAATGAGTTTTAATAGGTGTTTAAACTCCATAAATTTGCCATTCCAAGCTTTTATTTTTTTAGACGTTTGCATGTAAAATTAAAAAAAAATTTAAATGGATCATACATGGTGTATGACTCTTTGTAGAATTCTTTATTTACTGATTTTTTTATGACTGCTTGAGTTAGAAGGAGATAGAGGTTTATAATAACGAGAATTGTATTTTAATCGTTTGTAGTTCTATTGTTAAAAATATATTAGCTTTTCACGTTAGCAAAATCAATTTTATATGCTAATCAGTAAAATTAAATTATAAAAAATAATTAAAATCAATTTTACACGTCAACATTGTAAATTAAAATTCAAAAAAAAAATTACACTCTAATTCTTTTTATTTTTTCCTCAAATGGAGGTCATGGACCTCATTGTTAGAAGTCTTCTACCTAGACCTCCAACAATTTTTTTTTTTATCAAATGGAGGACAGTCTGTCTCACCGACCTCTATTATTGAAGGTCGGGGTAAAAGATCTCCAACAATGGAGGTCTTTTTCTCATTTTCTTTCTTCTCACTTTTTCTCTCTTATTTTTCTCTTCCGATGCTTCCTCTCTCTTCCGCGTGTCAATTGGGGTATTTTTGTCCAAAATGTTAAAAATTTAACAAAAATAATTGAATTTTTGGGACTGATTAAATTTAATTATAACCCTTAGTTAAGGGCTATTTATAAATTTTGCCATATATATTAATCCAAATAGAAAGTGATGTTAACTAGAGTCAATTGTCTAGTTGACTTATGTCAATCTATTTCTCTCTGGTATAAATATATGTATAATAATTCATAAAATGTAGTATACTACTAGTTTTGAAAATGTACCAATTTAACATAAAAAAAAAGGACGGAAATTCATCCTATTGTGGCTGAGTCTGATGCCTCGATTGTGGTTGATTTGATCTAATCTGAAATTTCTATTCTTTCAAAGCTCGGTTTAATAATTGATGATATTAAATCTTGTCTTAATCAATGTCTTTGTATGAGTGTTAATTAATTTTGTTCCTCAATTAGCAAATTCGGTTGTTCATAGTTTGGTAAAATTAACTCTTTAGAATTCTCTTTATCTTGTCTGGATGAAGAACTTTCCGTCTTGTGTGGCAACTTCTATCCACAAAGATATTACTGGTTTTTTGTAACCTAATGTTTTTATTTAATCAAAAATTAAAAAAAAAACACAAAAAAGACGTAATTTTGAACATTAATTTCGAATTGTTGAATCGTTAATATGGTTTAATACATGTCGGTATATACTAATTTATTTATTTTCTAGTTAGCAACATAAAGACACAAAATAAGAAGGGGTTTGCTACAATTTGTTAATATAACCATTGGTGACTCACAAAATTCACATAAAATTATATAAAGTTTACAAATACAACACATTCAATGTTTTAAAAAATATCGTAAAGCTACACATCACCAATAGTGTGCACCTCTCCTTCTATGTTTGTTGTAATCTTGTAGGATTGTAGATATCTCATAGTTACGGGAGTATATATCCAGACCGCTCATATAGTGCTTGATCTTGATAAATTACAGTATATTTCTAACTTATTCGGTATCTGACTTCAAAAAATAAAATTATGAACGTTTACATTTTTTTTAGCTTAGAAGCGTTGCAATTATGAAATTATATAAAATAATTTACAGTAAATTTTACAAATGTAATAATAATATTTTAAAAGATATTATGAATGTTTGCAATGTTTTCGAACAGAAAGAATGCTACCACAATATGAAATTAAATTTGAATTCTCTATATTTTTTTAAAGGTACAATCACAAGATTAACGACTGTCGGGATCTGTCGAAATCAATCACTAAACTCACGGCCCAAATATCTACTCCTATAACCACCTGAGCTATGAGTAGTTATGCAATTTGAAATCTATTATTGATAATTATAATATTAGTTTAGCTAGTCACAAACCTTTACAATAACAGTTCGAAAATAAGTTCTTATATTAAAGAAATAATCATTATAGTAACCGTAAAAAAATAAAAAACTTTGAGCACATTCCCTCATACTTCAAGTGATATGCATATTCTCAATTCATATTAGTAGAGAGTGCAAGTCTCACCGTACAGATTTATATCCACACGTAGAGAGTTTTTTCTCCATTATATAGGAATAAATGCCTCTCAATTATAAAAGTTAATATTCAAACTACACATATAATAATTAATTTCGATACATTCTGACAGACCTTTACCTGTTCGTTAGCATACAAAAGATAAATGACAAAAAAAAAACTCTGATGGTCTACTTGGTAGGTACATTGGGTCTTCCAAACTACATTTTACTTTATGACTTTTGTAGTCTTCTTTGCTTTTAATACAATGCTTTAAAAAGTTTTTTGCTCGCGTTTAACTTTTTCAGGATTAAAATTTTGTCTGCAGGATTTGCATTGTTTTATTCTATGTGTTTATAGACTCGTCACCGGTGTTCCCCTAATTCTCTTAGCGGCCCAAATATCTATTTTTATAACGAAAAATATATACTTTTATAATTAAGGAAAAAAAACTGCTTCGGGTAAATACACATAATGGGGCTTGGACTATCACTATTAAAATGGAAGAGAAGTACACTAATCTCTTAAATTATAAGTAAATATACTTCGGGAGTCTTCTTAAATAATCCAATTCCTGATATATGTGATCTTGCAAACATTCACAATATATATATTTATAAACATTTCACCCTATAATTTTAACACATAATTATATCACACATGAGTATAACAATATTTTAGTGATAACTATTTCCAAATATATTGATAAAAATAATATTTTCCTCAAAAAAAACAAGTATTGATAAATTAATATGTTTATGGATTGTGAAACTAGAGAAATTAGATGTTACCATTTTATAAATATAATATACAATCATTATTCATCTACCCTAATAACTTTTTTTTTTCTCAACTTTAATCGTGACCTAATACCCGTATTATGTTTTTAGTTTCTTTTAAATTTCTCTCTTTCTATTAGGTTTCTCTCTCTTCTCTCCTTCGTGATTCTCCCATTATATTTTCCATTAAAGAAGCTTGAAATGCCATATATATATTATATTTTATGTTTGTGGAATTAGAAAATTATATATTGGTGAAGAACAAAACTTGATTTTGATTACTTTACAAGCCAGTTATAAAATAAAAATTTACACGGTAATTACAAATATTAAATTAAACTTTACACACCCATTATAAAATGAAACTTTATATATTGAACTTTATCCGCCAGTATTGAAATAAATTTTACATGTTAATATTGAAACAAAGTTTGCACCCCAATATTAAAACTAATTTTACATACCAATATATACACAAACTTTATACGTTAATATAAATTTTTTAAGAATTAAAACGAATGAACTGATTTCTCTCTCTAAATTTTAATTTTCTCTCTCTTACAATTATCTCACTAACTTTCTCTCTCATACATTACATGAGATGTATAGTGTATGTACAACACCACACTCATCGTCACCTTTGAAATTATAACCCCTAATTCTCCATTATTGATATTAATATCGACAACATTACAAGACTCGAGGAGAGACAACCCCATATATATATATATATTAAATCATGATTAATGTGGAGCTCATATGATATTTTTTTTCATTATCATTATGTTAATTAATGACAAAGAATATTAGTTGAAATTAAGGGTCACTAATGATGACAATTAATGATGATATATATGGGGTTTTAATACTGTTTTGTACATTAATTAAAAAAAAAAAAAAAAAACACCCATCTATATGAGAGAGACACAAAACATTGTTTGACCATGTCTGAGAAACAAAGAGAAGAGAGGCAGGCAGGCAGGCAGGCAAAGCAAGAAAGCAAGGGAGCATTGGTCAGATTTTTTCTTGATCATGTTTTGGGTGACAACATAACCGCAATTTATATATAAGTAAGCAAGCAAGCAAGCACATTATTTGTGTTAATTTTCTGCTGTTTTGTTGCTTGCTCACCAATCTAATCTAATCTCTCTCTAATCATTTCTATATAATCTTTGCATATAATAAATAATATGCTGTCTCCCATATCCCTCCCCATTTGTGTTTCAAGTCAATTTCTAAATAATCTATACAAATCATATGATATAATTATCCATATTTATTTCAAGTCAAAATGTTTCTAAACCATATACACACGTTGGTTTAAAGGGAATTAATTAATTAATTAATTAATCAAACCCCTTTTCTATTATCAACAAAATTTGAAGTTAAATCTCTTGTGTAAGTGTAACGATTTAATTTTTTTATTTAAATTTATAACTTTAATATTTAATCAACTTTACATGTGATGGGTGTTTGAATTTCATTTTTACCTATTAAATAGTAAAGTATGGAAAAAACCTTTTTGTAGTGAGATTGTGATTCCAAACCGAACTTATAATATTTGATTTCATCAAGTCTCATTAGACCATTATATATATATATATATATATATATATATATATATATAAGTTTTTACCCTAATTTTTTTTTTTTGAAGGGAAGTTTTTACCCTAATTTAATGGTGGTGATTTACTCTTAATATATGAATTCTTCTCAACTATTGAAATTATGGTATGTTTACCAGTAAGATAAATATCTATTAAGGAAAGAGAATTTGTTTGACCTTCAATGAATCTATAGGTGTATAATTTTTTTAGAACCGCTTGAGTGTACTTTATTTTGGGCTCCTAAATTTAAATATTCTATAATAAAATCTCTCATAGTCGTAATATTAAGACCAAACTAATTTTACTACTATAAGGAGGTTATAACTTAATAGAGTTATAGTTACAAAAATTATTGACCTCAATAAGAAAGTGTCAATGCTGGCGAGTTGTTACGTACCCGCAAGTTTAAAAATGTGGTAACAACTCTAAAAAACTATCCCAAACAACTTTAGAAAAATATTTTATTCTATCTTAAACCTTTAACCCAACATAATATATATTTTTTTAACAATATACAAATAATTATTATTACTATGTAAAAATAAGTTCCTTAAGACGGAATTTAAAAAAATTATAACTTATTACAATATGAAATTTATTCTTATTTATAATTAACATAATTGAAATCAAAGTTTTTTATAACTACCTGTAAGTTATTTCTATATAGAATATAACTAATAGAGAAGTCTTACCGTATATAATTTCTTATAAATTTTTTAAATAATTCACTTGTAATATTAAATTAACTTTAATTTTATTTTTAAAAAAACACATATAATAGTATATTTATTTATAATTTAAAGATTATTATATTTTTTTAATTTTAAAAATTAAAATTATATTATATTATAAGAATAAATATCTCCGCCTCTCGTACACCACTGCAAATTAGTCTTAACGTGAGAATCGCCCTTCCGCAAAATGTTGAATTGAAAAAAACAGAGTTCCGTGTTTCCCGGTTATGAATTCTGATTTTCTTGAAACTGAGAATCGATAAATGCATGGCCCCCACCACTTTCCAACCCTTAAAACCTGGGGGCTTCCCTCAAAATATGCTTCCAATTAATTACCTCCCTCTACCCATTAATTTAATTTAATTAAACTCTTTTATATCTAAACACTATATTATAATTGTACAAGTTCATTTGTCTTAATAGTTAGGGGCCTCATGATTTTTCAAGTTAATAAGGTTTAAATTTTTATGTATATATATAAATATATTTTTTTAATATTATTAAAAAATATAATTATATGGATAGACTTTTTTCCCGTATTGAAAATATATTCTTTCCATTATTAAGAGTAGTTGTCCGGATGTTGATCCCGATAATTATCGTCTCACATTATTAAAAATAGTTGTCCGAACCGTATTTATATAATTTAATTTCAATTAATTTTGGTAGTCCTTTACACTGTAACGTTGTTAGATTTTTTTTTACTATTTTATAATTAAATTAATATAATATAATATAATATAATCCTCCCTATTAGAAAAATAATAAAAAGCACTTTTAAGATCTTGCAGATAGATAGTGTAGGCCAACTGCATTAATAAATTAAGGAACACAGGTGGACCCGACAATTTCTAGGTCATTCATTCTATTTTCTTATTATATTTTAAATTTTCATTCTTATTATTGTAGTATTTTTTTTATTATATTTAAATAAAAATATATTTAGAATAGTTTTTTCAAGTAGAGCTTTTAAAAATATATATTTTCAGAAGTAGAACTTTTAAGTAAAAATTATTATTTGGTTGTAAATTAAAAAACTCTTTAAAATGATATATTATCAAAAAGTAAATCATTTTAAGTTAATAAAATATTATAAAATTAATAAACTATAAGAGAGTTATACTAAACATTTTAGTATTTTTAAAAACTTAAAAATATCAACTTATAAAAGTTTAAAGTTTAAAATTCTCCGAGTAGATGTAAAATATCTTTTTTAATCGACTAAAATCTCAACTAAATGATAGAAAAAAAAAATAGAATAAACTCTTTTAGTAAATAGATAAACTATTTTAAACTTAAGTTAGTTATAATACGGTTCGGAAAGTAATTTATAAAATTATTATTAAATTTACACTATTTGTGACCATGCTTTAGAGGAGAAATCCCAACTGCTTCCAAAAAAGGAAAACTATTTATTGTGAGAAGAAAAGTGGAGATCTGCTTACATAAGATAAATCTTCCTCAAGTCCTAATTTTCCGTGGGATTCTTAGAAGAAAATTTTTTTTTTTCTTCTTTGTCATCGAAAATCTTAATTATTATCCTTTTTCAGTTGGTAAGTCTTTTAATTTGACCGATCTCATAATAATACGAGCAAATTAACGGGATTTGTTAAGATTAATTATTAAACGTGCGGTTCGGATATTCACTCCCATAACGAAAGAAATCTATTTTCACAATAAGAAAAAAAAATTACTCACACATATTGATAAATATATATAGTGGGAATTGAACCCTCACTACTGAGGTGAGAGAAAGCTGTACTAACAATTTAAACTATTAGTGAATGAGCGATTCGAAATAAGGATTTTAAACTGCAACAATAGTAACATTTTTATTTAATCACTTATATATTCTTTTAATTTGTTCATGTTTAATTAAAATTAAGAAAATTTTCCCTACATTGGTTTCTTTGAATACTTAAAGGTTTTGTTTTAAGTTGAATTTATAAAAATAAAAAATAGCAAAAATAATGAAATACAATAATAATATATTTTCTTAATGTAAACCTATGAAAGTTTAATTTAGAGCTAATTGTATCGACCTTCCATGAGGTTTTATTAACTACAAATGGAGTCAACTTTATCGTTTATTAATAAATATTTTTCATATTATTAGTAAAATTTGGTCAAATATAATAATTAATAAGAGGAGATCTTTGTCAAAAAAAAATCTAAAAGTTGATTACCTGGAGGGAGGTCTTTATCAATAAATTTAAAAAATTGACTCCGTCTATAATTGAACAAATGAGAGATAAGCGTTATTTACTCATTAATTTAACAACTGTGATGCAACTTGGGAGAAATATCTAGAGAAAATCTAGATCAGTGATGTAACTTACAGCCAAACACATGTGATGTTGTGTTTGAAAACATGACATTCAATTAGTGAATGGCTTCAATTGTGGTTAGGGAGTGAGAGGTGAGATGACCTATAAGTTAATAATTATCTTCTAGAATGAATGAATGTCACATATGTTTTATTTATTTAGCAAATGAGATTAAAAATATATATATTTCAAGGGGTTAGTGTACCTCCCTCCCATTTTAACAGTGAGGGTTTAAGTCTCACCATACGCATTTATCAGTATGTGTGGATAGTTTTCTCCCCTTATTATGGAAGTAGATATCCGAACCTTATATTTATTATTAATTTTCTAATTTTACCCTTTAAAAAAATAATAATATGAAGGTATAAATTATTTAGCTAAATGAAGCTGCCCTCCATCGCATGGTTATAATATTGGGCCAAACTACAAACAACTCGGATGTTCATTTTTTGTAATCTAAGTAGTGGATGGGAAAAGAGTGTTTCCATTTACACCCCCAAAGTATATTTTGAAAACACCCACTTTGTGCATTGAAAGGGGAAAAGGGCAATTCTCAATAAATGGGTTGAGTCTGTTTAGTTCTACTTGGGTCACCCCCATTGAAATTTCTTCAAATAAAGGAATGTTGGTTATTTATAAGTTGCCAGCACTGCTTAGTTAAAAAAAAGCCTTATTGAAGGTGTGCAAATTCTGAAAACCCAAACCCCCTTATTCTTGCCAGCACATAATGTTGGGAAATCCAAAAATATCGAAATTAAGATCCTTACAAATTCAACAATATATACATAGATTTATAGTTCAAAACTAACTTGGAACTGAGTGAAACAGAAGAGCCACACTGCTCGCCGAAGGTGTGGTCGAAAACAGAGCCTGAGGTGGAGTTGGAGGTGTGTTTTGGTCTGCCATGGGAGGGAGATCGAGAGAGAGGAGAAAGAGTGAATTACACTATTTTCGGATGTTTTAAGAAGATTATAGAATCTAATGGGCTAGCCCTATATATATACTTATATATATATATATATATATATATATATATGTAGGGATCTTTTTATATTATACAAAAATTGATCCATCCCATTATGAGTCTTAAAACATAAATCACACTAAAATGTATAAGTAGATTTGGATACATAAAAAATGGTACAATATAATAATCACATACCAAAATTACCAATACAAAATACTCAAGAATATTTAACATTAACCATATTTGTTATCTGGATACCAGAATGATTAGATTAGTTCATATGATGTAGGATATAAATACAACATTCTCCTACATGAACATCATAAGTTATTTTTTTTAAAAAAATCATATGTAAAACATGTATATTTTGCAAAATGAAATCCGAACTATATAATTGGTTATAACGTAAGATGTGAGCAAACGTCCAAATCACAATTCAAAACAATATGTGTTTACAAGGCCTAAACAATACATAAGTATTAATAGGATACAATGCATACACTTATAAACATTAGGTGTGAAAATGAAATAACAGGCAAATTGTCATAAAATGTTCATTTCCTTAAAGGTTCATGCATCTAACTCGAATGATGCATACAAGACTAATATATAATGTCTCATACCAAAATATTAACAAAATGCCATACCACATTAAAAGTGCACAATAAAACAATATATTTATAGCAAATGAAACCCATTAACACAATTGCAACCGACTTCAGTACACAGAACTTCCACTAACTAAATACAATAAAAGACTCAATCAGACCTATATGAGTCACATTGGTGGGGACTAATCCCCACTCGGGGAGGGAGGCACAATCCCCGGCCACAAAATGTTCTATAGCTAGTTTGAACTCAGTACTGCTGAACGATTTAAGTATCGTGGGAGTGTTTTTGCCATTCGCGCCACACTCTTGTGGTTGCGGTTAGTATTTTCTGATTTTTCAAAGCAGAGGTTTGAGTTTATATTTCATCGAAAGGTGAGGGCCTAAAAGTTAATGAATATAAAAAAGAAATTAAAATAAAATGGAAATAAAGCTCCAGAATCTTTCTTGATCTTCCAACGGTCATATGCTGATTTCGAAATACTTAAGATACACATAATATACAAAACCCGCTTCATTTTAACGTCAACCGCTTTTTGATTTTCCCTCCAACACAACTGAACGCTCCAGATCAATTAAAGTTCTTCATCGAACGGTCAGCGGTGGTTTCCTTGATTGGCAAGGAAACATTGATGACTGTTATATTACACTTACAGGAAACCCACTTAATTTGAACACTCAAATATCTCCAGTCGACTCCTAAGTTTCCCTCTCTCTGTGTTTCTCGCGCAATTTCTTGGTTATACTCCTCTCTGTATACGCTGATGATGGCTCTGAGAATTTCCAATTCAAGAAGTGGGCACAATCCTTACAAGCAACAACCGCAGAAAAATGTCATTTGTTCTTTTTGGCTCAAAGGACGCTGCTTTCGAAACCCATGTCGCTTTCTGCATCCTGACACCTCCATTCAACAACCAACTCAGGTTCCAATCCAACGTTTTGACGGTTCCATCAAGACTCAACCCCATAGTACGGTTTGCAATTACTGGGCTTCTGGGTCTTGCTCTTACGGCGACAAATGCCGATCTTTACACAGTTGGTTTCATTGTGATGAAGACAACCGCTCATTGTCGATGTTGGCGAGGCTTAAAGGTCACAAAAAGGCTATATCGGGTGTGGGGCTTCCTTCCGGGTCCGATAAACTCTATTCGGGTGCCAAAGATGGTACGGTTAGGGTTTGGGACTGCATCGCTGGTGAGTGTGTCAAGATCATCAATACTGGCGGTGAAATTGGTTGTCTGATAAGTGAGGGTCGGTGGGTTTTTATTGGTTTGCCAAATACTGTTAAGGTGTGGAGACTGGATGTGGTCACCGGTGATTATGAAGAGTATGTTGTTGATGGAGCTGTTGGTCAGGTTCATGCCATGGCAGTTTGTAATCATCGTTTATTTGTGGGATCACAAGATGGTGTGATTTCGGTTTGGAGAGGAAGTTGTGATGTCAATGCTTTTCAACTGGTGGCATCGCTGGAGGCTCACGCTGGACCTGTTCTGTCTTTATCTGTTCAACTTGAGAGGAACAGATTGTTTTCATGTTCTACGGATGGTACAATCAAGGTGTGGGATCTTAACAATTTACAATGTATTCAGACACTGAGTGGTCATAAAGATGCCGTGACTTGTCTCCTATGTTCGAATGAGTTTCTGTTCTCGGGTTCGTTGGACAACACCATTAAAGTTTGGTTTGCCAACCAAGCTGGATGCTTTGATTTGGCATACACACATGAGGAAGGATGCGGTGTTGTGGCACTGTTTGGGATGGCTGATGCAGACGGTAAACCTGTTTTGTTTTCGTCTTGCAAAGACTCTAGTGTTCGCGTGTATGATTTACCATCCTTCAAGAAGAGAGCAACACTGTTTTCAAGAAAGGAAGTTGTAGCATTTCAGTCAGGTCCTGGTGGCCTCTTTTTCCTTGGGGACGGAGCAGGAACTGTGAGTGTTTGGAATTGGATTGCAGACCAAGAAAACATACATGTCTGAGTAATTTTTCTGCATTTTTGGGTATGTTTTATTATCCTTCAATGTAAATTTTCTGTAAAGGAGTACAATTGATGTGTGACTGTCAAATTTCTAATGAAATTTCATTATTTCCTTCTCTTGAATGTGTTTTGTCTATCATTCTATTTACCATTCTTCATTTATGATTTTATAATGCTATCTGTGTGTAAATTAATTGTTTCTAAGATGATGGATTCAACGCAGTTTTACAATCGGCAAGGTTAGTGATGAGAGCATCACTAGAACTAGGAAATTGGAGAGATTGAGGTTGAGAGAAGTACATTAGTTTGAGTTGTAATTCAAGTGAAATACCTTAATTGAGTTTTAATTCTTTTTTAACACATTCTCACACATTCATGTTCTTTTTCTGATTAGGTTTTTAGTATTAGAATTGTATTAGGTTTATTTTATTTACTATTTACATTATATTAGGATTTAAGCTATTTAATTCCTATTAGGACTCCATTAGCATTCAAGTACTATTCGAATTATCAATAAAATTGAGAGGTTTTCTCTATTCGGCTTTTTTTAAGATTTTAAGAAGTTTGAGCTAGGGCAAGAGCTAATAACCCTAGTTCTAGATTTATTCGGTTTTTTTTGAAATTCAAACTTGAGAATTGCTTAGGCTAGGGTTTATAATTTTATAATGCTATCTATGTGTAAATTAATTGTTCTAAGATGATGGATTCAACGCAGTTTTACAATCAGCAAGGTTAGTACTGAGAGCATCACTGGAACTAGGAGATTGGAGAGATTGAGGTTGAGAGAAGAATATTAGTTTGAGTTGTAATTAAAGTGAAATAGCTTAGTTGTTTTAATTCTTTTTTAACTAGTTCTTTTATTCATTAGGTTTTTAGTATTAGAATTGTATTAAGTCTATTTTATTTACTATTTGTATTGTATTAGGATTTAAGTTATTTAATTTCTATTAGGACTCTATTAGGCTATTTTATTTCTTTTAGTATTAGGACTCTATTAGCTGTAAATAGCTCATTAGATTTTAGTTTTGTATTCATTCAAGTATTATTCGGATTATCAATTTTTTATTGAAAGGTTTTCTCTATTCGGCTTTTCTAAGATTTTAGGAAATTTGGGCTAGGGTAAGGGCTAATAACCCGAGTTCTAAATTTATTCGGCTTTTCTTGGAATTCGTACTTGAGAATTATTTGGGCTAGGGTTTGGTTCTGTAACAAAGCGCTAATTCTAGAGATTTGATTTGTTTAGAGATTTGATTAGTTGAATTCTGCTTGACTAGTTAAATCAAATCTATCTAACGTTGGGAATTTTGTTTCTAGGGTTAGGGTTTCGAATTGGGGATTTGGAAAAATTTAATCTAGGTCCTCAACAATTAGTTTTTCTTTTATGTACTTAATTGCACAAAATTTGACTGTCATCCTGGAAATTGCTTCCAATTTGAGTTAGCTGGTTGGTTCTGTTCCTACATACCTGGATACTTATATAATTATCAACCCTACAAGTAAATAAACGAAAAGATACTGTGATTTGTGAATGCATGAGTATAATTTCAAGTAGCATATGACATTCTGGTGATTCAACCAAAGCACAAAGATAATGCAGACAGCTTAGTCAAAATCAACATTATGAAGCTGCTTCTTCCTCAAGTATTTTGAGCATGTGGTGAACTGCTCCAGCTATGTCATCTACTGATGTGAGCTGACATCCTTCATCAACCTGCATTTTCAATGTTCTAAATTTTGGATTTTCCAAATTTTCAAATACATAGGAAACGGTGCAAATTACATGAAAGAAAAGGGCTGTATACGTAAACTGCTACATACCTTAGCACTGATAGAATAGAGGACAAATGGGTCCATGGTGGTGACATTGAGGTGAAGGATTGAGAGGTGAAGTGTCTGAAACCAAATAACTAACTTCGAGAGTTGTTTAAGGCTTCTACGGGTGATAATTCGGAAACTTGCATGGCTCTCGATCAAAGTAACCTCCATATTAGCTAATGCTGCTATAGATGTTATATACTTTCTGGGAATCTGAGACCAGGTGTTCTGATGGTACACAAGAAATTGTGCTAAATTGGGTGGCAGAAATTTGGAAGTGCTGCTGCTTTCTTTACAACTTCTCAATGATTGTACTAATTCAAGCTTTTGAGCTTTAAGAGACTGACAGAGTTGCTCAAGTTCCTTGACAAACTCTATAGCACTTCCTACTACAGAGGCCTGGTCACGCTGCACTTCCAAAGCAGGAACTAAACCATATATTAATATGACCATTAAATACAAGGACAGGACATCTTTGGCACTGTAATTTCAGCTAATCCCCCACCTAATACTCGGTGCATGTCACATATGACGAGCAAAATAAATGGGTAATCTAAAATAGAACTAGAGCTAGCAATTGAAGCAGACTCCTAAATCTTTTGAATTGGATACACACAGAGATTGATTAAAGAAAGTAAAATAAAAATGGAAAATGTAACCTTTTGGAGATAAGATTCAGGCATGAGGGAGCGCAATGCGGCAAGGTGCTCGTTCATTTGTTTGCGCCGGTTTCTCTCAACAAAAATGTGAGTCATTCTTTGTATCTCATCTCTCTCTTTGTTATTGTAAACTCTTGGCTTCCTCCACCTCTTCTTTCTCCCTGGCACCACCGAATTCTGTTTCTCCTCCAGCCCTTGCAGTCCCAATGAGCAATATCGCTCTGTCATCATTCCTGACGACCACCAACTCAATGCATCACCTTGCTCTTGAAGCTTCAGACAATGCCAATAAAAAATTATTAGTCTTTAAACTTCCATGGCTGCTAGATGGAAGAACAGAAATAGTATCATGATATGATTAAGTTTAAGCTCATTGGAGGAAAGAGATTCTAAATTGCTTGTTTTTCTTATCTGTACTTCAATTGTACACCCTCCAAGTACTAAAACATTCACTTTAAAACAAGCCACAGTTTTTGAACATTGGTGAGAGAGAAAGGGAGGGTTAAAATGAGATTGAGGAGGTGTAATACAAAGAAAAGGACAGAATGCATGTGAGAGGGTTCAGAAACCCAAAAAAAAGTGTTGGAAGTGAGGGAAAAAGAAACAGGCAAATACCTCTCTCATGCTTTTTTTGGGATTCACAGTTGCTTTCAATAATGCACTCTTCAATGGAGAGTGGAGTGTGTGTGAGGGACCAAAATCTATTTAGGTATATGCACAGAAAAAACATGAAGCTATATATGTAACTGGCACAACTCCTACCTAGATTCTCATAAACTGTGTTTAGATGGAAAGAATAGCATGTGCTTCCACAATCACAAACTACTTCACTACCATACTTGTAATGTAATTTGTCTAGAATTTCTAATTTGGAAACTTAAGATTGATGCTTCCTGGCTGATCCATCATCTTGTTTGGCAATCCAATGGTGAATATGGTTTGAAAAATGAGAATCACTTGCACATGGTTATTGCCATTTGCCATACCAAGATAGTGCTATACATATATATAGTTAAAAAGACTTATTAGAACTAGAGAGAAGTAGTCTGTTCATCACTTTTATGATCAACTTTACCTCTATACATGAGAGCTAGAGAAAGTAGAATTAACAGCGAAGGAAGCTATTGCTTGATGTGGGGATGAGGACTGATGCAGGGTGGTCCAAACTGTCAGTCTCCATGTGATCATTTGCTTCCCCACCAGGAAATTATTATGTTCTAGTGATAGCATGCGGATTATCCACATTACCTTTGTGTCTATCCTCCTATCCGAGACTCAAAACAACTAATTTTGCGATCTAGATAATTAATTTTATACTTAGTTCCATAATCAGTCAATGTGAATCTATCTGACCATTATCATAGTGTTTAGGCAATGGTGACCATTATCATGTTGTCTAGGCGATGGTGGTGAACTGTGTACTAGTATTAGACTACATGTGAACTTAAGGTTAGCAAGTGCATGAACTTTCCACAACAAAAGTAGTGATTGATCCTATTTTTTTATCAAGAAATCCTCGGTTTGAATCTCCCCACACATTTTGTATTTGCAAACTATATTCAAGATTTTGGATTTTAGTGTCAACATTAATAATATGGAGAATCAACACTATCATCTCACCAGAAGAGAGCACCTGATGAGCATTCATGTAATAACTAGGTTTCAATGATGTTAACTCACTGCAGATTTTTTTTTTCCCCTTTTAATAAAGCCAAAATCCCTCATTGGTGAGCTACATCGTCTCTGCAATTAGTTGTTAGCTGGATGGCTGGGAATTTGCATTATCGTGTCATGTTTCTTTAAACTCACATATGACCCTTTTGTTTATTGCTCAACCCGAACACGATATGTTAAACTTATTATGTTACAAGTTAAAATAATGATCTATTAAATTAGCAGTTTACCGCTATGACCTAATTAATCCGTTAATTTATAGATCTGTTAATTTACCTATTTAATATATTAAAATAATTAAAACACTTTTAATGTAATTACATATTGTTAATTCACTAAACTCATTCAACAAATAAAAATAATTAATTATAACATAATCCTCATCTAAAATATATTTAAAATAAAAATCTCATAAAAAGTAATATATTTTTCTCAAATAAAATCTTATATATTAAAAATGATCATATTAAATGGGTTAACGGGTTAAAATCCAAACTTAACAAATTTAACGTTGACAAATAATAACCCAACCCCAATATGATTCAACTCAAAACATGTTAAGTTCATATCCTGTTACCGAATCGTATCGACAATTGCCACCGCCTAGCTAGACCCCAAAATTTCCCGATTCATCCACCCAAATTTTCAACCTAACTTAAAATGACCAGGCACCATGAACATTAATCAGTAGGGTCACCACAAATACCAGGCTCAGCCATGTAGAATAAAATGAACTTGCATAGATAGTAAAAAGAACAAACGTGGTGTTTTTTTTTTTTTTTTTATTGCAACAAAACTTCTATTATAGAAGACCAGTAAAAAAACTTGATTTAGGATTTACCCAACAAAATTCCTCCTTAGAGGAAAAAACTAGAGAAGCAAGAGAATGTACCATTCCATTCCTTGAACGAGGAATGACATGACAGTTGAAAACTCCCACGTCCCTAAAAAAAGCATTGACATCATTAACAATAGGATCCACAAAAGAACTAGAAAAAGAGCGAAACACCCTAGCCATAACATTAACAGCATCTAACTCAACCCACTCAATAATCAGACACAACTCTTTAGCCAGCAGCAACCCCTCCCGCAACGCCAACAACTCGCCAAGCAACCGTGGTGTTTCATGAACAAAAAAGTGGTGAATAACTTCAAATGCTTCCAGCAAGTGGAAAACAAACAAGTGATTTGAAGAGAATCAATAAATATTACACTTATTATTGTGCTGTCCTTCACAAAATGGGTGATTTACATTGTATGGGTTCTGTAATCATTATCATGAAACTAAAAATGAGAGTAGAAAATAGCAAAAAAAGATGAGGGGAGATTGTCCCTCAGCTTACAGTAACGATGATTGAAATAATTGAAGCAAAAATTCTGGTACAACAATGCGTTGCTGAGAACTAACTGGGCTACTGTCATTTATTTCTCGTGATGACTAATTGCGTTAGATCTAAAAGTGCTCGCCTTGATTTTCTCACATCCTCCTCGTCACTTTCAGGTAGAGAATCAATGGCGGCAGCAGCAAGATTAGCATGTTTCATAGCTAGCTCTCTCGTCCTTTGTATTCCTCGACTCTTCCCAAGGTATTCAAGGGCCTGCATTTCCAGACATATACCAACTAAGAAAGGTAAAACAGTACATATACTTGAAAGAAGTTCTAGTAAACAATTGAAAAAGATCAAAATGGTTAATTACTCCAACTTCCAATGAGGAAATTGACATCATCCTCTCTAATACTTCACTTATAGGTCCAGGTAAAAAATAAGCAATCAAAAATGGAGATGATTTGCAAATAAGAATGAAAAAGTAACTTCAAACAGAGACTAGTCTTAACACTGGAAAATTGAGGAAAAAACAAGGAAAATTAAACGAGACTGTAAACTAAAGCCAAATTTCTGAAAGACACAGAAGCTCGCAGAAGGGTAAAAAATGAAATAGGAATTGAACTAGAATCTGTCTACACCGCAACATAGTCTCAATACAGGCAAGCTCTCAGGCTGACCTTGCTTACATGACCAGAGGAGGCATCTCAAATAATTGACCTCATTCTATGCACAAAATAAAATAAAATTTCTGATATTGTGTATAGATATCATTAATAGGAGATAAGTTAAAATAAATTTTCACCAACAAAAAAAGATTTTGAAAATGCCTTCAGAATTCCAAATTAATGTTAAAGGTTGAAAACCAAAAAAAAATCCCATATGTTTGCTGCAGGAGCTGCAAAATCAACTAATAATAGCAAAGTTTTAAGCTTTGATTTTTGATGAAGATAGCCCTTCGCAGCAAAAGAAAACTTAGAATATTTACTAATTTTCTGCAGTAGCTTCAGCATAAGAAAGCTTGCATTAAGTATGATATTAAAAGTAGATTGTAAAAACCTACAATATCAACATTTGAAGATTTCTCAAAGCCCTGATCCATAACTGCACGTAACTGAGGGAACTCTTCCAAAGCAAACAATATTGGAGCTGTTACTATTCCCTACACCAAAGGATCAATTATCAAGACAAAATTATTACTAGTATAGATACGCATAAATATTTCCATAAAACTAGTGCCCACAAAGTTATGTATATAATGCATAGATAATATGAGAATAAGATACATAGCAAGGTGAAAACATCTTCTGTCATGACTAATTGATAAAAACCAAGTGCCCTTGTGGCACCTAATCACTACAAACCATACTTGCGTCCATTTTAAAAATCTGATAGATACAAAACCAAGTGTGCTTGTAACAGTCAATGCTAATGGTAAGGCAGATCACCAGACATATGATTCAAAATATAAGGCAGATCACCAGACACATGATGCAGTAGGTTCCCTTGAAAGCAGCATCGCACCACTTACTTTTCTTTATCAGCAAATTTCTGAAGTTCAAAAGAAATACAGTTTTGCATAACCCTCTACTTAATGCAGTCCCTAAAATGGAAAATTTGACATTACTGTTAATTTTTCTAAGTATTTTCTTCTTTGATCCGAATTTTTGGCCCAACCAATCAAGGATTATCACAAAAGTGAAGTTGCTAATGCAATGGGTAACAAACGAAATAGGTATATTTCTTTTAGGAAAATAAAGGCAGGCACTTTTGACCAGGATGTCTGTCATGGCTCCTATAAATAATTTCCAAGTCTATAACCCTAAATTTTATCCAAAAACACTGAAATATATAAAAAGCATAGATAATTACATGCCGAATATCAGACAAAGAACCCTTTCCAAGCGAAGCTGATGTGCCTGTGAAATCAAGAACATCATCTATCAACTGAAACGCCAGTCCCTGGAAAAGGAGAAAACAATTAGAAAGAAAGACTAGAATAGACATATTGAGAAAATAAGCCACTGAATACTGTTCATTTTGCTTTTCCTAAAGCAGCATAGCATGTAATACTGCAATAGCAGCCCCCCACAAATAGCTTCACATAGAAGTTAGCACAAGGAAAAAGAGAGAAATAAAATAAAAAAGGTTTCATAGTTCGCTAAGGTGACCTTTTTCTTAATTTATGTCAAGAAACTCCAATGTGAATTTCACAATAAAATAGACAATTAGTAGATCAAATATCTTCAAGGAATGTACAAACCAGATTCTTGCCATACTCAAAAGCCAGCACTGCAACTTCTGATGTTTGTCCAGCAAGTAGGGCGATTGCCTTGCAGCTATTTGATATCAAAGATGCAGTTTTGTAGTATGTTTTTTGCATATAATATTCCATGCTGTATTTGTGAAGAAAATAGTTTTGAAATGGTTAGCCAAATATAAAGGATGCTGGAGGTGCATATCAAGACATCAACAAGATACGCAGACATCAACTTATACTTAAAATATTCTTCCAGGGGCCCGCAAGCTGACCGGCCAGCTTGACCCCGCCATTGCGTCTGCGTAGCGCAACATTATTGATGTAGGCTTCACAACCCAACACTACGCAACAATTATGAATCTTTGATGAATGAACGATGATGTTATGATTTATGAATTTGCAGTTTTTTTAGTTAGTGCGGGAGAGCTACAAACTTAATTAGAATTTTAACATGTTTGGATTTTTTTTTACTTTTGGAATTAATATTATGCATTATGATATATTTTTATGTGATTGCTAATTTTCCTTATTGAATTGAAATTTATAGAATAAATTAGGTTATTACAATTTATATGAATTATTGAGAAATTCATATAAAAACTAAAAAGAAGTGTGGGGTGCGTGCGCCTTGCCTTGCGCTAGAGCAGCCTAGTACTGTAACTCAATGCTAGGGCCTAGGGCCCTAGAGACAAAGGCGCACGGAAAGAGGGTTACAACAAAAGGAATAACCATACAGGTTGTCCCAGCTCAAGACAAGGGCAGAGTAGTTAAAACAAAAGCAGAGCTTGAGACGAGCACAAGAAAGTGTAGCATAAGCAGTTTTACTTCACATGAGAGGTTTGAGATAATAAAGAAACAGGATGGATGAAGGGTACAGAACTACAGATAACCGATATTAGTACATTATAAAAAACTCAAAATCCTAGAAATGAAAATTGTATGGCATAAAGCTCATTGATCGGGTGAACCTGAGTGGTTTCACACTTCATCAAGAACCTTCACTGAATTTTTAAAAGGCTTCTTTTAATTTATAGCACTTCTTGGTGCTTGTTTTGTGTAAGTGGCACCTAATAAATAACTTGAATGTTAATAGCATCTAAAATGAGTTTGTGACAAAAATACCCTTAGACACAAAAAGACGGTTCATTTGAAGTTGGAGAGAGAAAATAGAAACAAAAAAACTAGAAGAGAGAAAAAGTAGATCTTGAAAGTTGAAACTATAAAACAAAAATAAGAGAGAAAATTGATTTGGAAACCAAAATAAAAAGAAAAAAGATTACACAAATCTGAAAAAACGAATGAAAAACATATTTGGAACAAAAACAAAAATGTGAATGAATTCCACGAGACTTAAATCAAGTCTTGAGGTCAAGACTTCGAGACTTAATCTTGGCTTAGCCGAGATTTAACTAAGTCTCGTCCAAGCCAAGATTTATTAAGGTAGAGACCTATTTTTTTTATTCGTAGTCCATCTTTATGTATTTTGTTTTTTCACATATGTTTTTTCAACCAACTAATAAGTAGTACCAATTTGAGATTTTAATTTAACTTTAGCAAAAATTTTAGTTTAATCCACAAAAATTTATACACTCCTAAAAAATCCAAACCCGAAATTAATCAAAACACAACTTTAAAGAGATATCCATGAAGATTCACTACAAACAACAAGCCATATCACGTATTTGAACCCCAATGAAGGTCTTTCTAAGAAAAATAACATTTGTAGAGAAAGAATGTGAGAATCAAGATACGGTGAGGCGAAATGGCGAGAGAAAGAGGAAAGAGAAAAAAGTGAGAGAAAGAAGATGGGAAATTTGGTCTTTAATTTAGGACAAATTATAGCCAACCTACTTGGGGCATGCCTTTTTACATGCGGATACTTATTGAAAAACTAACAATTAACTCTCCTACCATTACCATTTACCATTTAAAAAATGTAAGAATACCAAAATACCCCTAATTGAAAGAAATGAAAATAAAAAAAAAATAATAATTTCTAGATCTTCGTCATCCAAGTGGATGGTGGAGAATAATTCATATAAAAATAAAAATTTTAAAATAACATAAAAATGAAAAAAAAATGAAAGAAAATGTAAAAAAAACATACACTAAGTAGATTGGTTGTAATTTGTCCTTTAATTTAAGTAAGGGTATTTAGGTCATTTTCATTACTTTGGTGCCATAAAACTCAACATATTAAGTTGGTGACAATTACACAAAAAAGTGCTAGTTAAGCCCATTTCCTCTTTTTAAAATTCCTCTAGACCTAAATTCATCAAGAAACTCCTCTGAAATTCAATAGAAACCTGATCTGCAAGGAGGTCATAGACGAAAATGCAAACGGCTCACCCAGACGTTTTTAGCCCAAACCTCATGAGAGATGAAATTTACTAAACAATTGCTAGACAGTACTTTGAGTAATGATCACCCGCACCATTCATAACAGAAATATGATATTTGTTAAAATTAAATCTTCATCAATCCTCAAACAAAGACCATAATGATTTTCAAAGTGTAGAACGCCTAAGGATCTCACTCTAATCATAGTCATGAACGACAATCTATAACATTGAATTAAACTAAACCTTTAGAACGTGAATACATTGATGGAGCTCCTAATGTCCATTTTATAGAAACAATGACTAGATTATGCAATAATAATTATAACAGTAATTTCATGAGAACTTTTAAATCAGCGTTTTGAAAACACAAAACCTTATAAGGAAATATCATAAAGAGATCCGCATTCACAACTTGAATTATAATGAAATTTAAAAAGGATGAGACAACGTTGTATACTAAATATTATGGAAGTCATTTTAGCATTTACCTAAACGGTATATAGAGAAAGGGTCTTAGGAAATATAGTGTATAGATAAAAGGCAACAAGTTGCAATCGAACAAACTCATACAGTCAAGCCCTGCTATGAGAATGTAATTTGAAATAATTCTCAAAATTTCAAAGGAAATGGACATTACCAGCTCTGTCTTGCCAGAAAAGGTACGTATAGACCATCACATCATTTTTTTTTAAAAAAGAAATCATTAGTACAACTTACAAGATAGGAATTTCATTTCAGTAATGGGATATTTATTGAGCATCGGACTAAAACAATCAACTGAACCAACAGGCAATTAAAGAGTGAGAAGTTGTCACACCAGGCAAATGGAACAATGGGGGTCCAGAAGCATAAACTCCTTTGCTAAAGAACGAAGCACCATTTATGGTGTTCAAATATTATTCTCATAGCGTAAAGTGCAGTAACAAACAAGATGTCAACTGTTGTAGAACAAAAAGAGCAACATACCTACAACGTTGCGCAGAGGAAGTAGTCATTTGCATGGTTTCACCAGTAACAAGATGCTCTACAACCGTTGCTAGTAATGACACAACCTACATACAGACAGCGATGACACAGACAATGAGTAGGATGAATAATGTATGCAGATCCTAGTAACTAATCACGATACCATGGAAAATCAACATTCAAAAAGGAAATTCATTAACCTAGTATGAAGTTAAAACTTGGAATTTGATTTGGCCACGGTTGGTTCATTTCTATCTAGCTCATGATACATTAAATTATGCTAAACTGGTAAACAAATTTAGTAACCATTAGACAGAATTAAATGCAGCAAGATGAAGAGCATAAATTCTTTTTTTTTTAAAAAAAAAAAACAATTTTATTGAACAAAAAGATATGAGAAAAGAGAGCAAGTTTTCCTTAACAATAAAAGAAGGAAACAACTTCCAGAAGAAAAAAAAAAAGCCTACAAAAAAGCCACCGAAAATTCTCTAAGCAAGAGCCAAAACAGACTTTATCAAGCTAGAGCAGCTTCCTATATCCAAGAGCATATATTCAGTTAGCCAGTTATTACCATAATTTGCATAAGCAATAAGAAATTAGTTATTGCATTTTCATGCTGATGGGCCATCCACTACATTAGAACAGGAAAACCCAGAACTGGAAAGTTAGGACTGTTCTCTCACAACCAATTTTAAGATGCAACTGAGGATTCACAGAAGATCCTTGTTTCAGGAAGAAAGGAACCAACTACTCGTCACTGATGTGTTAACATATATTCTTAACAAATCTATTACATGTCACATAAATGAAGAGGAGGAAAACAAATGAATACCTCTGTGTTTTTCAAAGAAGCAAGGGCTACACATGCTCGGGAAAGCAGAAAATCTCCTGCTAATACAGCTAGCTGCATTACAAATAAATAGGGAAAACCCAAAAATAAGATGCTGAGGCAACAATTGTACTAAGTTTTTGTCTCTTCTAAATGTTGACAAGAGAGCCATAAACAATTATATTCAGATAAACACATTAAAAACAAGAGGCCAAACAGAAAAGAGAATCAAAATTCTTTACTCGAGATAAGGTCAGATCTTTCATTACCATATTCAAATCATCATTCTTTTTCATACTGAAATGTGTGCTCTGGGAAAGCACATTAAGAATGATTTGCAAAGGCATGTAGCAAAAATAAAATCAACTCTAGGAAGAGGTCACATCAATTAATAACTAATATCAAAATACCAGAGATAGAGTGCTTAAAATCCTTGTCGGGCCCTTTCCTATCAGTTTAAGCTTCTTGGTCTATTGGTTACTAACAATATACATATGTAGTGCACATAACTCTTATCCATACGTAACATTAAAATCGTTCTATTCGTATTTTGTATTTTCATGCTCTACAAAATTTAGCTTCCATCAATTTTTTGAAACTGAAATAGGCATTATGTATCCCCATTAATATCTCAATTATTTTGTTTTCCATACGCTGCCCAATATCAACAATTATTTCTGCCATTCTATTAATATAAAATTGTGAAAATAACATGCCTGATCATCTAAATAAAACAGCAAAGTCATGATTCAATGTACTCATAACTTTGCTGTGGACAAGATTAAATCTACCATAAAATGGATACGCCATCATCTAAAACTCATCATACAAGTCAACCCCATATACTGTTGATTATGATCCGTGACTCCAAAGGAAAAATAGCTTTGGATACTGTAACACTGACATAAACAAAACATATATACAAAAATACCCAGGGAATGTCATCAAACCTTAATCCATTTATTCATAAATTATACGAACAAAAATTAAATCAGTTTCCACTTTAAGAAGATAAGAAAAAAGAAGCACCTTATTGCCCATTACAGCATTTAATGAACCAATACCACGTCTTGTATCTGCATCATCCAAGACATCATCATGAAGAAGGCTTGCTACCTATGAAAAGGATATTATTACATTAGTTTAGAAGCGCGCTACAAAGAAGTTTCTTGTAATGAAAGCAAGATGATAATTGGATGTATCTAACACACAAAAGCATATTAGTAAAAAAAAAAAAAAGAAAAAAAGAAAGAAACAAAATTCTACGGAAATACATGGATCATCTCTGTAATCTCAGCTATACATTGCTGTCTTGTACGTAGTTCAGTTGCCAGAGCATCTCCTACTCCATCAGAAAGTGGTTCAGGTAAATGAACATTTAAAGCTGTTGCCATCAGCAACAAAACCTGCATAGAACATGTCATAAATTATAGCAATGTCTGAAATCAGATCAAGATATATTAGTTGTTGCACAGGTTACAATTATTGATAAAATAATAATGAATTACAATCAAGAAAGAAAGTAACCCTCTAAACAGCATATATGCATTGTTGTTATACCGTGGGACGAAACCTCTTTCCTTCTACTCCCATTTTGAAGAAATATTCAGCAGCTGAGGCAAGCTTAGGAACCTGGATGATATATAAATTCTATTTCAATCACATGAATACATGATATCAAATTTAACCGTTATTATAAAAGAAAAATCATGACTACTATCCTTCAAGAATACGTATCCATTAATCAGCCAAATGACAGGGACAGAGCTATTAGATACCTCAGCGATTACCATGGAACGCAGCTTGTTAGCAATAAGTGATAGTTCATCAGCAACAAGAGAAAATGGGTCGAGTTGCTCCTGAAAAACAATATCTTGCTATTTCAGTAGAATGGATAATCAACAAGATAATGCACAATAATCCTTAATAAATCAATAAAGAGTAAGAACATGGAATAGCCCAAAACTTCACTCTACCCTATCCATTTCTTTCTTCATTTCAGATATTGTGTGTGTGGCGTGGCCCTACACTTTTAGAAGGGGGTATTTGGAATACCATATTGGACAGGATAAGCACATCATATTGTATTTAATTAACCCAATATGATGTTTGGAAAGGACAGTTTAGTACAATTTTACCTGGCACCAGATCAGATTACAAACAGCAAAACTATTTGATTATAAAAAATTATAGGATTAAAAAAATAATACACATTCATGTACATTTCATGCTACCAGAAACCAAAACTGACCACAAAGTTAAAATTCCCAAGTTCAATTTAACATTTATTCCACTTGTGAAATAATTAACTTTGGGGACAAAGGGACAGTTGTTGATTTAACAATCAAATAGCAACTTTTATGTCATAAGATGAGAAAAGATCAAAAAGAAACCTACAAGAGTCCACATAATGGAAAATGACTTACAATACTGTCACAGACTCACAATATCCTATTCAGAGCGTCACTGAAATTAAATACATAATTTCTAGAAAGGGACATGCACGCAAACTAGCATAATGATGATTAGCAGGATATGGAAGTTGTGGATTATCGACTTGGGCACTCAGTATCTCTCATGTAAAAAGTAGCAGGTGGAAATTTACTTAAGATATTTGTAGAAAGAGAGAAGTAATATCAATATGAGATAGCATACTTAACCTCAATTATGGAGCTGCTCTGGTGATGAATTTGTCTAATGCCGTGCAAGGCAGGCAAACTCCAGGAGTAAGCTTCTCTGCAACCCAAAACCTACTAATCACCAGAAATGATAACAAGTAGATATAAATGGTCAACCTACTAATCATCAGAAATAAATGCAGTGTGAATACAGAGAGAGAGAGAGAGAATTGTACTATAAGGACAAGCACAGTGCGGTAGCTAGTACACCAATTCCGTTCAGTACAAGTACAAAAGATACAAAATCCTTATTATTTTTTTAATGAAAGACAACTGCAAAACTTCGAACATATCTCCTACCCATCCACGTCAAGACAAGCCACTATATCCTCCTAATTTAACCTAATAAATATTATAAAAGAACTCTATTAAGAAATTCAAATGTCACAACTAACAGTGCTGCTCTATGAAAAGATTACGAGATTGTACACTCTGCTCCTTTTCCTCTTCCCTCTCAAGGATGATATTTGTCACGTTGGCTTGCTGAAATATTATTAAACTTCAAAAAGAAATACGAAGCTTGATCTCACCACACAAAATATCACCCTAAATTTTACTACCTATGCTCACTTAAAACATCCACAGCTTTAGAAAAATACTTTGTCTAAAGCTTTAGAAAATTCATTGATAATTTGATGGCTTCACTGCCCTCCAAAAGCCAACTGCTGTTAAAAGAGCCTTCATCTTCCCTTGTTTTTTAATCTTTATGGTGATACAATATGAGACAAATCCCTCCAATAACCTCACAACAATCAAGTAAGGGGATACTGAAGCCTTCAGCCAACCCAATGCACTGGCATATAGAGATAAAGCCAACCAAATCTCCTAAATTTTCAAGCCAGTCACCATTAGAAGGGAACAGAGAGAAGGGGCTTTCAAAGGAGAGTTCCACCTCAGGAAAATATAAATTTTCAAACTGACAAAATTTCTATGAACTCTGATTGCAGGCCATTTAAAGGCGAAGATAAAGTTTGGCTCAAAAGAAGGCCGAAGCCCTTCTGGAAAGAATATAATTAGCAACAAAAGTAGTCTTTTTAATCAAAAACAAACTATAACTGGTTTCACTGGAGTTAACATACTCACACTTCTACAACCATCACAAGAAGTTATAATCAAAAGTCACTAAGTTCAAGTCAAAACCATATCTTCAGTTATAAATTTAGGAAAGATGCATTTAACTGCCTCACACGTATTAAAATTCCCTGTCCAAACATTTAGTATATCAAAAGAGCACATAAATCGCAGCATAGCTAGTTCTGACTTCCAATAACAATATCAGAAACCATTTGCTATTCCAAAGAATATATACAGCTGGGATGACAGGAAACCACTTTAAATTCAAATACAGCCCAATGCATCATAAAATTTTGCTACTTAAATAATTCGCCAAATTGCATTAACTAATTCAACTCAGTTTAACAGCCACTCATTACAAATTTAGGCCAAAGCTGAAATTTCAAGTTCAACTCTAGCACCAATCCATGCCCATTACAGCTACAGACTTCCCCACTAGAAAGAACAGATAAAACCGTTTTCGGGAACCCATCAAACACATTCTATTTCAATAACCACAACGTTTTGGATCAAACCTACATACATCATTGTCAAAATTAATAGTTCCAATATATAACATCCAAAGTTTTCAACTTCAGCAGTAATATCACTACAAGATTTCAAACTGAATATTAGAACACCAAAAAGAAGAAACGAAAAGGGGAACAATAACAACAAATCAGGTAAAATTGGCACGTGCCTAATTACCTTTCGAGTGGAGTTTCCAAGGGAGTGTGAAGCAGTTGTGAGAATGAAGTCGGTTTGAGGGTCTGGTCGTCCGTGGGAGAGAAGCCAGCGGCAGCCAAACAGGGTGTTTCTCGGAATTCGAGAAACCCGAGAAAGTGCTCGAGAAAACAACATCCTTGTTATATTAAAGAGAGGAGATTTAGAATAGTTCAAAGAGAGATTTGAAATAGAAATTGTGTGGTGGTGGAGGAGTTGGAGGCGGTCAAAGAGAAAGAAGAGACGACATAACATAATAATATGTATAAGAAGAAGAAGAAAACCACCTACATGGGTTTAAAGCATTTATGTTAATTTCATGTATAGTGACGACGGCGAAGCTCAACCATATATTCAACTTCAACTTCGTTACCCTTTGTGAGTTGTGTGACCTTCACCTTGCTACTATTTCTCTCTCTCGTTCCCTCTATTTTAATGTTATTACTATTTTATTTGAACAAATAACACTCAGATCCCTCTGAGTTTTAATCTTTTACAAACGGAAATAATTTTTGGATATATTAGTAAAGACCTCCCCTGCTGTTAGTGAAATTTTATTTAATTTAACGGTTAACAATGTTTGATTACAAAAAATATAAAAATACCCCTAAAATAATATATAATATTACTAAAATTTATTAAATAAAAAATAAGAAATCAGTTCAGATGGACGGTGGAGATCTTAACTATTTTTTCTTTTTTTTTATTTAATAAATTTTAGTAATTTTATATATTAGTTTGGGATATTTTGGCCCTTTTTAGATCAAACATGATCAACTGTTAAATTAAATGGAAATTGACTAATGGCAGATACGATTTTTACCAATAAATTTAAGGGGTAATTGCAATACCTTTATGTGTATATAGACATAATTACACAAAAATCTGAGAATAATTGATAATAACAATAACTCCCATTTGACCGGTTGACTAACTGTTGACCATAGTTAGTCACTAACGGTCAAATGGGTAAAATTATCTTTTAGAAAATTAAAAAAAAATCTGAAAAAAGAAGAAGAAGAAGAGGAAGAAGAAAGAAGAGAAAGAAGAAAAATAAAAAAAAATCTGGAAAAAAAAAAGAAGAAGAGGAGGAGGAAGAAGAAGAAAGAAGAGGGAGAAGAAAAATAAAAAAAATCTGAAAAAGAAGAAGAATAAGAAGAGGAGGAAAAAGAAGAAAAATAAAAAAAATCTGAAAAAAAAGGAAGAGAAGAAGAAGAAGAAGAAGAAGAAGAAAGAAGAGGGAGAAGAAAAATAAAAAAAAAATTGAAAAAAAGGAAGAGAAGAAGAAGAAGAAGAAGAAGAAAATTCGAAAAAAAGAAAAAGAAGAAGAAGATGGAGGAAAAGAAAAAAAAATGATGAAGAAAGAAATTAAAAAAAGAAAAAAAAATTAAAAAAAGAAGAAGATCTGGTAAATCAAAAAAATTTGAAAAAAAAATTAAATTTTTTTTTTGGCAATGGACCAGATCATCTAGTCCATTTTTAAAATTTTCTTTTTTTTTTAAAGATTTTTTTTTTCTAAAAGACGATTTTACCCATTTAACTGTTAGTGACTAACTGTGGTCAACGGTTAGTCAACCGGTTAAAGGGGAGTTATTGTTATTATCAATTATTTTTAGATTTTTGTGCAATTATGCCTATATACACAGATAGTTATTGCAATTACCCCTAAATTTAAAAGTGGTTTCTGTTTATAGAAAAGTAAACCTCAGGGATCTAAGTATTATTTACTTATATTATTTAATACAACAATTTAGTTACTTGTGAAACTTGTATAATTTTTTTTTAAAATTTTTTTGAAGGGTACAAAACTTATATAATGTTAAATATAAAAAATACAATAGTTTAGGAATATTTTTTAGGGTGAAAATTATTTAGTCACTATATATATTTTTTAAAGTAAATAATATCTACCTCCCCTGAGGTTTGCTCAATTACAAACGGGTTAACTTTTTAGTTTATTGATAAAGATCTCTCCTCTTCTGGGTTTGCTCAATTATAAGCGGAGTTAACTTTTAGCCAACTCTTCAGTTTTTTAACAAATACCTCTCCTGGATAACTGTTATATTTGACCAAATTTTACTAAGAGCAGGGGAGGTGTTTGTCAATAAACGATAAAGTTAATTTCGTTTGTAGTGGGCAAAACCTTAAGGGAGGTCCATGCAATTAACTCTTTTTTTTAAAAAAAAAATATTACTCTTTGACCGACTTTTCACATTTTTATTTTATTGATCTCTAATTTTTTTAAAAATCAATCAAGTCAGTCCCTCTATTAGACAATTTTAATGGTCTTTTGGGTATTTCAGCCTTTACGCACTAAAAATCGTTATTTAGGTTAAAAAATAAATAAAAAATAAAAAAACTAAATTTTGAATATAAAAAAATTACAGCTAAAAAAAAGTAAAAAAAATATATTAAATTTATAATAATTTTTAAGATTTATATAAATTAAAAAAAGTTATATATGTATTTCTACTTCCATATAGATAAAAAAGTTCTTAAAAAAAATGATGGTGGAATCTCCACTAGGGATGTGAAAAATTAGGTCAAACATGATAGGTCAACACATAATGGTTTGATCCATATTCGATCCGGTTATAAACCAAGTAAAAAAAGTTTGATACAACCCCAATTGAAGCCCCATTTTAAGTGTTTTCAAAATCGTTCCAAACGGATCGGAACCCCCATCAGTTTGAGGCGTATCAGGAATTTTTACCATCCGTAACTTCAATTGGGACACACCCCCACAATCACTAGTTGGAGAGAAGGATAAGCTCAACTAACCAGGGGAGGAACTATAAATGGAGGAAATGACCTCGATCCGGTTATAAACCAAGTAAAAAAAGTTTGATACAACCCCAATTGAAGCCCCATTTTAAGTGTTTTCAAAACCGTTCCAAACGGATCGGAACCCCCCATCAGTTTGAGGCGTATCAGGAATTTTTACCATCCCTAACTTCAATTGGGACACACCCCCACAATCACTAGTTGGAGAGAAGGATAAGCTCAACTAACCAGGGGAGGAACTATAAATGGAGGAAATGACCACCCTACAACATACAACATGATTTACACAATAGAGGCAGAGTGAAAAAGAAACAAAACGGGTGCACATTCCTGTTAACGCTCATTTCTTTTCACTATCATTATGTTTGTTTAGCTTGTCCTCGATTGATTCCCACATTGCAGGTCCTAAATTCCGGACTTGAGAGTGGAAGAGCAACTGCCAACCAACCACTTGTATCGCATTGATCCATTTTCATATTTTGCAGGTTTTTACCTCACTTAGGAAGACCTCCCATATCCATAGCTCACTTCAACCTACCTATATAAAACCCCAAAGTTGGCTTCACCTAAGGTTACCTCGCATTTCAGATTGGTGGAAAATTTGCCATCAACAGTGTATACTTCGGTTTCTCCTATGTCTTTTTGTTCACTGCAATCTAAATATTGACACACCATAGTTTCTTAACTAAAATCTCAGTATAGTGTTCAAACATCAGATATCCTGTCAGGAACCAAAGACAGGTTTGAAAGAATGTTTCTCTTCAGGAGCAATCTAAATAAAGGAAGAAAATTACAATGTTTCTCTTCGGAGAGATGATAATCACTTTCTCAGTATATCATCAAAATTCCCATTGACTAATGAAAATATAAACATGCAGTAATTTCATATATTTTTTAATATTATTACATAAATGTTAATATTTCATGACTAAAAGCAGCCAACTTTTAAGTATAAAATTGTTCACTGTACTAAAACAGTTTAAAACTAGTTGCAAAACTGAATTGTAAAGAGAAATAAGAATAAGTGCAAAATAAATAAAAAAGAAAAAAGAAAAAAGAAAAAAAGCAGTGGCCTTGCCAATAATTTGAGAAAGAATTAATTAATCTAATTTCACATTAAAATTCAGCAGAACCAGGTGCTCGTGGGAAAGGTATTGCGTCTCTTATGTTATCAATTCCAGTTGCAAATTGCACAAGCCTTTCAAATCCCAGTCCAAAGCCCGCATGAGGAACTGGCAAAACATAAATCAGAATATCACGAATATATTGAATTTTTACCTCAATGACTTTTAACTTCTCTAACCACACAAAAAATCTCATAAACAAAGCATTGGTAATACCAGATCATCTAATTCATAAATTAAAATTTGCACTAACTTTTGCAAGTTAAAGGAAATTGGTAACTTTACAGAAATGAACCTCAGACCTGAGCCATAACGACGCAGATCAAGATACCACCAGTAGCTGTCCCTGTTCAGCTTCAACTCATCCAATCGATTTTCTAAATATTCAAGCCGTTCTTCTCTTTGGCTTCCACCAATAAGTTCCCCAACCTGACAAAATTAAAGGAATAAAACATCATGCTCTAGCTCATTCACTATTAACGCACATATATACGAGGTAAAACATAATGACTACTAACGAAATAAAAATATAATGCGATATCAAGAGTACCTAATTTAAGATCAAGCATTAAAACCTTGGCATTACTATTTATTGTGAATTCACAAAATGCAGGATAATCTTTAAATTAAGACTTCTAATTTATCAATCATAATTTCTTGACTGAATCTAACATGCATAAAACAAATAAGAATGGATTATATCATTACTCGAGGAACTAGCATATCCATGGCTGCAACAGTTTTCCCATCATCATTCTGCCGCATATAGAATGCCTTGATCTCCTGAGATTTTACATCAAGGAACATACATATTAGTTCCAGGAGCAAAAAAATTCCAATATATCATCTCCTACTTTCTTCTAAGAAAACATACAGAACAAGGAAGGGGTTGCATGCCTTCGGATAATCTCTGATTATGACAGGACATCCACCAAATGCCTCTTCGGTTATATAACGTTCATGCTCGCTCTGCAAATCACACCCCCACTTCACCTAGCGAATAGAGCATGACTAATGTAAGATGTTTTTATCTGCATAATTCTTTCCATTTGATACATAAAAATCATTGCACCTTATCAATGCTTCAAGCTGAAAAATTATAAATAGAAATAAAGCAAAAGGAGCAGCAAAAATCAGAACTCCAGAAAATCCCCAGGACAATAATGATTTAAGACTGGGAGGTTATACTTTCACTAATTCAAGTGAGACAATATAAGTGAAGTAACTCAAAAATGTCGATGATCAGAATATTATTCTTAGTATCCTGATGGAACCTCCATCAGGTATATTCATGGAACGTCAATCGGTACGGTTTCTTTGTCTTTCCTTTTGCCAATCAAAAAATTGAGTCAGAAGGCTTTGGTGAAATCCAATCCCGAAGCCAAAATAAGCTCTGGCCCATGGATGAAAGCAGCTACATTCTGTAGTATAAGCGACTGGAACAACATGAAACCATTAAGGATGAATAAGAGCATTGCCATGTAACCACCTATAGTGGCGGCCAATAGATACCCAGTGATTACATCTAATCAAAGGTCATTTGTTGAAGTTATAAGCACATGACACCATGTTGTCTATAAGACAAAGGATGAAGATTCTAGAGGTAGACAATTTGTCCAATTAGGGAAGCACAAAGACAGAAGACAATGACATCATGTTCTATTTACAAACCTACATATCCTCGTGCTGCAAACTGCTCTTTTAATAATTTTTTCAGCATTTAGAGAATTTTAAACAAGAGATTGTAGTTATGCAGAACCATATTTGGCGTATGTAGCAAGATAGCTTTATATATGTTTACCCTTAAGTTCAACAAAAACATGTGACAAGTTGCCAATTGAGGCAAAGCCTCATTTTAATCATTCTGTATGCTTGCAACTAGCCATCATCTGTAATGATTTAGTGCATTGCTGAAGCTGTATAATAGAACAAATCAGTTGGTGTCAAGTACCAAGCTCCTAAAAAATGATGAATCAACGTCACTGACAATTGTTCTAAATAGAAAACTGTGTACACAATCCGCTTAAGTTCTACATATATTATACTGAACCGGATAGAAACAGATGGTAAACAGAGTCATGTAGCAGTGTTACCACAAATATCTCCAGGGAAAAAGGTAACAATCACCAATCACCCTATAATAAAGTAATACTTTACAAACTTGGTACAAAATAATACTTTTAACTTTCGAAAGGCAAAATTAACACACACACAAAAGAAATCTTCATAAATCCAAGTACAAGATACATAGAATATATGAAGAGAGCAATGGTTTTAAGCATATCACACTTGGGGTGGTCTTTCTTGAAGTGAAATTTCCATCCAAATATTTATCACAAAAATTTGAGTAAAATGACAAATATGCATTACCGGGAATTCAAATGTCTTATTTGCTTTCAGAAGGAGCTCAACCGCATCAGTATAAGTCAACTGAACAACATCTCTCTCGACCACAGCCTATTAATCAAACAAAAGTCACTCATGTATCAGGATATAATGGCAATACTCTAGACCAAATTCAGTGGAGACTAGGTTGGAGAACCATAACCTCAAAAAGATAAAAATGCATAACATAAAGAATTAAGAAAGATAAGTTACACTGAGAGCTCATACACTCAATCGATCGATGATTCCTTTCTCAATCCAAGTGTTGAAAAAAGCCATGTCTTCCTTGCAATTATCAAGAATATGTCTCACCTTCCATTATGAAAATATGTCACTCTTTCATTCAAAGGATACAACTCGAATCTTTAATGTGCAGGCTCTGTGCCAAATAATGTCTACTGATTGAGTGTTGAATGGACAATAGATATGAAAAGTAACATACTACATACTGGAGATAGGCAGTTGCACAGGCCATGTCATCATTCAGATCAGCAAATGCTAGTTCTGGTTCAATCATCTTCAGTATGATTAAAAGAAAATAGTTCTAAGATACTCAATTCAGTAAGAAAGAAAGTACTAATTTAGAAAAAAGGGAAGATATAAAAATGAATTTAAAGTTAGAAAAATTTACAAGATAAAATAAAGAATCCTAACCCAAAATTCAGCTAAGTGCCTAGAAGTGTTGGAATTTTCTGCTCGAAACGTGGGTCCAAATGTATACACCTGAAAAGTATAAAATTTGCAATTTATGTAAGAAAATAAATTCATTATTTTCCAATTTTTGAATTAGATGGCAACAAGTTTGAGATAAGAAAGCAATACATCTGAAAGAGCAGTAGCATATGTTTCAGCATTAAGTTGACCTGAAACTGTTAAGAAGGCTGGCTTTCCAAAAAAATCCTGAAAAATGAAAATAAGAAACAAAATTTATATTAACGGGAAGTAACAATAGATAGTTATTTCAACCATCTCCAAAGTACTGACTGGTGAGAAATTTTAGATGCAAAACAGAGATCACCAAGACAATATTCAGGTCAAAAAACACGTTTCTTGATCATAATATAGAAGAAGATATAAGGTCTTCAAGAGGCATCACGCATAATGTTGTAAGATGGCTAATGTTTATCAGTTCATTGGTTTTCAAATCCTACACTTTTAAGAAACCAACCACACTTCAGTTCCCAACTCCTCAAACAGCAAAACTGACAACTTTTTTCTCTCTAAAACTTCCAAAGCTTAGGATGCTTTGGATTAACCCACATGCTGCTAGTGCATTTTTTTCTTCTTTATGAGAAACAGGATGCTGCTAGTACGTTGAACACAATACTTCCTTATTCATGATGAAGTTCTGTCTTTGATCAATTGGATATAATTACATTTAGAAAGCAAGATTGAAACAATGGCATGTTTACCAAGTATTAAAATTTAAAATAGCATCCAGACTCGAACCTTCTCATATTTCATTGTTTAGTTCATCTTTAGACCCCTTCGTTATAACACGTGAAAGTTTAATTTTCTCCCTTTTTTTCACTTTGGGGTGGAGAAGCAAACTGGAAATCATAATCAAGATTTGAAAATGAATATACTCACTTGTGACCAGTCAATTGACCCATCCTTAGTATTTGGAATGGCACTGACAGGAGAGTCGGCTGCTTCACCGGAAGTGGGAATCTATCAATTGGATAAAATGTTAAATAAAAAACTTTATAGCAAAACAGTGTCATTAGGACACTGTACCATAATTTAGTGATGACATCTCTCAATTCATCTTATGGACAATGACAATTTAATCAATAACATTTCTACCCAAGGTGCCACTAATTAGCAAAGTAAACAGAAAGTAAATGATCAAGTACACAAAATGGTATTGGTCCCAATGAAAAGCGTGCATGCTGCATCTATAGACATGTATCACATGTAAACAAAATGGAATGCACCTATAATGAGTTAATATATGCATATTAATATATTTCAAAATAAATGTATTAAAGATAATGATAAATTACTTATTTTTTAAGTTACAGTGCATACCAATGTAGTCACACAGAACTGTTCACCCGCTCCTTCACAATCTGAAGCTGTAATAATAGGACTTGATATCCAAACAAACCCATTCTCTTGAAAAAACTTGTGAGTAGCATAGGCCAGTGCATTCCTAACTCTTGCAACCTAAAACCAACTTCCACCAATCATTAATGCTAAAAATTAAAGAAAGAAAGAAAGAAAAGGAAAAAAGAGACCACATTATTGTCTCGAAGATAGTAATCAATCCTGTCATCCTAGAAGCCCCTGCCGAAGGCATGCAGATATAGAGATCTAACCACATGCTTTAAGCATTTAGAAAAATATAGGATAAAAATAAGCGAAATAATGTTGTTCACCAAAAAGGGTAACAAGTAACAGTGATTTGACCCTCATGCCAAAAGACAACCCCTGTTGATAAGGAGCCCAAAAGTTCAAATAAACTATCAAGATTGTAAAACATTACCAATACAACGAGAAAAAAAAAAAAACCTTAAGAAAGCGTTTAGTGCGTGAGATTGGATTGGAGTAAATTAGTATTGTGATGTGTTTGGTATAGTACATGATTGGACTAAAATAGTGATGTTTTGTGTTTAGCTTGGAATTAGATAAAATCATATTGAATTAAAATAATTTTCACAGAAAATTAATTACTTTAAATATTTTAGTATTAAAATAAAATATAAATATTTTTTGAATTTATATTAGATATTTTAAAATTATTTATAAATAAAATATTAAAAACAGTAAAAGGGGTGCAAAAGCACGGGACTTGATAGTCCCGTGCTTTGTGGCAGGACTAAATAGTGCTGCCACAATGGAAAGAAGAGGTTGGTCCAATCCCAAGAAAGTCCCAAATATGGAATTTGACTGGAATTTGTCCAATCCGGTGTGTTTGTAACATGAGATTGGACAAATTCCAGTCCAAGGCCATGTTTGGGGCTTGTTGGAATCGAATCCAATCCCAACAACCTCTTCTATCCTATTGTGGTAAGACTATTTAGTCATGACACAAAGTATGAAACTATTAAATTTCGTGCTTTTGCACCCATTTTATTTTATTTTTTTAATATTTTATTAATTAATATAATACATTTTATTTATAAAATAATTTTAAAATATATAATATATACATATGAAATTTAATTTAAAATAATTTTATTTTAATGGTAAAATATTTAAAATAATTTTATTTTATGTGAAAATTAATATTATCCAATATAATTTTATCCAATCCCATACTACACTAAACAAGAGAGTATTATTTTTGATGTAAAAATTAATTTAATCCAATATAATTTTATTCAATCTATACTACACCAAACACATCATAATATGAATTTAGTCCAATCCAATCTTATCCTATAAAAATAGTCTAATCGCGCACCAAATGCACCAAAGAGAAACGAAAATACTCCAATATATATGCATTATATAATTCTTAAAATTTAACTACTCTGCGTATTTTCATTCTGACTACACTGCTCACTAACATATTGTTATTGGATTGTTGAAGGTTCACTGCTCTATTTTTTCTTTTAATAATGGGGATGTACCACGGCTCTTATTAGACCATTCCTAGTTTTTTTTTTAACGATATAAGAAGCTGAAAAACATTTATACACTTCAACCAATCAACAGCCAATCAAGTTGAGATCATTAATATAGGCCTCCACTTCATCTTATTCTTTCCTGTGAAGAATCAAGACAAAGTACTAAAAGGTTGGAGGTTGCTAATTTCACCCCAGCATGAGCTGATTCTGCGTAACAGCCATGCATTTGGTTTTAATCCACTTACTCCAAGGTCTGCTTCTTAATTTAGTTTAGCATAATATGTTATCTGTCACATCAATACTTACTTGTCAATTATCAATAAAAATATGCCAATACTCATGGACCGTATATAACATTGGGCAAGGGGAGCATGGAAGAGGCTAACGAGGAGGTGGACGAGAAAGAAATATATACAGGATATGCAGCTTTAGTTCGTCAATGAGTGAGCTGAATGTAGTTTAATTCAATGTCTGTCTCACTGCCTCGACAACACAAGCACTTCATCAACCATTCTTGTTCTCAATGAAGTAAAATTACCTTTTGGAACTCCTTTCTTCCTATTACTGAAAAGACGCCAAAACAGCATCATATAAAGCTCAAATGAGCCGAAATCATGACAGCAACATCTTTGACAGTGCTTTTGCAGATTCAGCAGATCATCATGCAGAAAACTTAAAATAATGCATATGGTCCCACTTCCAGAGGAATATTTTTCCTTCAACCTTAATTGCCCCCTATAATGTTAACATTAGCTATGGCGATGTTAACAACCTCTAAACACCTTGGACCCCCTAGATACTGTTCCCTGATCACCTACATCTATTGTTTCTTTTAAAACCATATGATCCTGACAGTAGCAGTAGAAGAACAATCAAAATTTCACATATACAGATTTGGAAATATAAACTATATATAATTTCTAGTAACAAGGACAAAGAGACTCGTGTAAATATCGCTTTGAGAACTAATGACACTTCTACTCAGCAAAGCGACAACACAAATCTACTACCTGTAAACATTTCTTGCAAAAACAAAGAAAGTTCCAGCAGGGATTGTGGTGCCATTAATAAGCATGGACTAATCACAGTTCTAGTAATGTAACAGAGGCACGAGTCGCACGACAAAAGAATCCTCAATCAAACAAAACATGTAGATAAATGATGAAAACTAAAAAAAGTGAATATCATAATAAGCAATTTCAAGTGCTGAAGGGCAGAAATCCTACTGACGACAACAAAATTTAAACAATGGCCAAGAAAGAAAAATCAACATCTTGCACATGATCATAGCATACAACAAGAAAGAAATGATAAAATTGGATTATAAAAAAATGAACATACTGCACCAAATGTGTTTGTTCTAGGACGAAGATGAGCTTTAGTTCTCAAGAATTCCCTGCTGACCCTTTTCTTTTGAATGGGATATGATGGATCACTTTTGCCAACCTGTGAAAGAAATGGATGGACAGAAAATATAAAGATTTCAAGAGAAAACTAGGAAAATCTCATCCCATGACTTAATTACATGTGAAGACACAAGTCAAGTCATCCTATCAAAAGAGGATATAGGTAATGTCATTGAAACAGTAGCCATCAGCGTTAGAAAATAACAGCCTACATGCATACATAGGTATGAATAGACATCAATATATATGCCTAAACATACTAACTTATAATAGTGAAACGTTGGCTATATAACTACTAAAAGACTAAAGATACATATCTACACATAAACACATGTTCTTTGTAGTTCTCTAGAAGTTCTGAATGAATAATTCTCGTGTTCAACTAGAATGATGAGCAAGACATCACATACCATTACAATCTTGTCGACCTTCAATTCCACCTTTTGTTTTGATCCTTGGCTTTCAACCAAAGTCCCATGTATCCATATTGATGCACCAGTTGTGATCAAGCCAGATTCTATCTATTAATAAGCACCAAAGCTTGACATAAATAGATAATACGCAATTATACATCCCGCAAATAACACCAAATGCCATTATAAAAATAAACGTTAAATTTTGGCACACAATTACAAAATACCTGATCATAACCTTCAGCGTCAGAGGTCATCACGCATTGCATATTCGAAAGGCAAGAACCATCATTAACCTACACAACATCAGTTATAACAGAAAACACATACCAGTAAATATATGCAGAAATCAAGCAACAATTTTCAGAAAATCTTTGTCAATTGAAGAAATGCTTACCTCAATAAATGTGACACTGCTCTGGCCTCGAAGAGTTCGTACCCAGCCCATGACAACAAGGGTCTGTCCGACCCGACTCAGACCTTCGTCAGGTCCGCTCTTTATGTCAGCAATTTTCAACTTCTTTCTGAACTCACCTACTTTATTTCCCATTTCAGCACCATGTTTTTCCACCAAATCGCCGGAGACGACGGAGCAGAAGAATCTATGGCGAGGAATTGGCGAGCGGTGGAGAAGAACTGGTCGGAAAATATGACGGGGATTTGATAAGGTTTTGGGGTACAAAGATAGGAACCGGAGAGTAGAGTAGGAACGGAACCGGAGAGGAGTGGCTGGTGCAAAAGCAGCAGCCATTTTTTGGATGCTGTTTTAGTGTCTGAGTGTTGTTTGGAGCTGTTCTCTAGAGGGACTGTGGGATTGCGGGAGCGAGTGTGTTTTTTTATTTTTTTATTTTGGGGAATATCGCTAATAAATTTCTATCACATGTTAAAACAATGTACTCGGCTATTTTGTGGTGTTTTATTTTATTTTTTATATACTAGTTAAAGGCTAAAATGTTAAATTAATAGCTAGTTTAAACAGTCAAAGTAACAAGGAAGATAAATAGGATTAAATATCTGCTAGAAATTCCTTGATAAGGTGGATCGTGAGTTTACTGAGAGTAGAGATGGCTACGGTTCTAGAATTATTGATTTAAATTCTTTTAGGAAGGGAACCGAAACTGCAGGGTACCAGTTCCGGAGCCAGTTCTCAGAACTAGTGGGGAACTGCCGGTTCCGATTCCAATTCCGATTTTGAATTGGATTTAATTTTTTTTTTTATCTCTTAACACACAAAAAAAAATTTCAATTTTTTAAAAAAAAGGAACCGAAACTGGCGGAACCGCCAGTTCCGGTTCCCCCCGGTTTTGAACCTGCAGTTCCGGTTCCTAAAATTAAAAAATTGGAACCAGTTAAACCAGCAGTTTCGGTTCCTAAAATTAAAAAATCGAAATCGGGACCCGAACTGTTGGTCCCGATTTCGGTTAACCGAATCAAACCGAACCGGGGCCAACCCTAACTAAAAGGTTTTGTAATGCCACGAGAACTTTTAGCAATGGGCGAAGTTACCTCTCCGCCTGATTTCAAGAGATGACTGCAAATATGCAATCGTGAAAATAGTATAACCCATTAGTAGTGCCAGTTGGTGACCAGTATTTATATTCTGATGATCAAGTAAATAAACACTTGTAGTTGGCATTTGTGCCAAGCTGAAGGGCTTGTGTCATTCCTCATATATATCTAACTAGGGACGGAGTTAGAAAATTATATATTAAGATCAAATTAATAAATATATAAATTTAGGGGGTTCAAAGTAAAAAAATTTCAAAAACTAAATAATAAATATATATTCAAAAAAAATTGGAGAGGTACGGGCCTGGCCGCTAGTAGGGATAAGCATTGGTAAAATAGGAATAAAAGTATATTCTCGCATCCCCATCCTTATTTTCCTGAGCCCTTCCCCATTCTCATCTTCACCGCATCCTATGGGGATGAGAGAGTTTGGGGGAGGTATCATCATCCCTTATTTCCCCATTTGACTTAAAATAAATTCATTTCATTACAATATAAAAATAATTGATCAATTTAAATAGTAAAATAAAATCATTCAAACCACTACAAACAACTATCAACCTACTATCCCAATGAAGAAAAAAACATGTATTTGATGAATAACACCAAATGCATGCATTTAATTAAGAAAAACATTTGGGATGTAGAGTCAATAAACCATTTAGATAATTAAATTAAGAAATTAAAATTGAAGTTAGAATTATAGATATTTAAAATTAGGAATATATAGAGAAATATTTATAATATAAAAAAATATTTTTAAAATTTATTTGGAGGATTTGAGGATCATAGGGAAAATGCCTATCACTACCCATCGGCTCCTCTACATTCGCCTTCTCTAATAACATTATTTTTCGGTCATGCCCTGCATATCAAATTTTCCACTATTATCAAATGAATTAATAGATTTGTAATCACATGGTAGGGTTTTTCTTGATTAATGTGATTAGGGTAGCTAATGAAATAAACATTTATTATGGGAATATCCGCATTAAATGCTAGGGTGGTCAAAGGTCTATGAATAATGGCCGCAATTTAAGTTATTCCGTTATGTTTGTGTAAACTTAAACACGAGTGATTTATTTTTTTGCTTAACCTGAACTCGATCCTTTAAACTTATCGCATCACAAGGTAAAATACAAACACGATCAACTAAATTAATGGGTTACCCATTACAATCCAGTTAACCAGTTAATTTATATATTTATTAATTTACTTTTTAAATTTTAAATAAACTTGCAATATTTTTAACTTGATTACACAATTTCAATTTACTAAACCCATTCAACAAATAAAAATAATCAATTATAATAATAATCTCCATCTAAAATAAAATTTCATGAAAGTTAACATAAATTTTCCAAATAAAATTTACTACATTGAAAATAGTTATGTCAAACAGGTTAACGGATCAGAAAGAGTTCAGCCTAACACGATTAATTTATTTAAAGGATTTAACATGTTGACCCGATAGTGACCTCGACACAATAAAGTATAATTTAAACCCATTTGATGAGTGCAACATTTGACAAAGAGATACTTAAGTGTGCCAGTTGAGAACTTGTTTCGACAATTATCAATACTGATAATAGTAATTTGTAATATAAAAAATTATTAAAAAATAAAAATATTATTTAAGCTTTGTTGTCATTGAAATTTCGCATAATGGCCTCTCTATTTTTCCCTAATTGCAACAAAATTGCTATGCGGGTCGGGAGATAGCTACACACAGGCCGTTTCATCTTATTTATTTATTTATAAAATTATCTTTATATTTTTTGAATTAATACGTTTCGACCAGACTTCTCTCTTTTAGTTCGTATGATACCTAACTTTTAAAAGATTCATTACTTTAATTCCTCTATTAGTACGACATTGATCAAACTTAAATGATGAATACTTATTTTGGTCATTTATATGAAAGAAATCAGATAATGACATGTGGCTTAGATATGTTTTGAAATTGATAAAAAAAAAATTTTAAAAAATATATTTATTATTTAATTTTAATTTTTTTTTACTGGCTCCCCTAATTATTAAATTTTATTACCTTGACCTACTTAGATATATTTTTTTGACTCCACCTCTAATTACACGGACCAAAAGGGAAAAATTGGTCAAAAAAATAATAATTCGAAAAATAGAAACTAAAATAAATTTTGCCCTTAATATAATATTATATTACCCTCATTTTTTTTCATTTTATTATACAAATTATTATCAAAAGTGTCGAGTAATATTGTGCAATTGTATTTCGAGAGGTAAGTTAATATGTTTTATATTAGAATATGACTAATTTTTTCTTTAAAACTTTTTTGGATAAAATTCAATGGTTAACAAATTGCATCTATATAAGGTCCCTTGCCTTGGTGGTTGGACGCTTTAAACTCCTCAAAACCACTAAGATTCAACACTTTATATAGGCATGTATATATATTCTCACTATTACCCATAAAAATACAATTGTTTGGCTAAACCCCTCCGTTGTTGGGAGTAGTTGTCCACTCAGATAGGAAGAGCACAACCATTCATAGCTCATGCCTGGGTAGTTTTCTCTTTATTGTGAGAGTAAATATATCCTATTATAGAAGTAGATATCCGGACCATATTACTCAGGTAGATAATTTCCCATTTTGCTATTTGGCAAATCTAAAGCTTTCGCCTCCTTGGCAGTGCATCAAGGAACTTCTTCTTCTTCTTCCTGGAACTCACCACTCTCCTTTTGACCCCCTCAAGAACATCAACTCAAACAATTCATTCTCCTCCTTCATCTTCCTCCTCAAATTCCTCCCAAAATGAATCCTCCACGTTATGCAATGTAACCACACCACACCCATCACCATTTCTATTTCAACCTCCCACGCTTACGCACCACAATCTCCCTCTTTTATCCTCACTCTCACTTTGAACCAGCTTATTTTCACTCACAACTCCCCTGTAACTTCTGTATTCTCACCCTTCTTTTGCTTCCCTCTTCTTGAACAAATCTGAGTGCTACCAATATTCAATGTAAATGGTCCACCATCTTGTTAAGGGAGATTATAGTCTCTAATGAAGTCCAATATCTACTCTAAATGTCAAGAAGCCATTTGTTGGCTAATATATGGGATTGCAAAACTTGATCAATTGTATTCATCATTTGCTGCTAGAACCATATATGCATCAAGTTGAGGAATGAAGAACCTCTTATGATATTCTCACACAAATACAAACAATTGGTGAGTAGTTTTGAGGAGGCCAAACATGCTCTAATATATATATGTAAATATGTAAATCCTTTGATCATTCTGAATCACCAATGATGGTATTTGTTCTCTTAAATTAGGGTTTTTTTTCTCTCATACCATAAACGAAAGACAAAAGAATTTTACGCGCTATATTTCTCTAATGTGTATTGAATTTGAATTTGAATTTGATTTCATACATTCAAGTCAGCATAAACCATGTCCATAGGTACAATTACTAGAATAATTCCCTAAATTAGCAAACAACACAAGTACATAAGCCAATAATAATCACAAAACCTTATATATGGGCGAAATTGGCAATCCTGCTCCCATGTTTAAGCTTCAATTCACCGGCATCAACGATGTTTTTCTTCTCCATGCTACTCACCAGTCTCCATTTGACCCTCTCCAGAACCCTAACAGTTCATCGTCCTTCTCCATCCCCTCCGTCCTCCTCAACTCCTCCCAAAACGGATCCTCCACATTCGCTAATGGAACCAAATTCACAACCACACCATTCCTATTCTCCACCGGCAATACCTTTTCATCCTCAGTCTTGGGCACCACAATCTCCATCTTAACCTCACTCTCGCTTTGAACCAACTTATCGTCACTCCTGACTCCCCCATACCCTCTCATTGTCTCATTCTTCCTTGGCCGCCCTGGTTTCCTCTTTCTTGTCTCACAAGTAACAACATCACTTGAAACATTCTGTGAGCTCTCACTCACCATAACCATTTTCATCGCACTATCATTTTTCCTAGGGCGCCCTCGTTTTCGCTTTCCTGTCTCACAAGAAACACTGCCAACCGGACTCACCAACAGCTTATTAGTAATTCCATCTTCACTTCCATTCACCTTAATAAAAGCACTCTCATTCTTCCTAGGTCGCCCTCGTTTCCGCTTTTCTGTCTCACAAGAAACAATCCCCACTGGAGTGTATTGTGAGCTTTCATTGACTGCAGCCACCATCGTCTTATCAATTTCGCTTTGGCTTTCACTCCTTCCATTTTCACTGGCAATCAACCATCTATAATCCCTAGCGCTACCACTCTCGTCCTTCCTTGGACGCCCTCTCTTCCTATTCGTTCCACTACAAGTAACTAACTCAACGGGAATATTTTGCAGTCCAACGTATCCATTCCCGTTCGTGTTCGAAAGATCTTCAAATTCAACTCGTACGGGAATTAATTGGTCGTCAGCGATTGCGGTGGAAGAGTGAGACTGAATGTTGAGGAGAGATTTGAGGAGCGAAATCACTTGCGAATCCTCTTCGTCCAGGGGTTTGACGGGAGCAGGTGACGGAATTTGGGGAGGCAATGGAGAGGAATTGCGAGGGGCGAGGCGGAGGCGAGAGAAGGTCTGCTTGCGGCTTCCAGCAGATTCGTTGAAGACGGAAGCGTCGATTTTGGGGGTTGAATCTTGCTCATCGACGTCGTATTGGACGGTGGTGGTCGAGGAGGAGGAAGAGCATAGAGAGAGGGAGAGGAGCTCCGAGTGGGATAGTAGGCGGACATCTATTAAAGGGAGAGAATTGAGGTGGAGGTGGTGGCGGCGATGGTGGTGGTCGACGGTGGCTGCGGCCATAGCATGGAGAAGACAGACTAGATCTGAAAGAAACAAGAAAATTTTGATTTCGAATAAAATTGAGGAGCAAGACGAAGAAAATAGGGATATTTTGGTACTTTAACCTTGGGCTAGGGAGAGGAAATAAATTTATCTGATCTCACCCACTTTGTTATAAAAACTCCGTACGAGGGTAATTTTGTCATTTTGAAATTTTGACCATTTTATTTTTCCGCTGTTTTAATTAAAATTTGAATTCTAACTTAGGTAAATGATCTAGGGTCGAGAACCAGTTACAACAATGGCTTACTTCAAAGCAGGGGTTTTTGTTCTTAAAAATAAATAAATAAATAAATAAATTTATTGGTTAGTTTTGGAAGTTTGTCATTAATATAGATCTCAAGTATCGAAGGTGATCTTCCGCGATCATGATAACATCCGTAATGATATATAGTATAAGACCAATTAGTTGATTCGAAATCTCGCCATCAATTGTTTAGCCTAAAAAAGAAATCTTTCATGATGAAATCGGTTGATTAAGATAAAATTGTATCCCTTAGGCATATTGTTAATGTAACACCCCCTGACCAAAATCCACTCGGGCCGAATCAGGGAGTGCTACTATATTCTAAAAACTAACTTTTACTGTAGATAAACATTATATTAAAAACCTTTGAAAATGGTCTAAAGAATTTTTGAAAATCTTGCCAGAGTTTCCTCTGTTTTTCTGACTTTCCAAAACTTGTTTACAGATAAAATTATAAAATCAACTTCCACATTATCAAATCAATTTTGCGCACCCTTCTAAATATAGTGCGACTTACCAACCAATTTATCACAAGATAAGTTATAAAGATTCACATAACATAAACATATCATAAAATATTTACATAGCGGAAGCTCGTTAAATATTTACAAACAGTTTCTGTATATGCATACGGTATCAAAATATATAAATTTAATACAAACAAACTACCAAAATGTATGCAGGAAAGATGTGATCTTGACTCTGGTTCTGCAAACTCTACTCTTCTTTATCTTTTTCGCCCTTGGAACCTTTGTTACCTGCGTGCGAGAAAACTCAACACGCTAAGCATATTGCTTAGTGGATGTACACAAAATCGTATATACAAATATTTGAAATCAATTAAAACTATAAATAACAAATAGATAATCAATATATGGGGCTCATATCAAATCAAATATCCAAAAACAATTAATGCTCATCTCAAATCAAACATATCCAAACACAATTACCAGACATATTTTTTTAAATTTCTCAAACGTTTCCAGATAACAAATATATTTTCAGATTGGGCTCCTGACATATACAACATAAGTTATCGGACTGGATTACGGGTTGTTCGGTATTGGACGCAAACGGGGTCACTCACCGAACATCAGATCAGAATGGAACACCAACGGAATCACCCGCTGTCAATGTCCCATAACAAATTTCAGAACCCTAGGACCGGCACTTGGGGCCTGTACTATCCAAAGGGTGGTATAATTGGCACAGTACTGTTCAGACAGAAACCCAATTGACATGTCAACCTCCTATATCCATATCTATGTTCATACACATCAGAGCCAAAATATTTTCTCCAATCCAATATCAACATATTTTCTTTCTTTCCGAATACTCAAATTCAATTTCAATACATATCCATATATTTATATTTATGCAAATTCAAATTTCATCAAATATAATATAACGGAAATATACGAATATATTTATAAATCAATAATCATATGAAATCCATCCAAAATATACTCAAACATATTTCATAATTCCATGTCGAATCAAATTGCCCCAAAATCATTTTCCAATACATTTCACAATATAATATAATTTAAGTCACTTTCAACCATATATTTCCTTAACAATATATTTCCATAACACTATTAGAACCAAATCGTATTCAAATCATTCCGAAATCAGTTTCAAACTATCAATTCTACTCAATAGAATTCACATAATTCAAAAACGATAAACTTCGAGAATTCCGAAAATTTCTGGAAAACTAAAAAAATTTCAAAACTCGTATATATCGACCCTGAACTATATTCGATAATCAATATCATTCAAATAACGCAAATGTAATCAATTTCAATCAATCCGAAATATTCCGAAAATTTCTGGAAAACTGGAAAAATTCCAAAACTCGTATATAGCAAATCTAAACTATAATCTATAATCCATATAATTCAAATAACTCAGAAACTCTAAAATTGGACAATTCCGAAAACTTCTGAAAAACTGAAAATTCGAAAAATACGTGTACACCAAACCTGAAAACTTCCTCCTTCTCCTTTCCTTCTTCTCTTTCTCTTTTCTTCTTCTTCTTCTTCTTTTCTCCTTCTTCTTCTTCTTCTTTTTCTTCTTTCTCTCTCCTCTTCTCTCTCTCTCTCTCTCGTTCTCTCTTGTTGCTGTTTCTGTGTGTTTGTTTTGAGAGCTGTTGCTCTCTTTGGTTTCTTTAAACACACCGCTCCACCGCTTTATTTTTTTACAATTTTTGAGTCATCGCGACCTGTATCGCGAGCGGTGGTCGCGCCGCTTTGGTCGCAATGCTCACTGGTCGAAGTTGCCACTTTCATCGCGAGCTGATCATCGCGATCTGTGGTCGCGATGACCTGGTCGCGGTGCTCGCTGCCAAGAATCACCTTTCTTCATCGCGAGCAGCTCATCGCGATCTGTGGTCGCGATGGCCAGGTCGCGATACTCACTGTCTCAGTTTTTCAATCTTCTCTTCGTGCATCATTTTGACCGTTCAAATTGGTCCATTATGAAACCCAAATCATAAAAATCATATTCACATATTTAAAATGAATTCAATCATACTTTTCATATGTATTCGAAATTAGGGATGTTACAGTTAACATGTGCCAATATTTTTTTTTTTAGAGGAATCCATCATGCAACCAAAGAATTGATATTTTTGAGAAATCAATGGCTATCACCATAATTTTAGGTAACAAAACAAAAGAACAATAGCCTAACACATGGTTTGGTTCGGTTCGATTAGGTGGCAATTTGTGAATCAAATGGAATCTATCATTGGACATTGATATCTCTGAGATAAGAGGAATACTTAGTTTATTCAATGCGAGCCATAATAAGTATAAGCACCTCAAAATTTCTCTTTTCGTCTTATGAACTGAGTATGAAGTTTCGTATTTGATTATTTAATCAAATATGTGGACATTCAATAGCTAACGCATGGTTCGGTTCGATTCGATTAGGTGCCAATTTAAGAATTAAATGGAATCTATCATTGGACATTGATATCAATCAGGGGAATTACTTAGTTTATTTAATGCAAGCCATGACAAGTATAAGCACCTCAAAATTTCTCTTTTCGTCTTATGAACTTTAAGGCATATGAATTTCATATTTGATTATTTAATCATGATGATAGAGACTTCATTTAACTTTTGTTAATTCAGCCCATAAGCGAATAGTAAGGGTCGAGTTGTTAATATGAGATGAATCCAGAAAAAGGGATTTTAGTTATAATCCAAAAATGATTCGTGTATATATTTCACAAAAACCTAAATTAAAGTAGCTGGCAAACATTTAAATAAAGGTATCATTTCCAAAAAATTCCCTAGACAATATATGCCTTATTTGCAAGATGGAAGGCTTGTTGATATGATCTTCAACCCCTTATGGGTATCTTCGCTGATAAATGTAGGACAAATATTTGAATGCTCTTTGGGGTTAGCCAAGGGTTTGCTTAATAAACATGATCAGATAATACCTTCTAATGAGAGATGAACAAGAGGCTTCAAGAAAACTCGTGGCTATATTTCATTTTATTCCATGCATACCCCAATTAAGTTCATTTATTATCCCTTTGGTATTATTAACAGTAAAATTTGACCAACGATTGAGTCAAACGGTTAAAGTGACACACATAACTAATAGTGAAAATGGTTTGAAAAGACTTTGTTAACGTGGTCATATGTGTCACCGAGAGATTTGTCATGGCTGCAAGAGCTCTCGCAGGGGATGAAAGTTGCCCCCCGTTTATCTATTAAGATCGATAATTGCCTTGACTACAAAGAGAAATTTGTTAGGAGTGCCAGCTACTGACCAACGTTTATACTCCGACAGTCAAAACAATTATAGAAAAAGAAAGTCTGGAATGAGAGAGATAGAGTTTTAGCTAGTTCAAGTGTCTTACTGTAACACCCTCTGACCCGACCCGTCTGGATCGACTCAGGGAGTGCTACCGGGTTTTCAAATACTTTCTTAATTCTGTTTATAAACGGAAAACCATATAAAATCATAGAAATTTGTAATTTTAAAAATATGTTTCTAGTGAACCCATCAAACTTTATTTTCAAAAATTTCGGCAGAGTTCCCTCTGTTTTTCTGATTTCTCAAAGCCTGTTTCAAATAAAAATCAAATCAAATAATTTCACAACAACACTTCACATATCACTTCATTCAAATGCGCACTCTGCCGTTTAGTGCGACTTTCCAACAGTTTTAAAATAAAATAATTCATAATTCAATATTTACAAACCTTTCAAAATGATAACAGAAATCATAAAATTATTTACAAAACATATATATAAAATCATTGAATTTACATACTTCTGTATATGCATGCTTACTGAATATAACATACAAAACTATATAACTACCCAATAAATGTAGTGATTCTGAACTCTTCAATCTGCAGGTACCTCCTCTCTACTCTTTCTCTGCCTCGGTATCCCTGTGACCTACGCGCGATAAAAATCGACGCGCTAAGCATATAGCTTAGTGGGTGTACACTAAACTCGTTTATAAAAATCATAAATAACTTTTCATAATAAAATATCACAATGTTATCATATCTAAACATGATTTACAGAAATAAAACTGATGAAATTAATTCAATAGAAACAACTCAACTCAATACAATTAATAATCAATAGAAAACCAAATCATGAATTCTTTTGCAAACATTTCTTTTTAAAGCAATCTCAATTCTGGCCCTCTGGAATACTCAACATAAACCAGGACTGAAATATGGGTCGTTCGACCACAGTGGCTGTCTGTCGAACATAACTCCCACCCTAGGACGAATCCTAAGAGTGGTACGTATCTCCCTACTCTAGGACCGAGGGTTCGGACCCTAGAGAGGTACATAGCTCCCTATCCCAGGACGAATCCTTAGGAAGGTACGTGTCTCTCTACCTCATGACGAATCCTTAGGAAGGTACGTGTCTCCCTACCCCAGGACGAATCCGTGAGGAGGTACGTATCTCCCTACCTCTGAATGAATCCATGAGGAGGTACATAATAAATCATCAATATCAATATCAATGTTGGTGCAGTACTGCTAAATGAACTCAGCTGGTATACCAACCTCCGATATCCATTTCTATGCCTATGTATCCTAGGGCCGTTTCACAATGTCAGATACTCAATTTTCTTTTCAACTAACATTCATCAATTCAATAACATTTATATTAAAACATTCCTTTTTCTTTCGAATTCAACAATAAAATGTCCGAAACAATTCTAGTAATTCAAACAATATTCTTATACAATTTCTTGAGAATCGAAATAAATTAGTAGATTCAAATCGAACACTATATAAATATTTATCCATCAGAATATTTAAATAAATCGCATTCAAATCAAAAACACATCAGAAAATCATAAAAATTTTAAAGACGAGTGTACACCAACCTGGTTACCGTTTGTACACCTTTTTCCTTCTGGGTTTTCCCCTTTTCTCTTCCCTTTTCTCTTTCCTTTTTCTTTCCTTTTCTTCTTCTCTTCTTTTCTTCTTTCTCTTCTCTTCTTCTTCTTCTTCTTCTCTTCTTCTTTTCTTCTTCTCTCTCTTCCTTTCTCTTTCTCTTTTCCTTTCTCTCCTTTCTTTCTTTTCTTTCTTTCTTTTCTGCCCTTTCCCGTTTTCTGCTTCTTCTTTTCTGCTTGGCTTCCTCGAGAAGCTTTCTTTTTTTATACAAATTCGGTCATCGTGACCTGTGGTCGCGCCACCTGGTCGCGGTATTCACTGGAGAAGTTCCACCGCTTTCATCGCGAGCACCCATCTCGGTATCATGGTCGCGCTGGTGGTCACGTTGCTCACTGCCCGAATTTGACATTTTCACCGCGAGCTAGTCATTGCGATCTCTGGTCGCGATAACTGGTTACGGTGCTCACTGCCAAAAATTCTATTTTTCACCGCGAGCAGCTCATCGCGATCTCTGATCGCGGTGAGGGGTCGCGGTACTCACTGTCCACTTTTTCCTTCACTTCATGCAATTTTTCTGGACCGCTCCATCTGGTCCATCTGGAAACCATAAAAATAAACATACATTTAATTACGTTTCACACCCTCAAGTCATACATTTTTATATTTATATACTCAAAATTAATTATTCGAAATTAGGGATGTTACACTTACCTTGTTCTTGGTACTCTTTTATATTTATAGAGATGAATGGATACTTAACTAGAAGGGAATCCAGTTCTATGGCTTATGTCATCAGTTATGTAGTTGGCTGAGTAACATCATTACTCAGTTACGCTCTCCACGTCAAATTCTAGTCATTATCAAGTGAATCAAGAAATTAACGGACATATGTTAGAGATTAGATGGCCCGAGGATATCAACATTTATTATAATGTGTTTGCATTTATGGCGATGACACCTGCATTAATTGCAACTTTGTAGGCCTAATTAATGCTGAGGGGACAAAATTGTGGCTAATTGCAACTTCTCTCATATAGAAAAGTGATGGTTCTATTTGCAACTAGTTTATCACGATATCGATTCTCTCTCTTGCTCCGTAGCACTCGATGATTTATTCGTAAAGTTCTTGATGAAGGCTATATGAGCAGCTCTTATAGGATTCTAGGTGGGTCCTACATTGTTCTGATAATAGGCTGATCTGACTTGCCAACCGATAACTACCTACAACATGTGTCATTGACATAAGTGATACCTTTCAACAAGACAATACAACTATCCAAAATATAATATATTCCAAACACATATGTCATGGTTCTTTACTTCCATAACAAATGGTTCAGTTACATTTCGTTTTTTTTTAACTCAAATTAATTTGTAAAAAATCATATGATTCAGAGAAGAATTTTTAAAATTCGAAGCATGAAGTACATTATATCTAAAATTATACTCTTAAATAGAAGGTTGCTCATAAAGGTAATTTTGATTATAAAATCTATACGAGTCCGCTTTGCACTACTCATGGTGCTACCGTAGAAAATGCTTTATTAAAAAATAGTTATAGAGCAAATACAATTTGTGCCTTTAACCAAGCTCAAGCCGAAGAAACTTATTCAATAGTCAATACTAACTGCTTTTTGTCCCAAATTTTTGGAATTGATTGTTTCGATAAACTTTAGTTACATTTCTTCATGTTATTTGTACGAATAACTAGTTTATGAATGAGTACTCTTGAAGTAGTCAGTCTCACTTTGAACCTACATACTTATAACTTTGTTTCCTAGGAAATTTGTGCTGCGAAAGATCTTGAATTTGAGATTTTCTACACCAAAAAATACTCTTTTAAAATAAGAGTGTTTGTACTTGGATGGTAGCTCAAGATCAGCCTCGTGAAAACCTTATATTACCTAATTTCGTAAATATTTCATTGCAGAAATAGAAATTTTGAAACGATTGAGATTTTTTTTGGAGATTGAATGTAGTTACTAATTCATGATCTAGCATGTACAAAATGAAAACTTCATTCTCTATTCTACTAGAGTAATTAGATTTCCCCTATGGTTATCTAATTTAATTCAAGACCCCATCAGTAAACACCTATTAATAATGGAAAAAATCGATAATTCTTGATTAAAATGATAACCCTTCCATTACTATAATACTTCATTGAACTATAAATGTAAGGAAAGCATTCTTGATTATATTAGGAACCCCCAACTATTTAGAATCGATAATTCTTGATTAAATAACGGAACCCCCAACTATTTAGAATCAAGATAGTCTCAGTAGTCATTTTCCTACTCGTGTTTTGTATGAAAAATTCGACGAGTTATATTAGGAAAGCAGAATAAATAATTTCAAGTATTGTTCCCACAAAGACTGAATGCTTCACTCTTATTCCTTTACCTAACTCAACAAAAACTGTAGCACCCCCCGACCCGATCCGGCCGGACCGGCCCGGGGCGCGCTACTCGGACTTTCACATCTTTTCAAAACTTCATTTTACATTTCAAAATCAGTGTGAGCCCATAAATAAGTAAACTTTTTACGAAAATTCGGCAGAGTGCCGTTTGTTTTTCGGACTTACCAAAACCTGTTTTTAACACAATTCAATTCACATTACATTTTCCCAAACACTTCAATATCAATTTCAAACAACTGCGCACTCTGCCGGTTAGTGCGACTTATTAATCACAATTTATAAAATAAAACAGTTCAAACTTTATATATATATATATATATATATATATATATATATATATATATATATATATATATACAGACATTCAAAAAGCATAATGTAATTAATTAAAAACATATTACAAAACTTATTTACAATTTCCCCTGTATATGCATGCTTTCAGAATATATATATACATAACAAAAGTATAGCTACCCAACTGTACAATCTTGTGACTCGGTCTGCAATTCTTCCAGTTCTTCAGTCTTTCGCCTCGTCCGGATTCCTGGTACCTACGCGTTAGACACAAACTAACGCGCTAAGCATAAAGCTTAGTGGGTGTACTAAAATCTCAATATGGAAACATATATAACTTTTAATAATAAATAAATCACAATATATATGTCAATTCAAATCATGTTTAAAACAATTAAATTTCAGAATCAAAGTATATAATAATTTCAAACACTTGAACTTTAGTAATGAGGTCAATATATAATTTTCGTTCAATAAAAACATTCAATACACTTTTCAATTCCAAATCAATTCTGGCCCGCTAGAATACTAAACATATACGGACTGGAATATGGGTCAAGCTCCCAACCCCCAGAACGAATTCTGAGGAGGTACGTGTCTCCCAACTCTAGGACCGTGGGTACGGAACCTAGAGAGGTACATAGCTCCCTATCCCAGGAACGAATCCTTGGGAAGGTACATTAACTCCCAACCCCCGGGACGAATCCCGAGGAGGTACGTATCTCCCAGCCTCTGGACGAATCCAAGAGGAGGTACATCAATATCATCAATATCAATCAATCAATATCGGCGCAGTACTGCTCAATAAAACCCAGCTGGTATACCAACCTCCTATATCCACTTCTATGTCTACGTATCCTAGGGCCGTTTCGATAAACGATTTTCACAAACAAATACGATATAATATAAAATCTTTCCGAATCTTTCTGAAATCAATAACATGTAACGAAATCAACAATAATCAACCATAGATCCACAAATCATCGATTTTACATATAATATAAACATTTTCCATACGAATAATCGGAATCGAAAACTTTTAACAAAATCGAAAACGAAAACAAAAACGAGAAACGAAATCGAAAACTAAAACGAAAAAGTAAACGAACTATTTCTCGAAACGATTTCGAAAACGAGAGTACACCTACTTGGAAATCCGAGTTTTCGTTCGAGAATCACGGTTCCACGATTTCGTTTTCCCTTCCCTTTCCTTTCTCCTTCTTGCTCTTCTTCCTCTTTTACTTTTCTTTTCTTTCTTCTTCTTCTCTCTTCTTCTTCTTCTTCTTTTTCTTCTTCTTTTTTTTTCTCGTTCACTCTCTCTTCTCTTGCTGTTTCTCTCGACCTCCCACTCTCTTTCTCTTTTCTCAGCTGTTTTTCTAGCTTCCACGAGAAGCTTCCCTTTTTTTTATATTTTTTTCGCCATCGCGACCGCCGTCGCGACCTGTGGTCGCGACACTTACTGGAGTGCGCGCACCGCCTTCGTCGCGAGCGCGCGAATGGTCGCGTTGCTCTCTGCCCGTTTTTGACACTTTCATCGCGAGCAGTCCATCGCGACCTGTGGTCGCGGTGGCTGGTCGCGTTGCTCACTGCCAGGTTTTGCCATTTTCTTCGCGAGCAAGCCATCGCGACCTATGGTCGCGGTGACTGGTCGCGGTACTCACTGCCAGATTTTGCGTTTTTCACCGCGAGCGAGCCATCGCGACCTGTGGTCGCGGTGACCAGGTCGCGATGCTCTCTGGTCCAGTTTTCCAATTTTTCATTTTTCATTCATTTTTCACTATTCAATCCGGTCCACTGGAAATCATAAAATAAACACCCCCTCAAATAGTAAAAATTTATTTTTCACATATTTCATATATATCAAAAATTCATCACCCGAAATCCGGGATGTTACAAAAACGGTGAACTAATTTAAACTGCTAACGAAAGAGATTATAACCTAATGTGCAGTAGCTAATAAACTAAACAAATGGAGATGTGAATGAGAGAATAAGGGTCATGACAAGCAAAGAAAACACAAACAATAAACACACGTTTTAGGGTTCAAATAACTTGTCTGTTCTGCACCTACAGTTTCTCTTTTTGTCATGTTTTATTTATCTTTGTTTGGATTAATCTACAAGACATAAACAAGAGGTAGATGACTCAAAATAGAAGAGAATTAGGCATAAAATGAAGGGATATTGAAATGTAAAACATCTATGATTAGTGCTTATCATTACATGCCAATCCTACTATACTTGACTAGTACCAGTAGGCCGCATAGAGGAAGAGGCGCTACTCCTCAGAATCGACAACAAACTTTGTTTAAAAATACCCTTTTTCCTTATTGGGATTGGGACTAAAGAATGGTTGAGATAACATTCATCTCACTAGTACTTTGGAATTCCCTTAGAACCATCGCATATTAAAATTAATCAGAAATTTAGAAATTAGAAAATCATAAGAGTTGCCTTTCGATTATTTCAGATTGATTGGAATCAACAAAATCAAATAGATAAAACAAAAAAAACAAATTGAGATGTTATGTACATTACATATATTTAATTGACATTAACATTTATGAAAATAAATTTACATATTATAGATTGATCTTGATTCAATTTGTATCTTTAGACATTATAATAATATAAATAAGCGTTATTGAATAGAAAATTGGAAACTTCTTTGTTGTGAGTAGTTCTCAGATGAGCCGCCAGGCTAGCCATAAGCTGAGAAAAGCAATACTTTTCTTTTCTTCCACCGAGAGAAATCTTAAGCAACCATTTTGAAATAAAGTTCTATCTCCTTTATACAGTCGAGATTATAACTCTTCGCTCAAGAAGGATATCAGAGTTGTCCAATCAGTAATTAATGTGCATGAGGGCGTTAATTATCAATATCACAACAATAAATGCCACAGTCACATCACATTAAATGCGATCCTCCTCGAGCCACCTAATCACTGATATCATTTCAAATCCCTTGATTTACTTAACAAAAGCATAAGATTTGATATAGAAGGAATGGGCGAGACAATAATGACCCTCGACAAGCCATCCCTCGATGACGGCAGCCCTCCGATCTAGACAGTCCTTCCTCAAACCTTTATCTATAAATAGAGGTTTCTCTGATGACCAAAAGGTAAGTGATAATGAGCCAAAACTCTATCAATTTTAATATCAAAAACTCTTAGGGCACGAGATTGAATTAGACTATTTTTATGGGGTTGGATTGGATAGAATTGAACATAACTAATTAGTATTGTGAAGTGGTTGGTGCAGTATAGGATTGAAGTAAAAATAATCACGTCCTTTATTTGGTGTTGTATGAGATTGGACAAAAAATAATTTTGTTTATATTTGATATGGTGTGAGAATAATATTAGATTAAATTAATTTTTGAATAAAATAAAATTATTTTAAATTAATTCCAAATAAATTTAATTAAATAAAATAAAATTTGGTTTAAAAAATTGAATTAAATTATTATGTATAGTATGAAATTATTTAATTTTTGAATAAAATTATATCATTTAAAATAAATAAAACTATTTAGAATTAATTTTAAAGAAAACAATATTATTTTTTAGTTGATATTTAAAATATTACAATATTACAATATTTTTATTAATATATTTAATTAACTTTTAAAATAGATGAAATAAATTTTAGTTTTATATGTAAACAGTTTAATAAAATATGAAAAATTGACAGAAAAAAAAGTGGAGAGAGGGAGGATAAATTAGTGACCAAGTTTTGAGTAGGTTAAATTTAATCAATTGCGGTGGGATTAAAAAAAAAAAAAATAGGAGAGGGACTAAATAGTCCAGTCCACTTAGAGTAACCAAATGTGAGATTGAACTAAACAACAAAACCTTTATTTCATTAACCACTGATTTGGCTGTCGGAGATTTGGCTGTCGGAGATTAAACGCCTTCTATAATTCGGCACTCTTAACTTAATTCTCGCTAATTTCAAGTGAAGATTGCGAACTCTTTATAATAGTTGGCTCTTTGACCGGTAAAAATACAATAGAGTAAAACACAAAATGCTCTTTTTTTTTTTTTTTTTTATAATTAGAATGCTATAAAATCAAATGAACTCACATATTTTTTATATCGATCAATATACTCACTTATTTTTTATGTCGATCGTTTCTTTCATTTGCTATTTTTATTTATACGGAATGAAGCTTAACTTTTGGTTATCTTTATTATTGATAGAAAATTGCTTGTAAAGACCCAATGACCCAATTGAAACCTCCAATTCATACTAGAACCAGAATGATTAACAACCGAATTGATTATCTTCATGCATAAAAATACTAGATTACCCGGTATAAAAAATTGAAAAATCATTACAAACTTACCTTCTTTTTTTCTTTCTTTTTCTTTTCTTTTCTATTTCTATTTCAATTTCAACATACAAAGGGACTTCAAAATGAAAATCCAAACCTAATTTGGACGACAAATTGCCTTGGCAGTTTAATTAGCTTCCTAACTACTTTGTGCTAGGATTGAATATCTAAATTGTAATGACAACATGTAACAATTAAAAAACCCAAAGGTTTTTTTATTTTTTATTTTTTTTAAAGGGAATATAATTATAATATTAAAATTATTAAACGCGTGGTCCAAATATCTAATAACATAATATGATACATCTACTTCCACATAAGGGGAAAAAACTACTAATACATACTGGTAAATGTATATGATAGAAATTGAACTCCCACCAGTAAGGCGAGAGCGAGGTGCACTGACGAGTTGCACTATGATTAGATGTGAAAAAAAAAAAAAAAGGTTTTGCTTACAATTAAATAAAATAAATATACTTTACAAGTCGCAGCAACTGCCTATGAATTATCCAGCCCCAGGGCCTGGATTGATCAGCTTATTGAACTCTTCATCGGTGCTTTTAAGCATGGCTGGCAAAGCAAGTCTGAGGCCACTTTGGATAGCTTCCATGTGCCTAGGCTTTATCCTCTTCTCCAAACTAAAAGTAAAATACTGTGGAAATTCCTTCAAGCCCTCCAAGTCTCCTTTTATTTGCTCAATGAAGTACTCAAACTTGGGTTTGAAATTGTTCTCAATACTGAAAGTGAACAGCCCAGGGCACCTCAACACCATAACCACAGCCTCCTCCCTGGAAAACCCAATACTCTCTATATACTTCAGTTTGGGTATTAAGGTGTTTTCAACACTGGAAACCAACAAAATCGGGTCTTGATAAGCCAAAGCCTCCAAGTCCATGAACCCAAGTCTTTGAAGATAAAACAAAGCTGGTTTGAGCTGGTCTCTCACACTAGAGACCAGCAATCTTGGACACTTGTTAATGACCCTCCTGAAGTTGTGTTCTGGGACTTTAAGGTCTTGTGAGAGGAAGTTGAAAACTGGGTTGAGGTCAGTTTTGATGTCAGAAGTGAGGACTTTTGGGCACATCCCAAAGATCCTAGGAAAGTCCTTGTGGTGGATGCCTTTTGATTGGAGGAAATAAATTATGGATTGAATAGAGTGAAGTGGAGCTGAGTGTAGACAAGGGTTGAGGGAGAGTGCCTTACCGGAATCAACACCCATGATTTCAAGACAGATGATTTTTTCTTGGATTTGGAGGGAGAGATTTGCATGGGTTGGTGGGTAGAGAGGGTGCTTATCGAGAAGACTTTTGGGTTTTGCTGCTAATAAGTGGGTATTCAGTTGCTGAGAATTTGAGAAAGAAGAAGATGACGGTGATGATTTCTGTGAAGAGATACAGAAAGAAGAGTGTAATGCTGCTGTTGCTGCTGCTGTTGTTGGCATGGTGGTTGTGAACTGAGAAGAGATTGATCCTTTTTTTGCTTAGTTTTATATGTATATGTGGCAATGCCAAGTGGAAGTTTCAGTAGAATTGATTGGCTCATATTAGGATTTTGTAGATTATTTGGGTGAACAGATTGAGTGGAGCTCCTTGATTGGCTTCTATTCCGCTGAGCCAGCAGATTTTTCAAAGCTTATTTTTGAACTTTTTAAGCCTAAAAGAACTTTTAAGGAGCATTTAGATTTTTTAAGAAAATAAATTTTAAATTTTAAAAACTTTTTTATTCAAACTAAAAATATATAACTTTTATAAAAAAAAATTTTAAAAATTTAAAAGTCCAAAATAAAAACTGTGTCAAATAGGAACAAGCATTTTTCGTTTTGATATTTTCCTGAGTTTTGAAGACCCTCTGCATTTGGGAATGTCAATGACACTATCAGGCTTGGGTTCAAGGTTTGATCAACTCAGAAATGCATTAAATTTAGAAGAGGAAAGCCTAAAGTGAGATTAAACAAATGTAGAAGTTATACGAGCAAATGTTTATTTCCAACGTGGATATAGAAACGTCAAATGAATCGGTGCAGCTACTAGTAATGCTGATCTAAGTGTCCATAATTTAACTCTTACAATTATTCGATTCATGATGGTTCGAGTGTTTAATCTATCATCTGTGACAACCAAACAACAAATCCCAGAACTTAAAAAACAGTATTTGGTTCTTGATCCTGAAATGTAAAGACAGTATAGAAGACATGAATAAGTTAAGTTGTAGAACACGCATCTCCTCGAATAACATACTTGTCCTGCCACAAAAAAGGTAAAATTTTGGAAGAGTAACTGCCACAACTTCCCAGAGCAGCAGCTCTTGTAGTAACCAGGGAAATCAATTTCCAATTTGCTTACATTATGGAACATCATTTTGATCCGTTTTGATCCTACAAATACATCAGCATAGCAGAGGTTAGGACGATAAACAGTAAGACTGTTTTGCATTCATGAAACAAACATTTGGTACAAAAAGAGAAGAATTTCTGATAGATCCAGTTAAGAAATTTGCCAGAGATCAATTCAGAATCCAGTTTTCAGTAATAGTCAATTCAAGTAATGGAAGTTAAGCGCATTCACCGCGAAAAATTACTTACCTAAAACTGCCAGTAACTTTACTCGTCAGATTGATTCTTAATGTTGCCCATGGCTTTTGCTCACAGAGTGCCGTTGAAGGAGCTTTCTGCTAGGAGTTTGGTGATCATCCTGCATAAGGAAATTCACGACAATATACATATCACTAGACAAAGAAGAAGAGAATCAAACAGAGTACACAATCTTTGAGAAGAGATGACAGAAATAGTCAAGTACAATAAAATCTAAAATTAACGAGTAAAGAGCTAACCATACAGTCAATCAGTATTTACTTTGTATCGCTCCTCAATCTGCAACTAAATTTACATATTTAGCTCCTCAGTTTTGCATATAAAAAGTAAATGCTTGCGCGTCAGGGGTGGGGAGTGGGAAAAATTATTGTCAATCCTGGCAATTTGCTTTACAAAGCAGTACTAAGAAAGAAACATTCACATTCAACAAAAAAAGAAAATTACAGACAGGAAAATATGGAGACAACTTTATGTTTCACTCTCCAACAAAGCATTGCCAAGCAGATACAACAATCTACAATTTACATAACCACTTAATGTCTAATTGAGAACCAATTTCCATCTCCGTTAACATAATCACCCCATTTTGATCATGAAAAGTACAATGCAGGAACTGCAAAGGCATCATGTTGGAACTAGGAAGTGCAAAACATATATCAACAATTCAAGGAGCCTGGGTAATATAGACAACAAACCTTATACAAAGATGCTGCTGACTCAGACTGTACTGTCTGAATAGGAATATGCCCCAGTGAGCGCAGAGCATCCAGTGCATCCAAGGTCAGTTGCCACCCACAAAGTGCAACAGCATCAGCACTATTACTCGAACCAGAGCCATTACAGCCAGCAGCGGCAACATTCCCATTCACCCAGGGGCAGAACTGGTTGTGATGGTCAATGGGATCAAACTCTGTAGCTTCCTCATAATTGCTTTCCCCTTTTGGAGGCCCTGAAAAGTTGAGTGGTGTTTACAAGAAATCAATGACAGAACAGAGAAAAACAACAAATAAAATAGTTACTTCAAAGTTTTGAATTATAGAACTATACATATGCATGACTATGTAACCAACATGAACTGCAGCACAGCCTCTTCTCTGTGAATTAGGCTAATCCAGGCAGCAAATTCCCAATGGGTCTGCACAACATCCTGTAAATCCTAGTTAGAGGAGTTCACTGCTTTTGATAAGGGAGGGAAAGCTAAAGTTCTTTGGAATTATGTTGTTTTGGCAATTTTTTGGGTAGTTTGACAACAAAGGAACAAGAGGACTTTTGAAGTTTCAAGAGAAGAAGAGGCCATTTGTTTATCGTATAGATTCCGATTTCTAGACTCTTTGCGGGCCTCCGTTTCAAAAGATTTTAAAGAGACATACTTCTCTTTAGTCACTTAAATTGGAATTGAGTTGTAGCTTAATGGTGTTTTTTAAAAAATCTTTTGTTCATATCGCACAGCCTAATACAGAGAGAGATACACCTTTTAGAAGTTTTCGGCTCAGTTTGCCTTGTGTAGGTTCCACTATGTTCCAGGTTTCACCTAGTTTGTGTACTTCTAGTTCATTTTGTTTCGTTTCCTTAATAAGTTTCTCTTTGACTTCTCACAAAATAATAATGATAAAATAAGAAATGTAACCACAATAATGTTGCTCTAAACTGGGAAAGAGCTAATTTGAAGATAATTTAGGCATCTCCAGAAGAAGGTATGAGCATCAGAGCATGTATTAAGTTCTACAAACAGCTGAAGAGTCGAGCCAATTCCAGGATATTACTAATCCAAATTATACAAACAGTTGATCCATGACCCAAATAACTGGATTTGGATGTGGCCAGCATCAACTAGAATCAAACTGACATCTGTTCGGTCCAACAATTTTCGCAGAACATGATACTTTTGCTAACTATAAATTTAGAAACCTATAAGAAATGAAGTACAGTAACCCTGATAAAATAAATGTAGACTCTACACAAAATTATTATGTCTAAATGTCTAATCCATTGAAGATGGAATTATTTGCCTCAATTATAGGTGTAGGGATTCTCAACTGACTGCTCAAGCTGGGATATCTTACACTAAACGCAGGTAGAATTAAGGCTTAGAATAATTAGCCTCAATTATAGATGTTGGGATTGCGAATGCTCAAGCTGCGGATATCTTACACTAAATGCAGGTACAGTTAAGGTTAAACAATCCAAGGCAATCAATCAGTCCTAGTCAGATTTTAGTGACCAGACAAACAGAAACAGGAAGGGAAAACCATTTAATTGAAATGAAAGAAAGTTTGGATAACCGAACAAAATAAAGAATAATAGAACATGATATAGTATCAGCATAGAACTAAACAGAAAAATTTGTCAAGTTCATCTGATACATAAAAATCATATGGCCTCTAATAGTCGAAACCAATCAAATATTTTCTTCCCCTTTTTCTGGCTTTCCTTTCTCTCCCAACATGGAAATCCCTAGCCACATTTGCACATCAACACCCCCACACAAACCACCAAAGAAAAAACAAGACTAAAAGTAGAAGCTACAGGAAAAAGTGGAAAAAATGTTTAAATCACCAACTTGATATAAAGTAGCCAGTATCTATTTCTCCTTTGCATCCCATAGATATAGTTAGCTACCCTAAACCCACAACCCCCCTGCCAAACCCTACCCCCCGGACCAAAAAAGAAAGAAGAAGAAAGGGAGGTATAGAGTTAAAACAAAATATATAATAACTCCAACCCACCTCCAACCAAAAGAAAATCTGCATCAAGAATTCTCATTAACCATTATATTGAAAATTTTAATATCTATGATGGAATTAGGCAAAAGGACAACAAAAGAGACAGGAAACATAAAAGAAGAATAGAGAATGATCGCCCAGAAATCCATACGGTATACAGACATTACCTATTCCATTTGCAACTGCATAATCTGACTGTGGATATGGACAATTGTTTGTAGATGATGATTTCCCAGTCTTTGTGACCTCATTCTTGGTTGTATTATATCCAGAGTAAACATAAGCATTGCAAGAAAGAGAAGGGTGGGCACTATTTTCCTGCAATAACTTGCAACTCTGACTTATCTTTTCTCCGCTTTCAACTGACTCTGCCTTTGCAGAACCGTCAACTTTTGAACCACTATCAGCCCTTCCAACAGAGCGAGATAACATCTCCTGGCTATCACCATGCGGATCTTCCCTATTTAAATCATCAGGGACAATCTCATCCATTAACCCCGGATCTGGAGCAGATTCACCTGTCTGACCCTGATTTTCAGCATCTTCTATTCTTGGTTCCACATCACCAACGACACTATGTGCTCTATGCACAGAAACATCAGCACCGTGGATTTCAGCTTCATGGCTAGCACACATACCAACACTCCCTCCACTGATTCCAAAACTTAACCCATCTCTGGCCTGAGCCGTCACAGTTTCTGCATTGAAAATTTCTTCACCGTCATTTGTACTGCTAATGCCCATCTCCCCAGGAACTGCTTCAGCAGCGCGCCGGGAATATATGCTTTGCTGAGCTTGATTACTATAATTGAGTTCTGAAGTGTCATTCATGTCAAGGAATCCATATGTATTTGAAGAAGGAAAGTGAACATCGTCAACATCCCCAGGATAATTTTCAACACTTTCCATAGAGTCATCATTAGCACTGTGACAGACCGTGTCCATTGCAATGACAGATGATGCACGCGTTGAATCTCTTGTTGATAGGTTTCCGAAAACTTGGTCACTTCCTTGTCGTAGCAAAGAACTTCTGTTGCCATCTGCATGAAATTCCACACCCACAGAATGGCTAGGACCAGCACCAGATGAGCCTCTAGGATATGGAGAACAGTATGTATCAAATACATCCAAGTCACGAGCACGTTTTGAAGGCCCAGCTGAATATTGTCTACCATCAGTAACTTCATCACCATCACGATCGATGACTGTCCCTTCAACACTATCAGCCTGCTGCATCCTTAAATGTGGCCTATCCTCCGAGCTGCCACCTATTTCTAGGCTACGCTTGCGAGAACTAGGACCCCGTGATTCATACGATGCTGCATGGTCACCGACCTCACTGCCTGATGGTTGCCCAATCATTAGATCCCTTCCCATGTCTGCATCATGAACATTTTCAGACGTTGCTGTTCTGCCCACCTGAGTAAAGGATGTACCCCCTGCCATTGTCAAATTCAAATCGAATTCTGCGTTTTGTAGCAGTTTTGCCTCATCAGTTGTTGCCACTTCATCACGGTCTTCTATCTGTTCTTTTTCGGGATCATCAGCAGCAACCCAACCACTAATTCCACTGGCTGCACTCACTCCACGGGTCAGTCCCATTTTTTTGCTTGTATCAGGGATATCAATGTTGTTTGGAGTGAAACGAGCAGGTCGAGTAATGGTTATGAAATCCAATATTCTTACAGTTGCACCACATAAGCTACAATCTAACATAGGTGACCTATATTCAGCTCTAGAATCCACAGCTAGCACTTTATTTTTTCCAGTATCCCTTTTAGCTGAGACAGAGAGTGCATTTTGGCTTGGTCCTGGATCCTTTGAAAGGTGGACCTGGGCCTCAGAAGGGCCAACAGAACATCCATTTCTAGCTGATTGAGCAGAATGTTCTTCACAGTCTTGAACGTTTGCAAGCCATCTTGGTTCCCATCCACACAGACTTATAAGCTTCTGGGCCTGCACAGAATATAAAACATGGCACAGTTAGAACAATTTATATAGCTGACAAGGAATGAAACCAAAAACAATTACCAGCACAAACACAAGCATAAATATATCTTACGCGAGAATACAAGTAGAAGGCTCCATCACGAGAAGTTTCAAGTTCTGCTATGCTCTCGGATTTTACATCCGTTTCACCAGCTGTAAGATTCTGAGTTTGGGACAGAAAACGATCCACTTGTGGACCTCGAGAGATCCGCATCTGCTCAATTGCACATGTAGCTACAACAGGAAGAGATTGAAATTGGAGAAGTCCATCACATCTATCCTTATATCCCCCAATTAAGGCAGACTGGGGAGTTGGAGGGAACTGCACCAAACTTTCTTGACAACTGTTTCCTCTCCATGGACAAGTGACTTTATGACCGTCGTCCAATTGCTTGGCAAAAGCTTGACAAGCATCTTCCACTACAACCAGAGAACTTTTTTGTGTAAAAAAAAGTTAAATATCAAAGAGAAAGAGAGAAAGCGGTGGGGTGGGGGGTGTGCAGGTGGTCGGGTCAGGATCAGCAAAGGGAGAAAAGGGACAAGTCAAAATTAGCAAATGATAAGCTGCTATGGCAGATATTAAGTAATGCAATGCTTATGTTAAGAGTATCATTATATTAATTAGTACTCTGATTCTAGGGAGTTTTTTTTTTTTTACCCTTAATCATAGCCATAATCTCCAGATTCTAGGCTAATCATGTATAATCCCTTAATTCTAGCTAATCATTAAAATCCTCAATTCTAGGCTAATCAGATATAGTTCCCCAATTCTAGGCCATTCATGTGCAATCAAAAGTTACCTTAAATATGTGGTTCAACAACTATATAAACTTAAGCTCTTGTACATTTCTAATATTGAAATACACTTTTGCATACTGATTGTCTCTCTTTTCTCTCTTCACTTTCTCTTTTTATTCTTGATAAAGTTTTCAGCTTAATCTAGCAAATTATGACACATCAACTTCAAGTAAATCCAATCAAAAAGTGTCCAAAGAATCAAGTCCCTTCCACTTCGATGTCAATTATGCCATGACAATGATTACAATTTTCCACCTGCCATAATCAATTAAAACTACTGTACTACTTAGAGCATTTCCAATGCTATTATGTATTTGGAGAAAATTGAGTGTCACATAGAATTTATATTGAAAAAGTTAAAAAAAACCCTCTCCAATGCAATTATCTAACTTCAGTACTGATATGATGTGACAACAAAAAAGTTAGAGAATATCAAGTAGAGTTTCTAATTGTAGATATCCTCCTTAATATGCTGACTAGGATTTCTCAATACATTTAATTGATACATTGATATCTCAATAATTTTTCCCACCAAAATAATTTTAACACTTTCTCAATGTATTTAATTGTCATATTGAATTGGAGAGTGTGTGTGACAAATGGCTTGTGGTGATTGGTTCAAAATTACTATTTAAATACTTACACTGGAGAAGTGAATATGTATTTTTATAATTTTTTTGACAAGGTGGATCCATATTATCTAGAAATGTTAATGTGGCACTATTTAAATACTCAAAAATACATATTTGCATTGGAGATGCTCTTATTCATTCGTCAAAGAAACCAAAAAAGAACATGAAAAAAAAAATTAGCATAATGTAAAACCCCTTTAATTGAACTTTAGGGGGGAAAAAAGGAACAAAAGAAAGGTTCAGGGATTTCTAAATATCAGGAAGGTTTTTTGAAAAAAACACATACATGCAGCTTTGTTATGATATTTTACTACGCGACAGTAAAAAGCCACATATTTAGAAGCACTTTCTCACTCTTGTTCTCACTGCAAGCACTCTCCTCATTCTCGACCTAACTTCATCAAGCTTTCCTTTGTAATATGCTTAACAAGTCAAGATTACTTCACTTGTCCATCCATCTAAATTGCAATAACCTCTTTTCTAATTCTTCCCATTCATTTCACATGTGTAACACCACCGCAATTAGCAAGACTGTCCACAATGTTCGAAAATCTTGAAGCTCTGGCAAGCTTCAGATAAAGAAAAAAGAACAAACACACACAAATACATAGATTGAAATCACTAACCTTCAGCAGCAGTGCCGGATGGTTTTGAAACAAAAGTGAGGCATGCATCACATGATTCACATGCAACTTTATCAACATCAATATTCATCCAACCTCTTTGAGCACAAGCCAAGGAATTGGCAATCTGCAAGAAAAATGACAAAAAGCAATCAGACACCCTTGCAAGTTGTCTCCAGTGTATCACATTACAGAAATGAAGAACTTGTAGGCCAGAAATTAAGTACTAATATAGAGTTTTTCTTTTTAAAGTGGGTGGAATTGGAAATATATAATATCCCATACTGCAAAATCAAGTTTATAATATTATATATTTATCCAAAGAACTACATAAAAGAAATGAAAAACTCCAACTTTGAAATGTCATAGAATTACCAAAAATTTCGAAAATTACAAAAAGCAAGATGAAATTCAATGCCTTGAAATGTCATTTATATTCTACAGTCACCTGAAACATCCCTTTTAGTCTTTCATTAATTTATTTGTTTGTAGTCTTTTTCTAAGTATAACAATAATTTAGTTGCTTGGGTACAAAAGAGACAATATGTCTTGGATCGCTGGCTTAAATTGAGGTTAAATAAAGCATCATGAGCACTAGGACAATGGGTAGGTAAGCAACTCAAGTGAACTACCCTAATTTCATTCTTATTAATCTTATATGAAAGCTATGACAAAAAATGATGCAGAGTTTACCATAATAATAGGATCTCTACTGCACATGTAAATAGAACTGAAGAGATCCATGGTTTTCAAGAGTTCAGCTTGAATAAATAACTTGGGGAAGCAAATCAAAGTTTCTGTGCAAGCCTAAGCATTTATGCAACTTTCCTTCAGTTATATAATGGTTCTACATAAAGTGAACAAAAATTAACTTGCCTGATAGGGTTGAATAAGTCTATGGATAAGACACTTTGTGAAAACAATAAGAAAAAATCTCAACCAGGGGTGATTATTTCAGATGCAATTACTAGAAAGAGAAATGTCCTATATTTCCATGCAGATTGCATGGTTGATCCCATTTAATACAGCTCCCATGATTTGGATACAAGGTATGCCAAGCTAAAAATCATTCAACATGCAAATGAGGCATGTCTTTATGTGGGAAAGTTGGACTGAATGTTACACCTCCCAAACAACAGAACTTCTATGATGGCCAACCTCCTTTATTGCTAATGAGGACTTTGTGACTTCTCAAACAGCCAAAACAGCTATAGATTTAACTCTACAATAACATATCAACTACTTGATAGACCATTCATATTCTAGCATCAGCAAGCCAATATCATAAACGAATACTGCTTTTTGCTTAATAAAAGACTCTCAAGCCAAAATAAAAGTGGTTTAGGAGGCAATATGACCTCAGACAATTGCATTTATTAGGAGCATTATACATATTCATGAACCTCAGCTCTCTCTCTCTCTCTCTCTATATATATATATATATTTTCAAACTATTGCAATTTTGGGGTTGGGAGAAGGGGAATAACTCAAACCCACAACCTCATTGATGTAGGTGTGAGGAGCATACCACTGGCCAACCTCATCTCGTCTATTTACTTTCTTGAGAAAAAAAAAAAAAGAATGGAACCCCAATCTATTTACAACATGTATGTTTCCGATGAATTGTCAATAAATTCTCCAAAGCATAATGGGATAAAAATAAATTTCTGATAAAACAGAAACCTCAGTAATATAAGGATACATAGTAAACACGGTTATTTTCCCAAATATTGCAATTATGGCAGATCATATACAGAAGATGGAAACAGGAAGGTAGCAATGAGATGATAGTTAATACGGGGGTATTCAAGTATGTACATGTGCAGAGAACATGACAAAGATATACCTTTCCTTATTTCCTTCTTTGATATAAAAAGAAAAAAGAAATACTCCCGGTCTATCAGACAATATGAATACTGACGACAGCAGTCTTATTTTCTTCATCCAAAACTCATCGCTAGTACTCAAGATTCATACAAGGATGAGAAAAAATGTCATTTTAACAATGCACATTTATTCATAGAAAACCAAATCATGCCTATACCTTGGGCTTTCCAAACCAATTAGAAGGCTTAAAAGTAGCCAAACGCCTTAGTAAATCCCCTCTCTCCCATGGTCTACATGAATGTCGGGATGATCCAAGAACAGAACCACCGACACTTGTGCTTAATGAAGTCCATGGTGGCTGGGAACCAACACAAGATAGTGAAGCCGCTTTAGAATTATGTCCATGACCGGACCAGTCTATACTTCCAACATTGGCTGGAACAGCAGGTGAGGATGCGCCAGCAGAACTGAGAAAACGCACCATGCATGAAGCATTATAAGTTGGGACTTTTCAAGAAAAAATATCAGTAATTTGAAAATGTTTTAAATGGGATAAATATTTATTTATATACAAGAGAAATTGATATTTAGACATATCTGTATACCCTACATTACACTTCGCAATTTTCGAAGCCTATACATAATGTTCATGCTCATGTACCCTCTGATATTAACAATGCGAGTAATTTGCTTCAACAAAATACATGTTTCTTATGTGGCCAGAAACGCAACAATTTTATGTAGATTTGAACAGCATTTTCATCTTCTAGGCCTCCGAAAGAAGAATAATTGTGATGCTGTCCTCAGGCAGTTGAAATATAAAACTATTCTTCAGGTTCAATATCTAGCAGTTGGACAATCCAGCGATTTTATAGCTTACTAATTGTTAATCATTCCAATTGATGCACTTATAATCGTACATGTTTTTTATCACTTAAATACAGTCTACTTGCTCATATTTCATTTGTATATTTTCTTTAAACTAATTAAAAAAAAAGAGCATCGGGAGGCTTGAGGTGAAAATTAGTGTTCCAACACAAATGATAGATCATAACCTAAGATTAGCTTAATAATAATGAATCAACAAATTGAAGTTAAACAGCGTTGGTTCTTGAATTTCAATTATCTAATCTTGCCAAAAACCAAGCTATTCCTAAGTTGTTTAAATCCATAAATACACGCAAGCTTCACTGCATATAGCATTTCAGTAACCAGAGCATATGCTTCGAATCGTGAATCATGTACATTGTTGTTGTATTACAATGCATGTATTATAGTCATGCAATCATTCTTCTTCCTTTTCCTTTCTTACGTAAACACCTATTAAATGTACATCAAATTCATCGCCACTCCTTTTTTTACAGCATTGTGCATGCAAGATGCACAACAATATCACATGAGTATAGCTGGGGTACATATCATCCAATTGCACCTGATCAGATGCTTTACAAAGCCACCTTTTCCCCAGAGCTGCTCATACACCTTCAAATTGAAACAATCACTTATTTGATTGTCCTTGATTCACATCAATAAGTGTCCAAAGAAAATATAACTCCAAGTTTGATACGTTTTCAGCAAAATACATTATTTTAGCTATTCGCCTAGGAAACTTGAATAACTCTCTCATTGTTGTTAAACAAACTCTCATTGTTGTTAAACAAACTAATTATTTAATATCTTTCTTTTTTAATCAGAACTATTTAATAGCTTTCAAAATTTTGTGATCATTCGTGTGTATGCTTTCTCTTTCTAATGCGCTGAATTTTCAACCCAACCAGTCAACAATCAGGAGTAAAACCAATAGATCAACTTGATATCCAAACCATTCATGTAAAGTAACAGGTGAAAAAATCCCGAACCAACGCTAGTTGACCTAGTACAGTGAAGATAATATTTTTTAATAATTTCAAGGTAAAAAAGCAAGGATAATATAAGGTTTTAGTCTCCCTTGATTCATAATCATTCCTTTCCACGAATCAAACTGGAAAAACATCAATTGAAGTATTGAAAATCATCATTCCATCTTTAGAAGAAACATAAAGATATATTAATAAAAGAAGAGAGAAAGTACAAAAGTGAAGAACATTATCAATCCATCGATGCCCCAAAAATGCCCATATAGATGCCAATTACACAGAGCAAAACAATATAAGCTGAAACTTTTCCAAATTTCCAACCTTATCTTCTTGGGTTCCAAAACATGGAAAATTCTTTAATAATAAGCCAGTGGCTGGTTTTGTTTGCATGATACTCAGTAAATGAAGACCCTTGTTAGTCCAAATTGAATATATTTTTCTTTCAAAATATTTCCCAATATTCAAAAAGCCGAATGTGAAGAGGAAAATTTTCCATTGAACAAGCACATGAAAGTAAAGAGGTAAAATTCTCTTATCTTTCAAGCAAAGAGGTAAAAAGAAATCAAAAGAAAGGTAAAACATAATCTGAATGCCTTTATAAAAGGAGAACCTTCACTCTATGAATGTAAATACTTTTGACAAAGTGAATCTCAGTCCTTTCTTTGACAAATCAAAACTGCATTAAGACAAGATACTGAAATTTTATCATTCTTTTCATCTTTCTTCCTCAACAGTTTAAACTGCAAACAAACTCCATGAAAAGAATAAAAGATTGCACTCATTCACCACCATGCCCAGATGCTCTAAAACAGGATAAAAACTTCCTTATTTACCTAGTTCAGTTACTAATAGATGCAATTAAAAAATAAAAATAGATATATAAAACACAACACTATACTTTCCACTACTTCAGTTCCCCAGAAAGCCACATCATTGGTGGATAGTAGATACATAGAATTGTATAAGCTCAATTAAGTCTCGCAAGCCTAAAAAACTAACTGAAGCTTGGTATCCCCCCTTTATTTCCTTTTCAAATAGTTCCCAAAAATGTAAAAGCTGGTCAATAAAAAATGAGGGACTTCAAAATTAAAATGTAATTACCATAGCAAAATGAAAGCCAAGGGAACCAATTCTATCACAAACACCCAACTTTACAACAATAAACACCACAAATCAAAACAAAAGATCATCATTATTTACACAATATTTACCTAGAAATTAATGGATGTGCATACATAGATACCATGAAATGAATAAGTTCAATTAATTCTAGCAAGCCTATAACACCGAGTTAAATGTGATAAAACATTCATCCTAGTATAACAACAGTCAACACTACAACACCAAGTTAAAAGACCAAAAGAACACCATTATGATTCTTTACACTGCTCTAGTTCCCTCGAAAGTCAAATGTATACAAGTCTAGCTAAATTAAGACCAGGAAAGCTATAAATTGATCAATTTCATTTATTTACACTTCAAATAAGCAAACAGAAGCAAAAATAAATAATTCAAATTGTGACACTCACTTAGTTATCTTCCATTATTCCATCCACCAAACGGACCAAATAGACACGAATACCATAAACCCTCACCCAACTCCACAAAAGCACACACACATTAACCAAATCAACACACATCCGAAACCCTAGTTTCGGAAAAACCACCGAAATCGAGCAAAAACACCGTAAATTGAGAGGTAGAAGCAGAGAATGAGAGTGAGGGAGAGAGAAGTGATTAGGTACCTGGCAGCAGGAGTTGGATCAATAGTCCCTCCGGAGCTGATTACCTCTTCTCTCATTGTTTTTCGTTTTTTCTCTTTTTCAGCTTTACACGAAACGAGAAATGAGAGTGAGTGAGCTGCGTTTTGAACTTTTAAAGAGCGAGTAATAATCGCGTGGCGCGTACAATGGATAGTCAAAATTCCGTGACGTTTAGTTTTTTTTTTTTTAGCTGGATTCAGCTCATGTGTCATCTACTTTTTGGCATTTATTGGGCAGAAGTACCGCCGGTGATAAAATAAAATGTTGTCTAATATAAATATGTATTTTTGTGTATCTAAATATTATTACATCAGTATTTTTAAATAATATGAATCTACTTTATCAAAAAATTATAAAAATGTATATTCACTTCTCCAATATAAATATCTAAATAGTAATTTTAAACCAATCACCACAAGTCATTTATTTCATTTTTTTTTCCATTCACTTCTCCAATATAAATATCTAAATAGTAATTTTAAACCAATCACTACAAGTCATTTATTTCATTTTTTTTTCCATTCAATATGATAATTAAATACATAAACAAAATACTAAAATTTTATTAGTAGAAAAAGTTAGAAATTTTAGTCAGTATGTTAAGGAGAATATCTACAATTAAAAACTCTACTTGATATTCTCTAACTTTTTTTTTGCCACATCATATCAATATTAAAGTTAGATAATTACATTGGAGAATGTTTCCTTAACTTTTTTAATATTGATTATATGTGGCACTCAATTTTCCCCAAATACATAATAGCATTAGAGATGCTCTAATAAATTGCAGTCCAGGTGTGGTATCCCTAGAAATTAATTGTAAATCTGTTATGACTATTAAAAATATGTATAAAAATAAATTTATAATAACATTAAAATAAATATATTTTATCTCCCCCATCCACTTTTGGACGGTGGATATCTATTCATGAATTAAAAAAATTTTAAAATAAAAAATCAATAAAATTAAACCTAAAATTTCCAATATATATCTCTGAGATGAACGGTAGGATCAATATTTATCTCTGAATATCTAAATAGTAATTTTAAGCCAATCACCACAAGTCATTTGTTTCATTCTTTCTCCATTAAATATAATAATTAAATACATAAATAAAATACTAAAATTTTATTAGTGGGAAAAGTTAGAAATTCTAGTCTGTATGTTAAGAAGAATATCTACAATTAGAAACTCTACTTGATATTCTCTAACTTTTTTTTACCACATCATATCAATATTAAAGTTAGATAATTACATTGGAGAATATTTTCTTAACTTTTTTAATATTAATCCTATGTGGCACTCAATTTTCTCTAAATGCATAATAGCATTGGAGATACTCTAATAAATTGCAGTCCAAGTGTGGTATCCTTAGAAATTAATTGTAAATCCGTAATGCGTTATGACTATTTAAAATATGTATAAAAATAAATTTATAACAACATTAAAATAATATATTTTATCTCCCCCATCCACTTTGGATAGTGGATATCTATTCATGAATTAAAAAAATTTTAAAATAAAAAATCAATAAAATTAAACCTAAAATTTTTAATATTTATCTTTAAAATGAACGGTAGAGATTTATTAAAAGAAAAATTTTAATAAAATTAAGATTTGGTGATCATGGGAGTGGAGGCTCCAACCTCTGCCTTTGTGCGAGCCAAGGTTCGCGATGAGTTCATAAACTCAAAACTTGTCGAACCTTAGTCCATCTTAATTTGGGATCCATAATAGATCTTACCATTTTCTCTCTCATCATCATCAACTTATTCTTATTCTTTTAAAATAGGAAAACGAATAGTTTCAATTTAGTCTCTACTTTTTTATGAAACATTATTTTTTTTCCTTATATTTTATTTTTTAGTTCGCACAGTCCATAATATTTTCTAAATAGATTAAATTTGTCATTCTCACCAACTTTTTTTATGGTCATCCATCACAAAATTATCTAAAAGACAGTTTTACTCTTGAAGAATTCAATTAATAGAATTACAATTTTACCTTTCAATTAAAATATAATAAAAATAAAATCAATAAAATAATATTAAATTAAATTGTAAAAAAACTTTAAAATGTAAAATATGTTAAAAATATATATTCAAATTAAGTTATTTTGTTAAAAAATTAATATTTATAAAAGTAAAGAATAAAACAAAAGGTTAAAGCTGTTAAAAAAATGGAGAATTAAAAAATCATAAGAAATGTTTTGAAAAAAAATACAAAAATAAAAATATTTCCCTTATTTTTTTTTAATTCTCCATTTTATTTAACTTAATTTTTAATTTTTCTAATAAAATAACTTAATTTGATTTTTTTTAAATGTTTTATATTTGTAAGCTTTCATAATTTAGTTTAATATTATTTATTTAGTTATTTTTATTAAATTTTAAGTGGAATGTAAAATTGTAATTTTATTAATTGAATTCTTTAGGAGTAAAAGTGTATTTAAGATAATTTTGTTATGGTTGACCATCAAAAAGTTGGTCAGAATGATCAATTTGATCTATTTAGGAAACGTTAGAAACCACGCGAAATAAAAAAGAAAACATAAGTAGAAAAGTGATGTTTCATCAAAAATTAGAGACTAAATTGAAGTTTCCCCTTTAAAATAAATTTTCATGTTCATTTACAGATGGACAGTAAAGGTGTTAAGTTTTTTATTTAAATTTTTTATAAAATATAAATCTTAATTTTTTTTCCTAAAAAAAATAAATCACCATCGTTGAGATGAAGGGGTGGAGATCTTAACTTTTTTTAAAAAAAATATTTTTGAATAAGACAAAATTATCAACATATTGTTGACTTTAACAAACATTTACTCACATTAACCGATAACATGGGGTATGCACTCAACTTACTAAAAGTGAATTTCGCCGATAATTAGAAATACTTCAGGTAGGTAAACTGTAATATGTCTTATACAAAGTATAATTTGTTCAAAGTGGAATTTCATCATGTGTTTTGAGGTTTATAAAAACACCCACAGATTCAATTACAAACACAAACATTCACATGAGTACAAAACAAAACCCTAAAACAACACAATAAAATTTTGGTTTGTTTTAATAAAAATAAAGGAAAAATAAGGAGAAATCAACAACAAAATTGTGTTTGTATGATTAATCCATGAAAAGGTAAGAGAAATGTACATTTGATGCCGTTAAACCTAAGTAACGGTCGACGAAATGAATGGGTTACAAGCAGCCAATCCAATTTAGCTATTTTAAATTTCCCCTTAAATTTAATACAATATTATTAAATTCATATCCGGCCCAATTCCATAGTACACCAAACAAATGATTGTCTTATATCCAATTTAATACAATTCAATATGAACCACTCAATCCAATCTAATACGACATATCAAACACACCCTAATGAAAACTCAAAAATTATGGTTAAAACTGAGAGATCAAATTACCACAGCCCTTCTTGTGTGTATGTGCAATTGACTGTACCCAACACATTTTGTGACTGCAAAGTTTAGAAATCCAAACCACAAATCCCAGGCATATGACAGATGAGTTCTCGATCACAATATCTGTGTTAAGGGAATTACATAGCTGGTGGGAATACAGAAGCTAAGATATATATATATATATATCAATCCTCACATCACATTACTTATGATCCACTAATGCAAGCAATATATATTTTGTTTAATAACTGTTATTTAATAAATACAAAAGACCCCTCTCCTTCGAATCGTGATAGGAAGCAAGTTATTATCGTGATGGCGTAGTACCAGCATCTGTAGAAACAAAAGCATAAAAAAGATAAATACATCTAGACGAACACCTTTACAATGTTATCAGGTTATAACTCATTACAAATATAAACATGCCAAAGCCTGGCTCGAGAGAGATTCTGGTTTTTGAAAACTTGATTAATTCAGAATATCTGGAATGAAATAACAGCAGTCATCGATTTTCAATTTTCTTTCCAAAAGATAAAAAATCCAATTCGTCATAAAAATGTGTTGCACGGATCAACTCTCAAAAACTAATTATCAACAGCAGAATGGTAATTGATTCAAAGATATGTACTAAATACGAGCAGAGTATACTAATCTATATACTAACCGGATTCTTCTTCCTTTATATCATCTGCTACTGGTTTCCAAACAATATCTTTCAGCCCAGTAGAGAGGCTCTTGTAGAACTGAGTGTAAGATAATGAAAAGCAAATTAAAGTTAATTAATATAGAAGAAAAGAAAAGTTATAAATAAATAGTTAAAATAATGATAGGCAAGAGATGACAATTCTTGTCTTGTAGTGACGCACAGTGCGAAGCAAGCAAATGTAAGTCAGGTTGGTTTGGGCTGGGGCCTTAATCAACCTGACCTGTTAATATATAAATGGAGTTGCTATTATAATTTGGAATGTATATTTTGTATGTCAACATGATATACAAATAAGGTAAAAATATACATTGGAAATATGCAATTGTATTTAATATCTAAAACTAAAATAACATAATTTAAGTTTAAAAGGGTAAGAAGAATTACATCATTCGTTAGACCAAGACCGGAGATGGTCTGATCCAATATAACTATACAAGTTGGGGGCAATTCTATGTCAGCTTTTCAAAACCTACATTGGTCGATTAAATTCAAGTTGCGCCCCTTAGGACACATAACTCTTGGTCTTGGGTAAGCCTTGATCCTAAATATTTAGCTTCAGCCAGCCAAATTATTCATTAATTTTGCTAATTATGTCATATAAACAATATCCATTTACATATATATATATATATTCAGTTTGAGTGAAACTAAAGGTGTTTAAGTTTAGCTTGGTTACATGTTAACTCCAAAAGTTTCAAATTAAGCTTTACTGCAAGGCTGTTCGGCAACTCAGAAGCCTCTCAATTTGCTAGACTCACAGCTTGAGTGCTCGTTAGACGTGATTTAAGAATCTTTTTGATTGAAATTTATACTTTAATTTATATGTCTACACATGCATGCATGGCCATGTATATGCTGAGAAATTGGATAAATAATAATGCCAGTGATAAAATAAATCATGAGATGGCATCTTGCATCCACATGACCTGAGGTACTATAGTTATCATTTTTGCATGGTTGTTATGCACATGCACCTAAAGGTTCTTCAAATTGATTCAAACTTAAAACTTATAGGTTTATCACTACTTTTTGATAGGTTGACCACTATTATGTCATTCTTGGGCCCCTAATCATCATCAATAAAATTAGAGCTTTGTGTCTATCTAAAGAAATGCCTGAGAGCATATTACATCTTGATAAACATACCTTGTGAAATTCTAGAGTATCTCCTCCAGACTTTCGAAGCTCAACCATGTAAAGTGAAGGGGCCACTTGCAAAATCTGTAAAGCATCTCAAAACTCAGCAAAACCACTTTGGGTTCATCTGCAACTACATATTTAGTAAACGAGACGTGTTGAAGAAAAATTAAGATTATTACCTCTGTTGCAACAGATAAATGACCCTTGCGTCCCATTTTTTCCCCTTGAAGCTTCATCTGAGATATGTACAAAAAGGAAGATTTTATCAGAAGTGAGAGATTAAAGAAATACTAAATTCTAGTTTTAAATTTTCATCTCAATGTTTTTGATAGGAAACCTCGTACTTATACCAACAAGACTCAAGGATTAGAGGTTTTCAAGTGTACATTGTCAATGTCCATTTATGCTCAAGTGAACTCAGTATCACATCAATCGTTTACTCAACGACATAAGTAGCAATCAATAAAAACCAAAACAAAGTTAGGGCCAACTAATCTAAAAAATCATTCAGCATTCCAGTAAGGAGAAAAAAGAATAGGTAAAAGAATTCAAAATTATGGATGCAAAAAGAGAACATTAATTAAATTGATTTCCATTTTTGGGCATTAAATTGTCAATAAACAATTGACAATAAATTATACCATCTAACTCATTGCTAAAAATGTAGTGGACCAAGGTATGAGAGAGAAAAGATAATTATAGGACCTTGAAATTATTTTTCTTCACATCAAAACCCAAAGGCAATGCAGCTTCCTCAATTTTCGATATTATTTCATTAGCAGAACATTTGGATGCAAATCTTGTTTCCCGTTTAACAAGTCCCTGTTACAAAAGAAATTGTCAACTGTATCAGCTTCTGTGTTCAATTTTTTTATCAGAAACAAAAAAATTTCCAAAAAGTTCATAAAAATGCATCAGTTTCATGTTCATGAATAAACTCAAAATAAAATATTATCCCCAGAGGAAGTTACGGCTTGATAAACTGTGTGGACTATAAAGCTACACACAGGCATGAGATTAGACAGTTAAAACATTATTTAAACAATGAAATATAATGGTGAATAGGCAAGTCATTATAATCAGCATTGATGCAATCTTCTTGGGGATATAGTTCAAGGGATATATGCATAAATGCTTCCACATAACATTCAACAGTCTTGTTCAACATACCATTTGCTTTTCAAAAAGGCTACTAAGGTTGAGACCCTGAGATGTGGAAATGAGTTCAAATGCATTCATAGTCACAGGTGCCATAGGCCCTTGTGCCACAGGTCCTTCTTCTCGCCTCTCCACAACAAGGTTTCGAGAATCCTTTCCCAGATTGAACATTAAGCACAAAGTCAAAAACTGTTACAGTATGACTACAATATTTGTGATAATAAGAACACAAGTCTTACCACTGATTGGTTAAAGATAGCATCCACATCATCAAGATTAATATCAGGTTGCTCAAACCTAGGTGGCTTATATCCCTTCTTAAACCAATCATTCTCAATAACCTCCGCAATTGTTATCCGCTGTCAAACCATCAACATATATGGTAAATCCATTAGTGGTTGAAACACAATTACAAAAGATGCAACTCAAAACATTGTGGGCTCCAAACTTTTCTGCAAGAATGCAAACGTTAACAGTAAAAGGAAGTATGCATTTAGCATGAAAGGTGAGACACAAGAAAGTACCGTCAAAGGATTAGGGTCCAAAATTCTTGTGATTAGTTTCTTTGCACTTGACGAGAACCAAGGAGGAGACTTGAAGTCAGCCTTAAATATCTGTATTCACATAGGAACCATACTAAGCCAGCTTTTCAAATGTCAAACGTACGGATGACAAAATCTTATTAGATTGAACATGCATAATAATATATACTACTAAGGCCGCCCCACCCCCCCAAAAAAGAAAAAAACCTCCAACAGTTCGCAACCAGTCATACCATGAAATATTACAACATGACATTCCTTCAAGGAAACACAATGATCTAGAAATTGAAACCAAACTGACCTGGTAACATGATAAATTAACTAGTCGAGTTCAGATTGATCCATCTAGCTCAAAATTGGCATGTTATTGGCCAGATTTATTTATGTGTCACTAAACCTATTTATAGCCCAACCTATTTGCAACTAGTACTCCCATGAAATATTACAACATGACATTCCTTCAAGGAAACACAATGATCTAGAAAACTGAAACCAAACTGACCTGGTAACATGATAAATCAACTAGTCGAGTTCAGATTGATCCACCTAGCTCAAAATTGGCATGTTATTGTTGGCCAGATTTATTTATGTGTCACTAAACCTAATTTGACCTTTTAAATGCATATATTTTATGTTAATTAGGAGTTAGAAATAATAAAAATAAACCACACATTTATAAAAGAATCACCATAAGGTGATCTAAAAGACTAAGAGTAAGATTGTTATTCCTTTTAGGAAACTGAACACATAATTACAGAAGAAAAATAGAGAGATTACAAAAATGAACCAGCAGTCCACTGACAGGACCAAAGACCCCTTAAAAAAGAGCATCAAACACTATACAAAACAGCAAAAATCTCCCGCAAAAACCTATCTTGCGACCCCTTCTAGAGTAATTAGAAATTCATCTCATTCACATATTTAAATATAAAAATAGGTTAAAGAGTAATTAGATCAACCATCATATCAACTGATCATGTCAACCTAACATGACTTGTTTATTAGACCGGTTACATCAGTTATATTGTCTTAAGTATTTTACATATATATTATCTTCATGTTTGAGGTTCATGGTTTTGTCGACAGCTTATTCACATGGTAACACTTTCCTATTTATAACATTCTTTTGTTCTCTCCAACATTCCTTTGTTTACTCTCCAACATTTATCTTGGAGATTTAATATGATTAATTCAATAGGCCATGTTGCAATCAACAAAAGTATTGGCATACCCATGTGTTGATGCATACCCATGTGCTATCACCACTTTTAAGTACAAAAACTAAGTTTTGCGCTTGACCTCAAAAGGGATAGTCAAAGCATTAGAAGGACTAACTAAAGCCTCTAATTCTATGGGCGGAATATGATGAGCTGTCTATGAAGCACAAACCAAGCACACAACCTTTCTTAGTGTTTGATTTTAGATCCATGAAGTTGAAAATCACAACCAAAGCAGAATTGGCTTAAGGCTTCAGTCACTGCATTGGGCACGCTAAATGCAATTCAAGGCAAAATGACATAAGTCCACTTGGTGATGTGCACATTCTGTTCAATTTACAAGGATGGCACTTTAAAATAAGAAATAAAAAGCCAAAGCAAAAAGCTAACTGATTTTGTAATCTATCTGCCACATTTAACAAGCTTGGTTTCCCAAGAGAACAAATAACATTTGGTTAAAACAAGTTCTGCGACCAACACAAGAAGAAGGAGAAGCTGATGAGTTATACAGTTTTGAAATGTTCTATTAAAATTCTTCAGCTGAGCTATACTCACTTTCTGACAAACAATGTAAACTTCCCATTCCATGCCTTTAACAAGGACCGCTATTATTCAACACTTCCTAGTAAGCCTGCAACAAACATGCAACCATAGCACATGCAGGCACACCACTGATTCATGAGCAACCATCTAGCTTTTATCTAGGAAGCACTGATTCGGATACTCGTATCGGATACAATACGACACAGATATGCTGATACTACTTTCTCCAAAAAAAAAAAGGATACGGATACATTGAAAATATTTCTAATTTATATATAAATTAGCAACTTTCTTTGGTGCATTACTCTTGATTCTCTCTTTTGCTTCACTGTCCAATTTTTGCATTTCCAACAAATTCTCTACTATGACTTTGATGCATACTCCAATTCCAGCACATTTTTATTTCAACAGATGAGCTCTAACTGTAGTGTATGAACATGCATGTAATTTCATGCAAAAAGTACACTGCCATTGCATATTTCCACCACCATCTGTCTTGTTATCATATTTGATAACATATTTCCAAAGTGGTTTTATTAACTCTTCATCATTCACTGGATTGCTGTGCCATTTTTCTATAACTTTTTGAAGCTCTCTTTTTTTAATTCTAAAACTCTGGCTTCTTTCTTAGCAATCTATTGCTGATACCGAGGATAAATGATTATATTGAAATGATAAACGATGATATTGGGTTTCCAAAGTACTGCAGATACAAAGAATGTGTATGAATTTTTGTGGGTTTCCAATATAATCATTTATCATCTACATGAGTCATAATTGAGAGCTTTGGTTACCCTAAATAATGACAGAATATAGGTCGTGGGTGATAGCTGTTTACTTTAAATCTCTGTCATTTACCCCTCTTAAAAGACCCAAATGTGTATCGGCTAGCATATCCCAAACGTATCCGCAAGTATTCGAAAATATTTTTTAAAAAAAAAATACTAAAATTGCATATCTACTACGTATCGGGGCGTGTAGGAGCTCCGACACTCTCCGATATGCAATTCGTTGCCCTCCGAGAAGTATCCATGCTTCATAGGTTTTTATTAAAGCAATATATGATGAAGAATTTATTCAATTTCCAAAACAATTATTCTTCTTCTCCTTCTATGCTTTACTACTGAATCAGATTTATTTTAGACCAAATTCAGTAAGTTCCAATTCAATACCTTTGTCATTAGGTTCTCTTTTTTTATCAGATTGGCAATCACACCATCAAAGATGGTGATTAGTATTAAAAAAAAAAATCCCAAAATGGTATTTACTTTCGATTATTGTCAGCTAATATATGAAGGCGTAAACGCTGAGAAACACATCATAGAAAAAACTTAATTTTTAATTATATTTTTCTGCTATGCAGGTCTACCAAACACAAGAATTGATGTTAGACTGATTAAGACAATGGAATTCTTACAAGAACAAAGGATCGCAACAATGTTATGAAAATGCCACTGGTAATGATCCAAGCAAATATTTTGCACTTCCTTGTGGTATCATTGTATTATAAACTCATCATCTTTCCTATTCTCTTTTAACTCAACTCAAAATATCCGCTTCAACATCAATGATACTTGAAGAAAATGAAGTAGTAATCATAAACAAAAATGAGATCAAATGAATTACCTTTTTATATAAAGCCATCAGATTGGATTCTTCAAAAGGCAAGTAACCAGCCATTAAGACAAAAAGTATCACACCGCATGACCATAAGTCTGCCTTAGCTCCATCATAGCCTTTATTATTGATCACCTAGAAAAGTGCAGCACCAAAATGGTAAAGAGAACTACAGGTTTTATAAGAGAAAAGAAATCGTAGTCTGCACCAAAAGTTAATATACCTCGGGAGCAACATAATTAGGGGTTCCACATGTTGTATGAAGTAAACCATCTTCCTGTATTAAAAAGACAAGATGGTTAGTTGTGAAAATTTTCTATCACAAGGAAAATGTTAGTTATGAAATCTTCAAAAAAAAAAAAAATTTTAAGCTGTCTATTGAATTACAAATATTGATTAACCAAAAAAGAAATGTGGCAAGCACTGGCAGAACAGAAATAGTGCTTCTGGAGGTCAGCAGCCTGCCACATCTAAACATTAGATAACAAAATAAAATATTTGTCTTGAGACATAAAGCATCACTCTTACCCTAACTTGCTGAGGTAAAGCACTCAATCCAAAATCTGAAACTTTAAGATTTCCATTAGCATCCAGCAGTAAATTCTCTGGCTGATACACAAACCAGCTATCATTTCAATCTTATATGACAAATTATTTCAACATCTCTGATTCTCTGTTTAAGAGATAACGTTTAGCATCGATAAAACATCTATGTTCAATTTCATAAAAAGAACAAAAAAAGAAGCAAAAACATTAAAATGTTTATGAGGTCCATACCTTTAGGTCTCTATGACAGACACCCCTGCTATGGCAGTAATCCACTGCATTGATAAGCTGCTGAAAATACTTTCTAGCTTCATCTTCTTTCAACCTCCCTTTACTTGCCTGGCTCAACAAATGTAGCAAAAAACCCAGATCGCTAACAATAATTTAGACACTTCAGCTCCAACTTACATGTTTATATTAAGAAACAAAAGCAGCTAAGAACTTACAATTTTGTCAAAAAGTTCTCCACCAGTTACAAATTCCAGAACAATGTATATTTTCGTCTTGCTTGCCATCACCTACACCAAGAATGCTTTTGGAAATCACTAATGGGACATAATTGGATGGTAGCAAAGGGCAGATATATTAACATTTGATTATGGACATGTGCAGATTATCAAGGTCCAATTAACAAATCCATAAAACTAAAAATAATAGATAGATAGGACATTTTACAGAAAAACCATCAAGGAGTGCCTGCTAACCTCATACATGCGGATGACATTTGGGTGTCTAATTAGTTTCATGGTTGAAATTTCACGTTTGATCTGCAAGTAACGTTATGGCATTTATCAAGGTTAAACAAGATTGCATCTAAAAAATTAAGAGAAATATTCTGTCTCAGCTTCCTCAACAAGCAAAACACCTCAATTAAAATCAATCACGAAATTTAAACAACTCATGTGATTAAACAGCAGCTCCAGAAACATAGGATCAAATCACGAAAAACAACAATCAGTTAAGTCAAACAGGTGCGGATAATTAATCAGCAATCAAGAATGACTACCTGACCGATCATCTTATGCTTGAGAACTTTCTCTTTGTCAAGGATTTTAATGGCGACATTCTCTCCCGTTTCAGTGTTTCTAGCGAACTTTACCTTCGCGAAGCTTCCTTCTCCAAGTGTCCTCCCCAGCTCGTACTTCCCCACGCGCGTCCTGCTTCCTCCGCTCGGTTGCGTCCTGCTTCCCGACGACCGAGACGCCATCTGCTTTCAATTCCTTCCTTCAAATTCTCCTCTGCTCCTGATATTATCACTCCAGTCGTCTTCCGATTTCAGTCTGTTTTCGATCTTATCGTCTCTCAAAGAGATCATTCACCGTCGATCAAGATCTCTTCTTTTTGCAAGGCTGCCATACCTGAGACTTGGCGATACTCATTTTATTTATTTTCTTCTTTTTTTTTTCGAAACTGAAAAAAGAAAAAAAAGATCGAAATTTATGGAGATGGTGTTTTTAAACTTGAAACAGCGAGTGAGAGCGTTGGATCAGACAATAAACCCATGAAATCGCTGGAGTATTAACGTCTGGATTCTGTTCGTACGTCTAAATTGGAAAAAAAAAATATCAAAAATAAAAACGAAATCAATCGGCAACGGATGTTCAGGTAATTTAATACATCTACGCGGTTGCTGATATGAAAGCTGAATCTTCGGCGGTTGTTGGTGTTGTGATAATATTTTATAATGGGTTTCGGTTAGTATAAATTCGAGGTAGGTCTTTCGATTTCATTATAATTTAAAATATAACCGGCTGTTAGGCACGGTTTTTAAAAGTTTATTTTTAATTTTTTTTAGTTTAAAAATTATTTTAAAAGTATTTAAATATTTTTATAGAAGAATTTTTAAGTTTTAAAAGTTGTTTCAGATAAAATCAAAATATATGACTTTTATAGAAAAAACTTTTAAGAAGTTAAAAACTCAAAGTAAAAATTCTGTCAAACAGGACCTGATTATAATAAAATAAGTTAATATTTGATCATATTGTAATAAAATTGGATTTAACCTTAATTATACGTTAGTATCATACCGTTAATTAACTCAGTTAAAACTAACGGTTTGATTTTTATTTATATATAAAATAATATAATTATTCTGAAGTAAAAAATAAAAAAATAAAAAATATTATCTCCACTCACAATATATTTTTTTTTCTTTTTTAATTTTTTTAATATAATATTACCGTTCATTAATTTTAATAAATAATGAATATTTATTTAAATTTTCTCAATTTATTATTTTTTTTTAAAATAATTATATTATTCTTTTAACTATTAATTAATTATTAATACTAATTATTAACTACTTAATAATTAAGACTCGTAACTCCGTTGTGATATGGGCATTTAAAATAACAATCAATAATTCATTTGAATTTTGAAAGAAGAAAAAAACTGCCAATAATTCATTGTGGTACGGCGTAGAATGACAAGGAAGTCATCTCTGACTTTTGTAATAAAGGTTGCATTGGGCAGGCGTGCATGCGTAATAGACAACGACTTTGATGTCGTTGGGTAAGAAAAGAGAGCATCATGCTACTATGCTATCGTGACATCCAATGAGCGGATTGCATGTGATTTGACTCGAGTCGTGTGTCATTTTAACCCGACTCATATACCAATCGGATTCTCCAATATTCTCTACTGACTATGCATTCGAAATGGTCGTTTATTCTTTTATTTAAAGATTAAATAAATTTAAATTTTTAAAAAGTCTGAATATAAATTAAATTTTAAAATTTAAATAATATATTTTTTTTAACTATTTAATAAAAGTATTAATTGTTTACTTTTTTAAAATAAAAACGAATTAATATAAAAATAATAATAATAAAATAAAATATTATAATTATATAAAAAAAATTATAATTATAATTAAGTGATCAAATATAAAATAATAAATTGCTTTAAAACAAAAAAGAATAAAGTAATAAGTCAAGATTTTAAAATTTTTATCTTAAGTTGTTTTTAACCATTTTTAAATTGTTTGACCATGTAAAAAAATAAATAAAAATAACTTAATGTGTTTAATTCATACATATTAAGTATTAAGTGAAAAAAATAAACGACCCTTAATTGTGATTTTGTGAATAAGTCTCTTTCTAAATTCTTTCACCAAACTTTTCTTGTGGCAGCGAAATATCCTTGTTCAACAAAATAAAGTGTTTGTAAAATTAATTTGAGTAAATTACATACAACATACCTGAGATTTATCCTTTTACTTTTTATATATAATTTTATGATCAATTCACACAAAATTCTCTCGCCGTTAGTCAACCACAGTTAAATTTAACTGTTGACTTTTACAATTATTTAAAATGTCCAAAATATCCATCAAATTAAATTTAATTATTTTTTATAAAATAAAATATAATATTTATAAAAAATAAAATAAGAAAAAAAAATAAATTTTTTTAAATTGGGTGGACATCCCAAAAACTCAAAATAAATAAAAAAATTTATTTTTTTTTCATCTAGGATCTCCACCCACTTTTTTTTATAACAAAAATTAATTTTTTTCCTTATTTTGATTTTTTTTATAAATATTTTATTTTATTTTATAAAAACATTAATTTAATTTTATAATTATTTTAAATATTTGTCAAAGTTAATATTTAAATTTAACTGTGGTTGACTAACAATAAGAGGGCTTTGTGTGAATTAATTATAAAATTATATATAAGAGTAAAAGGGTAAACTTCAGGTAGGTTGTGTGTAATTTGCTCAATTAATTTATAATATAATAATATACTAAAACTTATATATATAATTGCAACTGAAAAACATAAAAGCATGCTGGCAAATACATGTGAGTACATATACAAAAGGAAGTTATTTCTTATAAATACAATATCAATTTAAAATAATTACATTAATAAAATACATTTTGTTGATGGTGATTTTTGGATCATTGTCCATGTATATAATATAATTGCAAAAACATAAAAATATGGAGGCAAATATACGTAAGCACATATACAAAAGGAAGTCATTTCTTGTAAATACAAAATCAATTTAAAATAATTACTTTAATAAAATACTTTTCGTTGACGGTGATTCTTGGATCATTATCTTGTCAACAAAGATTAATAACTACATATAATAAAGGGATAATTGCAATAAAGTACCCTGACGTTTAGCTATATTACAATAAAATCGTGAGTTTAGCCTTAATTGCATGTTAGTACCTTTGACCAAGTTGACCGGTATGTTGACTTTGACTTTTTGATAAAAAGACAAAATTGCCCCTGGTTTAAAAATTTAAAAAAATTAAAAATTTTAAAAATGGATCTCCACCGTCCATCAATCTTGATGGACGGTGGAGATCTATTTTTAAAAATTTTAATTTTTAAAATTTTTTAAAATTTTTATTTAATTTTTTTTTTAACCAGGGGCAATTTTGTCTTTTTACCAAAAAAGTCAAAGTCAACATACCGGTCAACTTGGTCAAGGGTACTAACATGCAATTAATCAGTTAGTTAAGGGTATTAACATATAATTAAGGCTAAACTCACGATTTCATTGCAATATAGCCAAACGTCAGGGCACTTTATTGCAATTAGCCCTATAATAAATTAAGTTCGCTATATGACAATCGTCAAGAGGTTCTCCGTAGAGCGGAGGTTGAATACGCCTAATGCTTGTATATAGGGGTAGGCATTAAAATCAAAATTAAACTGGAACTGAACCGAGTCAATTCGAAATCGAAACAAAACGTATATTTTCGTTCGATTTACCCACTTAGTGTGGTTCAAACCAATTTTTAATTTAAAATTCGAATTAATTTTAGGTCAAACCAGTGTTGGGTTTTCAAAACCGATTTAACTCGCTAAAACCGTTTATATAAAAGCTTAAAAGTTTTGAAATATTATTACTTATTAGGTATGATTTATTTTATTTATTATGTTTAATTGTGGGAATTTTTTATATGAAAATTAGTAGCCCAAAGGGTAAAATGAACAAGTATGGGTTCAAAATTAGTATTCATAACTCATTAAATTCAAATGAACTCATTATGCCAAAAATCGAAATGAACAGAATCGAATCGAACCGAGTAAAATCAATTATGTTCAATTCGGTTTACAACTTCAATTTGGCTCAATCCGGTTTCAATTTTTAAAAATCGAAAAAGATTTGATTTGGTTTGGTTTTGGAAAAACTAAATTGAATCGAATTGCACCCATCCTTACTTTGCTTACCTTTATTCTTTCTCTTCGTATTTATATGAGGAGGTGTCGGATGGAGGCTTGATGTTTCTCACGTGGCAACTGCATGGAAAACATCATAACTTTGACCTCTCTCCCTTATTTATTGAGTAAAATCAATGAATTTTTGAATGTATCAAATGTTAGGCTATCCGAAAGATGTCTCATTTAATGTGGTGTGATATTACCATTTATGTTGATGGTACTAGCATTAAATGCAGACGTGTCAGTCGTTATTGACGACGATTAAACAAGGGCTTCGATTAATCACATTTCCCGTAAAGGAGTGGTCGGCGATTAATAGCTTAGAGATTTTGATATCACTATTGAGTTTTAATGTCTCGTCAACACTCGTGGTGCCTATTTTGTGATGATACTACTGACGTGGTAATATCGTTGAGAACGTCCAACGACACTTTTACTTTAAGATTAAACTTTTTCCGATTTTAATTTTGTATAACTTCAATTACTAATTTGAATTTGAAACACTATATCTCATTTCAAAATTAGACCGAAACTTTTGATATATACATTAGATATCTAATACAAGATAAGGAGATATGCTTAATGAAATAAAAATCAACCAAAGATCTCACCTAGCCCCTCGTAGAGAGGGAATGAACAATTTAATTATTTATTTATTTTTTATTTTTTTAAGGTGAGAATGCTGTAGAAGAAAGAACAAACTTTAAAATAATAAATTTGATGGAATACCCTATTTTTTTTATACCAGCACTTGTCTTTATCACAATTATTTTTCTTTGTTTTTTAAGAAAATTAAATCATTAAAGTTTGTGTTGTTGTATGTCTTCTTATGTTATACTAGTCAATTATGGACGATCAATGAATTGACTTGATAGCTCAAATATTGTTACTCATAATATTGATCCGCTTCGATATCATCAAAATCTAATCAATCCCTTTGAATTTATAAGAGAAAGATTTATCATCTCGGATTACATCCCGAGGATTGTAAAGTTAAAAAAAATAAAATAATGATATTATGGAAGTAAATATTCTTGCATTTATTGTTATTGCACCGTTCATTCTAGTTCTACTACTTTTTTGTGTATAATATACGTAAAACAGTAGGTTAAAGTGAATAATTTGAATGAAACTTGATTTTTTAATTATTATTTGTGATTTAAGAACTAAAAAAAATAAATAACTTACTCATCCTCAATGAAATGAACAAACTAGAATTCTCAGTAGCCTATGATTTTGATAATATAGTAGAAAGATTCATAAATGAATCTTTTGACCCTATTATATGTTTCTATTATTGTAATGTATAAAGATACAAATTATTTTTTTTAAGGGTGTACAATTATAAGATTAATAACTGTCGGGATCCACCAAGATTAATCATTAAACGCGTGTTAGGGAAGAAAACTACCTACACATACTGGTAAATATGCATGGTGGAAATTGAACTCTCACCATTGAAGTGAGAGGGAGATATACTAATCACTTGAACTATGAGTAAATGTGCATATAAATTACAAATTGAATCGAGATCAATCTATAATATGTATATGCATCTTCATACATGCTAATATCAATTAAATAAAAACGTAATGTATCTAGTATCTCAATTCAATTTCTTTACTTCATATATTTTTTTCTTTATCTTTTTTTATTTTTATTGATTCCAATCAATCTAACATAATCAAAAGACAACTCGTATGATTATCTAATTTCTAGATTTTGATTATTTACAATAATACAATATGAATCTCAATATCTATTGAAGAAAAAATCAAATCAATGAAGGAAAAACAATATTTGGGATATATTTCTAAAAGAAAGGTAGGTTAAGGAGTTCTATGGTAACTTCTTCGAAAATCGAAAAAGGTTATCCCATCAAATTTGAATCATTCAACCATTATAGGAATGCTAATTTTCAAATAATATAATAATAAATTTCGGATTCGTACTGTATACCGGAAATTAGAATTACAGAAGTAGAAAAATCGTTTTGCGGGTTGTATCACCGGCCAGAGAATAATCACGAAAATCAAATAGTTCCCTCAATTCCCGAAACAAGTCCCTAGTTCTCTTTGCTGATATGTGTATTAATCTTTGACAAATAATAACAAAAACTCAAACAGCACATGCAGCCCCTTTTAGATGCCAAAATCCAACATCTCTCACTCGCACAAGATGTGATTGTATTAATTAACTGAGCATTAAACGACGAAGTTTTTAGATCCAAAACACAAATCTTATATGACCTATGAACAATTTAAATATCACTTGATATATGCTAAAATTGGTAATTATAGATCTCAATTGTAAATCTTTACAAGAGATTAAACATTGTTCACTTGTGTCCCAGATTTAATTTCATTACACTATTTTAAGCGTACTTAATTTCTTTTTGAATAAAAGCTATGCTTTACGCTTTCACACTTCATGTATTCACAATTGTATTCATCCTCGAAATAGGTTACGCAATTGGTCGATCACTGAATACATTAGTTAGTTGCTTTTTTTTTTTTAAAAAAAAAGGTTTCATAAATAGAATAATGTCAAAACCATAGATAATATACTAAAACAACTAACATTACTATGTTAAAATTTGTAACAAATAAAATATTTAAACTATGTAGGTAACTAAAATATATTGCCTGTTTAAATTGACAGATTAAATTTGAAAACGATAGTGATTGAATCTTCCAAAAAAATAAATCCAAACAATTCTATAGTGATTGAACAGAAAAGTTAACGTTTAAGAGTATTTTAATAATTATAACTGACGACATGGGGATGGGGAAATTGACTATAAAATAACTTACATGGGGGATTTTAACTATAAATAAAACTATGGGGCATTTTGACTAATATACCAAACTAGAGGGGGGATTTTAATAATATTTATAATAAAAAAGTTAACGGTTAAGGATATTTTGATAATTAAAACTGACAGCAGATGAGAAATTGACTATAAAATAAAATATGGGGAAAATTTTGGCCATAAATAAAATTAAAAAAAGAATTTTAACTAATATATCAAATTGGGGGGAGAGATTTTAATAATACCCCTTAAAAATACGATAATCATCAGACTTAATTATATTTTTTTCAAAAAATAAAGTTTCCATTAATTATGAGATTACTCGTACTCATGTTAGTACTGGAGTGTAAACTAGGATTTCGATTAAGAATTATTATGATTAATTTGTGATGGTTGTATGATAATGATAATATCACTAAATTAAGAATATTGATGTATTACAAAAGATCCATTGCCTTGGTAGTTGGACAAACTCCTTTAAACCACCAACATTCAACAACTTGTATAAGCAAATAAATATGTATTTCAACCATTGCCTATAAAAATGCAATTGTATGAGTAGAGATCTCTCCCGTATTGGAATAGATTTCTCTTGTCGCTAGAGTAGACATCCGAACCGTGCTTATATGATTTAAAGTCGATTGGTTCCGATAATCCTCTGACCCGAAAGGTATCAGATTTTTTAAAAAGAAAGAATATGGGTGTATTAAGAAACATAATAGGTGTATCTAATTTTGTTTCTTACACGGCCCAACTTTGTATTCACATTGAAGCCCAGAAACTGCGACGTGTGTTGTGTCGTGTGTCTGGTTTTTTTTGTTGTGTTTTGTTTTTAGTTTTGAGTTATGTTTTCAGATTCTTACTTTTGTTACAGTCACTGTCCCGTTAACAAATAACATCTCTTTTATGGAAACCACTACTAACAAAAATTCTAATTTTAGTTGTCGTTTAATTGACAGAGTCGATTCTTTTGAGAAACCCAGAAAAAAAGAAAAAGAAAAAGAATGGCCGAAGCAGACCAAAAACCAGCGGCGTCGGATCCTCCTTCTCAGGCTCAGCCATCCGCTTCCCAACCCGATCCCTCTCCTTCGCCGCCGCCGCCGCATCCGTTCGATCCCAGTCGAAGTAATTTTTTCTTGCTATCTTACTCTCTCTGTGTGTTTCAAGGTATTTTTTTTTATTTGTGTTAGGGTTGTTGATCTTTCTCTACAAGTTTTACTGATGGAATTAGTTTTGCTTTCTTGACCAAATTTATTAGAACTAGTACTGGAAAAGTAACTTGGACCTGTGCTTACTAGACAGACAATGCCGCTCTTTAATTGTTGTGTTTTTTTTTGAAACAGTTGATTTTCACTGAGATATGTGACTGGTTAATTGTTTGTGTTGCAGACAGTTAGCAAACCATTATTCCATTTTCAATCTTCATTTGGATTTCGTTTTCTTTTTTCCATTATCTTAACTGACTTTTTTTTTTTACTTCTTTTTATTGTTTTTTTTTAAATGCAAAATTTGTGCCGGTTCTTTTGTAGGTAAATTCTGTAACTTATACTATTTTCGTTATTTAAGAACTAGAATTGTTTACATTGATGATTTTTTTTGGGTGAAATTTGGTATGGGGGACTTAGTGTCATGAATATTGACAATAACTTAATGAATTTCTTGTGTGTCTTACGCTTGTGTTTCTTTGCGTTGAAGTGATTGGTATCATCAAAAGGAAGGCTTTGATAAAAGAATTGGCTGCCTTGTACCATGCGGAGTGTCTTGCATACTGTCAAGAACTTTTGGAACTTCAAAAAAAATGGGAAGAGGTTAGGATGGTGCCCTTTTATTTCATGTATCCACTTTTTACTGCAATTTCTTCACGAAGTTTATTTAAATTAGCTATAACATTGTTACTTTTTAATGCAAATTACCAGTGTTAAATAGTATCTTTGATCCCATTATTATAACTTTGCAATCATGTTGGTTTCGGGTCTTTCTGCATCTCTTTGGAGGAACTGTCCCATCAGTTGCTGAGCAAAAGGAAGAATGGCATAGACATAGTGTGTCTGCAGTCTGCCTTCTTTCAGCTATCATGAGCATTTCCTGGAAGTTGAGTTCGCTTGCCAAGGAACTAGATAATTGTTGGAATGTTAGACTGGTTTCTTATTTTATCAGAAAACCAACTGTGCACAGATCCGTTCTTCTTTTTCCAGTTAAAAATTCTACTGCACTGATTCGATAAACAGCTCATTCAAATAGAAGTAGATGAATAATATCCCCTCTTCCCCCATAGAAGCAATAAGAAAAAGAAAAAAAATGTAGGAAGCTTTTATCCTTGTATGCTCAAGAAAAGATGTTTAGAGGTTAATAGGTTATATATCCTTTTCTCTATGCATAAGAATTTATTAATGGGTTCTAAAGGCACTTGATTTAGGAAGATTTTATCTTGCTTTCGTTTTGTTTTGGGTGGAAATGGGGAGCTGTATATTGATTTTATGGGAATATATTATTAGTCTTCTTATACGCCATCTTGGAACTCCTGTTGTGCAGGAACCACATCAGAAGGAAAGGTTGATATGTCATAAGGCGTACTAGAATTACTTTACCCAATAAATTAAAATTTGATGTCAAATAATGCTGAATGCAGCCAAACCTTGTATAACTTTATTCATATAGTAGTGCTGCAGAGACTAGAGAGGCATCAGAAGAAAATGGAATTTCATGGCATTTGTGCTAACTGATTCCCGTAGTTGAATCCTATCACTTTGGGATTGAGACTTAGTTGAGTTGAGTTGCAAAATCAATCTTATTATTTAAGGTCTTAGTATAATTTGTTCTGCTCTCTACATTCTTAATTAATAGTTTCTCAGGTATGAATTCAAATATCAGAAGTAATGCATATATATGAAATTCACAAAATTTTTTATTCTGGATTGTGTTAGTACAACATCTGAGTTATCTTACCTTAGTTTGTTTTGATTTTGAACATTTGTAACTTTGGGGTCTCTTCCACCTTTGTAATTAAATATAATTCGTGTCTATTACTCTTGTAATGTTTTCCAAGATGTATGTGCAGTATCTGGGTGTTTTCAGCTTGGTTTGTTTTGATTTGGAACAGTTTGTTCCTCTGGGCACCCTTGCACCTTCACCTTTGCAATATTTTATTCATTTAATACATTAATTGTTTTTCAGGAAAAAAAAAGAGAATTGCATTTCTGTGACTCTCACTGTAGTTTTTCTTTTTGAAATAAATAAATAAATAATCTGTGTCTACCGCTGGAGGGTGGGAATGGGGAGGGAGGGCTTGAGCTGTGACCCTGACTGATCATAATCTTTTGATGGACAGTGGAATTGCATGCCTTTGTTGAATAATCTTGTCAAATATGTTAGGAATCAATTTTTTCATTTTTAGAATTTGTTGTCAATTGTAGCTGTCTGTTTTGATGACTGGGGTATGGTGTTGAATAATGATAATCAGTTTTTCAATTCTCTTGTGTGCTGTCCAGCCATTTGTGGATACGAAGACACCTGATGACACGCGGAAAGAAATAATGAAGCCCCCCAAACGTCTAAAGAAGACTCGATGAGCATGTTGTAAGATCTGCATCATAGAAATTCATATGTAAGTGTCAAAATTATCTTATGCATTTTGAGGCTTGCATTTTATTGCATCATCCTGGGTTCTTATTACTTTGCAACGGATGTGCTCTTTACAGATGATGTGATGCCACAGGCTTTGCATAGGTTTCACTTTGTCTCCATAAGATGCATCTTTCAACCACTTATACTGCACAGCAGTAGCCAGAAAGGATGGATTGATGACAAAAATTTATTTTACTACTAGAGCATTGTATATTATATACCTTACAAATATTTTGGTCTAGGACGCACTGCATGGAATCAGAAATATTATCGTATCGTAAAGAATAATGCTGCACTGCCCAAACATTTGCTCAAATTATGTGGTAAGCTGATTTGTATTTACCATTCATCAACATATCATTCCATAATTAATATGGTTACTACAAATCAGCTTACCACATCATTTGAGAAAATTTTGAGCATTGTAGCATTATTCAATCGTAAAACCAATATCTGAACAGCGCAAAATGTTGGTTGTAAGTGTGGTTCTGGATCGTTTACTTAGGCGTTTTGTGTTAGTAAATGTGTATGTATTATAAAACACACAGTAGTGATTAAACTTTTTAGGAATGTGTATTTTAATTTACTTCAAATCGTCTACTATTTGATTAAACTTTTTTGAAATGTGTAGTTTAATTTACTTACAAATCTTCAGCTGAAACCAGTTTGAAGAATGTAGCATTAGTACCTTGCAGTTGGATGTCTATGGAATATGTAACAGAGAGTCGAGTTTTGGAAGAGTGTTTTTTGTCTTCTTTTTCCTTTTTTGAATTATACAATTAAAATATTAATTATAAGTCTGCTGAACCTACTGAAATTAATTACTATATGTGCGGTCAAGATATCTATTCTTATAATTGAGTGTTATTATTTCTACAATAAGGAGAGAAAAATTCTTCACATATTCAGATGCAGTAAATGTTTATAGTTGAATTTAACCCTACTGCTAAGATGACGTGAGATTTGTACAAACCACTTGAGCTAGGAGGTGCAATATTTTTCTTTTTTTAATGGGTCATAAGGTCCCTTTATGCTAAATTTCACTCTAGATGTATACGAGTATATTTATCTACATAGGATAGTATGATTAGAAATAAAACAAAAAAATAATAATCTTGAACATATTTAAATGACCTCTTTTACTTTCAATATTTGTACAACGTATGCAAAAGATCATTAAATTTAGGGAATTAATCGAAACCTTCCCCCGTAATTTACATTATTTTGCAAAACTTTTCCCCTATTTTCATTTTTGACTAAAATTTTCCCTTTCGTTTATATTTTTTCTTTTCTAAAATCTCCCGTAAGTCTAATTTACCCTTCAATATAGAATTAAAACCGATTGTTTTACCCTTAAGATATTTATAAAATAATAATACAAAAAAAATAAAAAATAAATGTGAAAATAAATCACTTTCTCATCACCTAAAGAAACCTTAACCCAATTACTTTTTCATCACTTTTCAACTCTATACGTTCATCAACAACCAAATAAATTGGAAATTAAAAAATAAAAAAACCCAAAACCGATATACACCACCACCACCAAATCGAAATATACAACCTCTAGGAGATTGGCGCTCGATCTCCTACCGGCCATCGGTGAGGAGATTGAAGCTTGAATCCAAACCTAAATACAACCACCCCCACCTAAAATCCAACTCTAAATCCAAACACAAATCGTCACGCTTAAAAATCGGGCTAACAAACCAACACAACTAAATTCTAGGATGAGTGAAAGAGAAATTGGAGAAAAGAGCGAAGGGGAGACGAGAGAGACAAGGGGGAAAGAGAAAGAAGAGGGGACTTTTTTGAATTATTTTAACAATTAGATTTTTTATTATTTTGGGACGAATTATAATGGAGCAACATTATGATATTTGACCATATCGTAATAAAATCATAAATTTTAACGTTAATTACAACGAACTCACTTAGTATTTGGATTCAGACACCGGAAAAAAAAAAAACAGACATATTGAAAGATCTTAAACACTAAAATACTTAATAAAATTAAGGACCATTAAAAAAAATTTAAAAAAGAAAAGAAAAAACCACTTCCTTAATGATTAAGTGAAAGTCACAAAATTTAACTTTTTTTTTAGTGAGAACCATCTGATTTCTGGTAGCGTGTGACCTGATCAACCATACGGTTTCAATCTACCACATAAACCCCGACTATTCCGAATTTTGAGCCGGGAAGTACCCGTTAGGGCAGCAAAACTCTCCCAACAATTACAGCTGCGTTCCCAAGACTCAAACCCGAGACCTTGATTAAGCTAGCACAGTGACTTTACCCACTGATCATGCCTCTATTAATTTTTTTTTTTCACTTTTGCTTGTTTTTATTATTGTAAAATTAAAATTAAACTCAAATAAACATTAAAATAATATTAAAAACTCAAAAATAAAATAATAAAAGATCTCACAATTAATAAAATATTAAATATTTTTTTAAAAAAAAAAACCCATCCATGACCCAAAAGATTGTTTACTCCTCTACACTTGCTCCCTCAATATTGTATGTACTACAGAAACAATACAAATCTTCTCTATGTTTTGTCTTCTGCAAATAGCTATAAAACATCAATTAAACAGAATAAACTAAATAAAAACAGCATCGAATAATAAAACAAAAGTAAATAAACTAAAACTCTGTTTCATGATAAGATTTTATCAACTTCTGAATCATTTCAAATGAACAATTGCATAAAACAGATGGATATTTTTATCACTTGCAACATCTTATTTGCATAATACAGAGGTATGGGGTGTGGGATTCACACCAATTTTCACATCATGCACAAAAAAATTTCCCACCAATTTTCACATCAATTTGGTTGCCTTTGAGAAGGTTCGACTTAGTATTAATGCAAAGTAGAGAATGTAGCCCTTATATACTAGAACTCGATATAACCTACTTTAAAACCGATGTGGCAAAACTAGAAATTTCCATTTCCCTATGTGAATTTCACACAGTTACTTAATAAAAATGCTATCACAGTTATAATCACTTTTCACCTTCAAGTACGAACCCACAAAGGTTCCAAAGAGAAAAGCTTCTCCTTTCGGGAGTGAGCAGCTTGAGTCCCAGGGGGAGGTGCATGCACGGTTATAGGAAGGACCCACTCACTTTTGTCTCTACCTTCTATCAGAAGAGGATGTTCATATCTGGATTAGGAAAATTGAAAAACTCAAAAAGTCATATATCACAGATGAAAATACTGAAAAACTGCAGCAAAAGTGAGTTATTCAATAAGATGAAATTCTGAATCTGAAAATACTTAAAAATAATCAAAAGTTCAGCAATCATTGAGCATATAAACAGTGAAGGTAGCATTTAATCACTACACTCTAAACTTCATCTTATCATTATCGTTAAGCATCCTACATTGAAATTTATAACATATTATAATGAATTGATTCAATTCACAAAATTTTATTGCTTATGATATACAGGCCAATATTCGTTTCTGTAAAAACAAAAAATTGCTTCAGTAATCATAACAATCATTCTTCGGATCATTGATAGTCCGAGAACAGGACAAAAGTTTAGATTTTATTCTCAACGGAAGAGCCACATGGATGCTAAACTCTCCTATTATAGTTTTCCATCTTCCAACTCTGGGGCAATTGGCAAACCCTCCATTCTGTTGTCAAGTATCTAAAAAACAGTTTTCTTGCAAATTTTAGTTGTTTTAATATTTTAGATCAAACTTGTCACCTCAAGTTCAAATAACATGAAGAGTTGATGAAAACCACTGGGCTTAACGAAATAACATATTTTTTTTTGTTTTTCTTGATAGCATCCGCAATCTTTCACTGTCACCAGTGCACCTATTTCAGACACCAAGCACGTAACTAAATTCCAAAATCAAGAGGACCTCTTCAACACGTTATCTCTTTAAAATAAGAATATATGAGGGCTACAAAGGCGATACTATTAAGAAATACCTTGTCCAGGAAACATTCTTCGGAGTGGTAAGAAATTCAAATCGTAAAGCCCATTGCACGGAGACATGGGGAGTGGAAAAGGACATCGGCCCATCCATGGGAACAGAAAAAAGAAAGCTTGTCTGAATCAAATCTGCAACAACCTCGTGGTGATCACTCTGAACCTGTAGGAATGATCAAACAAACATGCCATAAAATAAACTGGAATTCCAATAGCCATATAAGAATGTCACTTTCAAACTCAAATACTCGAAAGTTCACAAAAGCACTACATTCTTGGAGTGTTATCGATTATTTTTCCATTTTACATTTTAACTTCTACTTTTGAGTTTCTAATTTATTGAAAAGGAATACAGTTTTTGACTATTTTGTATAAGATAAAAATGACAGATCAATGAACTAGCAGTGGAGTAATTGGTTCCATTGTTTAGCTGATCTTGGCTTTATTACGTTGTCCTGCAGTTAAAATGGAGTGAAGTAGAAGAGAGCTAAAAAGCTTTAGTTTGGAAAGGTTATGCACATAATTTCTCTGGCATAAAATGCCAATGATGTAGTTGATTGGTCCTGATAGAACTTTACCTAGGTGTCAATCAATGTTTAGCATAATACACCAAATAATCATTTACTGGAAAAACCAAAAAGCAGAAACGTTTACCCTATGCTAAGATTATTTAAATATTAATAATATTTGATAAATTAAATGTTTTGGTTCATTGATATCATCCACTCATACACATACAGCACCTTTTTGTTCCTTTTAACCATTTTATTTATTTATTTATATATTAGCTTGTTAAATTTCCATATATTTCATCCAAAAAGTTGACAACTCTAAATCAATGGGGTTATATATTTAAACAAGTTCACCATATATTATTACAATATATTGATATCTGAAAATAACAATGTAGAATTGAAAAATATACCTTTGTAATTGTCAGGGAGTTTCTCCGAGAAGGATGAACCAAACGCCGACTTATAGTCTCAGAAGTTTCTAATGTTATTGAAACCTGCAAGATGCCAAACACATGAATCAGATATTCACGAAGCACAACTGCACTGCACCATCTGTTAAATATCTGATAGTAATTTCTCAATTGACAGTAATCTGAAATTACCTCAAGGCATCTCCTAGCTCCTTCATGAAAGAAGGTAAGAGTTCCACCAATCTGTTATTGAAACAGGTAAGTACAACCAACAATAGGAAAAAAAAAGAAAAAAAAGAGAAAAAAAAGAAGAAAAATGAGCATTGAACTGCCATTACCATATCACTGAAATAATAAGTTGAATCAGAGTTCTTTGGAGAAAATCGTAGCAGAACTTGATCATCCATCCTGATATTGTAAGACCTTCCTCGAATAAAGCCTTCTGCTGCAGAAAATGTTTACAGCAAATATGTTACCAGGACTTGTATATTACAAAGTTACAAGATCCAAGATGTATGAGATGCATTCATAAAATTGACAGAAAAAGAAAGTGCATTGGATTTACATGCAGCAGGTTCAGTGGCTCCTGCTCTAGGTGAAGGAGATACTCCTGCATTATCATCTATAGATAAGGGATTAATAAGCTTCTGCTGGCTTGGAGACACACTGGTTGATTTGTTGGGAGACAAAACATCTGTTTGAAAAACACCCATAATTTAGAAAAGCTATAAGGTATATATTGTTTTGAGAGATATGTAAAAAGAAATCACAGAAAAATATCTCATAGTAAGAATAACAAAGACATGGATGAAGTTCAAATAAATTTCTTAACTTAAAAAGAAAAAAAAGAAAGTGACTACTTTCAAGTACAAGTCACCTGCACTAGAATCATACAAAACCTCAGCCACAGACAGTCGAGGAAGTGCGGCATTTGAAGATAAACTTGTGCGTTCCCCTTCCAAATATGGAATATCCTTACTTGAAGACCTAGCGATAGATGATTGCAATGATAGGGAACTTCCAAAGGTTTTGTGCAAATTTTCTTTACTTGGGTTATAAGAGGAAACAGAGGAGATCTCATCCCTTGAGCTCTCGTATCCTTCCTCAACTCCATCATATAATTCATTTGCTCTAGACTGTACCAAATGATCAATTGAATTATTAACTATATTTAAAATTATCTGTAAAAGCATTCCTTGAAAGATAACGCTGTTGAAGTGGCTGTACATTACTTCAAAAATGATAAAGGCTTTTAAGATACATATATAAACACATGGCATGGACAAGCAGTACCACCAACTTACCCATTCAGAGTCTCCATCCATCTCTTTCCAATATAAATCCATTTGGACGGTTGTCAAAGGAACAATCCCTGAAACCACGGAGGACATAAGCATAATTTCTCCTGCCATCCTTTGAATTAGTGTGCATGTGTAACAACATTTTTTCAAAAGAACCAAAAAAATATATATAGCATATTCTAATAAGAAAAGGTTTACAATAATGGTGAACCTGTTGCAACCTCAAATTTTCTAAAAATAACATAATATGCTGCAGCATGTCAAATATAGTATTACCAAACTTCAGAAACATTAAGAAGCACAATCACTTTTTGGGCTCTTCTATTATATAAGTAGCAAGGGTCCATCTCATTTCACATTGCCATTTAGACTTCTTAGTTTCCACCAAGCAAATTAAAAGAAGATTGAAACATCTATTACCAGACACACAGATGGATATTGACAGATTTTGATGCAGACATCAAAAGCAATTTACTTGACTAGCCTAGTATCAATGTTGATAATAATTTTAATTAATGTAGAAACAACTACCTATTTTACTCTCTTTTTCTTTGGTAAGTAATAATGTATATTAAAGAACAGCAGTACAAATACTTCCAGATTGCAAAATGCCATCCAGAATTTTATCATAATTACTTATCTATCTAACATGACTGACATTTTGACATTCTGAAAGATGAGGATATGAACAGGTGTAAAGTGAATGCTAAAATTCACAATTTTTGCAACCTGAAGCGTAAACTATGAAAATCCAACGTTCCAGGGCAAAAAATTACTATTTTCCCTAATATTAGAGTAAGAAAAAAAAGATCTTACTATTTTCACTAACAATAAGAGGAGAAAATTTTCATCTTTCAGTTTATTAGGACAACTAAAACCAATCATCTGAGCAAGTTGCCACATTCACAATAGAATATGATATTTAAGCCTCAAATTTTGATATTGAACTAGCAGTTAGGACTTAAACCCATTCTTAAGTAACAGATCAGGTAAAAGTCACATAAATCAGCTGGGTAGCAGTATTACTTATCTTAATGCTTTAATTTCCAACTGATTTTTGTATTTATGGGATACAAAGTAATCTGTTAATGAAATGAATATTGTTATTTCAGTGACACATGATTCATCAGTAACCACTAAAGTGCCAGCCAAATATTATGTGTGAATATTCTACCATCTACAACCAAAGAAAAAGAGGGGGCGAGAGTGCAGTGGGATAAATACAATTCAAAATTTTTAATCTTTAGTATTTCCAGTATCCAAAAAAATGTGACTGGCACGACATTAAAAACTTTTTTCGGATTTTAAGGAGATAACCAGACTCATTTGCAATACTTGTTTGCATCTTGACATGCTTCTTTGCAGACAAACAAAATCAGACTTGCCTCCATTGTTGGAAACTTTCTCATATCCTCCACCATCATCCTCTCTGGCCATCCGATCTTGGAAGAAACCATTAATAACTCTCTTCTTCCATCACAAATCACATTTTCACCATCACCAACAAAATAATCACCCAAAAAAAACACCGTTTTAATTCTTTCTAGCGAAACAGCATGTCACCAACAAGTACAGACTAGCCACAAGACCAATAAATGGGCACAAAATTCTACCCTACCCTTCACTCTCTCACATCATTTTTCTCATTCCCTTGTTTTGAATAATTATCACTCTCCATCATCATTCTTCAATTTCCATATTGTCGATCAAAGATTTCACCAAATAATGCCGTTCTGCTCCCATTCCCTTTGCTCCACTGTTAACCTCTCTGCCTTTTCACCTCCCTCTAGGCAGACCGTCCAATCAGAACCCTGTCTCTTGCAATCTTGATGGTTTCAGTTTCTTCAGCAAATTCTCTCCTACAAATGACGAAATTCTCAGATGAAAATCGCTCTGGAGAAACCTTTAGAAGATGACATCTCTCCTGGACTCGAATTTTGATGTATTTGAGTCACAGCTAGTGTTTAAGAGATGTGACAATTGATCAAAGTTAAGGATTTTCAAAATGTTGAACCGAGCCTAATTAGAAAAAACAAAACACAAAATGATATTTTAAGAACGAAGTTTTCAAGTTCAACTCAAAAATGATTCCAAAAACGGTTGAAACAAACACATTTTCTTTGAACTTCTAGCATCCCTTGTTTTTGTATACAAAGGATTGTATCAAAATTCGAAACTAAATGCTCCTGAAATTTTGTCAAAATTTACTCTGATTGCATAACTGGAGTATATTATTGAGCCTCAATTCCTAATAAAGTAGCCTCCATTCAAGAGAAAAAAAAATGCTCATCAAAATAACCAATGATTATATTTATAGTAACCATCTCTTGACTAAGAAATTTTCACAAGTTTACACCGTAAAAGGCATTAACATACATATCATTACTTTTAGGTTTTAGAAAAAATATATTAAATAAAATTTAGAATCTGTCCCACAAACAAAGAAAATTTGGATCAGTAACACTTTGTTATTGACTGCCAACATTTTGGCCAATCCATCTTTGCTTACCATAACTACCATGAACACACCATGAAGACATTTAGGATCTACTGAGTTACACTTTAAAACCAAAAATATGCCAAATTATGAGTAAGAGGAATTCAAAAGCAACTCACCATCGTTTTGACCTTCTTCCATTAGCAAGCCATTGCTTTTCTGAGAGACCCATAATTGTAATGGAATACGAGCTTCCTGTTGGAAAATCATATATCCAAGAGAAAACAAAAAAATCAAAATGGCGCAAGGCTGAGTTATAACAAAAATGTAGGTATTCCTTCTACACCTTTCAACATGTACGTATGTAACAACATGCATCAGTATGAAAGCACAAGTTATCTAACGACTATTCCTGATAAACATCAAAGAACTATTAGTAAATGCATTCATAAGAAGAGCCACATAGCCACTTCTTTGCATCCAATCAACGCATAGATGCGTTTACATGCAAGGACTATGGAGTGTTAGTAACTTGAGGTGTGCCTCCTCTGTTGAGGAAGATGGAAATTTAAATTCGTGAGGAATATGAATAATAGAGAGCTGGGTCAGTTTACTGATCTCAAAGAGATGTTGAATAATTTTTCCCTTCATACTGGCAAGGAAGACAGAAGACTTAGGATGCTAGAAAGCATAGAAATTTCAATATAATATCTTATTTCAACTTCCTGATTGATAATTCTACTTCCCTCAATTTTTTGAGCATTCAAAATTTATTTGGAAGGCAAAGTCCCAAGCAAAGTGAAGTTTCTAGCCAGGTCAGTAGCTCTTTTAATTTATATAGAATATGTAGTTAAAATTAATGCAGAAAACCAATTTACTAGCAACATATGAAAATTGATAATTTGTAGGATATATGAAGATAAAAGTGGAAATATATTTACTTTTTGGAGGATAGTTATGGAAGAAATATTTTAATTATAATTCAGCGAATAGGTGTTAAGTGATAAGTTAGAATTTATAACTTTTTATTTTAAGTTTTTCTTTGGCATTTTTCAGTTGTTTGACCACTTAAAAAAATGGATCATTCAAGCGTATCTAAATAGATACTATGTTTACATATAGATCCCAACGTCATTACATTCCATTTAGGAATAGGACTAGGCGTAATCGACCTGCTTTTTACATATCTCTCGTTATTTGGGACCCTATTCACCTCTTTGGGCTTCTATTGAATCGAGAAATAGGTTTGATTGTCCATCTTTTCGATATAATAGTAATATAGATAATATATAAGGCATCCTCCGGATAATTCAAATTGAAGCTATTGGATGTCCGATTGGGGCCTATATGACATGACCGATCAATAGAAATACTCCAACACTCCACCTTTGTCATATATTTCATACATCACACTAGATAGATATCATCTTCATGGAATACGATTCACTTTCAAGATGCCTTGGTGGTGAAATGGTAGACATGCGAGACTCCAAATCTCGTGCTAAAGAGCGTGGAGGTTCGAGTCCTCTTCAAGGCATAATATTGAGAATGCTCATTGAATGAGCAATTCAATAAGAGATATCGGATCGAATTGGTATTGAAAAATAACTTATTGTGTCCAATTCAGACCCATTAAGTGTTGAGTGAAAAAAACAAACAACCCCTCACTTTATTCTTTCAAATACCAGACTTGTGGTTAGAGGCTGGAAAATTCATCCTTTCAAGATCAATTTCTAAGAATGTTCAAGGTTTCCACTTCTCACAATGTTCCTATGTCCAGTATGAAAGGTGAGGATGTTGTTATACATGTGATCGGTTGGAACTTGAACATTAGAAGAAACTTCAATGACATGGAAGCTATGAAGGGTGCTGAATTATTGTCTATGCTATAAAATGTTTCCGTGAATCCTTTTTCAAGATTATGGAACCTTGAAATCTGGGATTTCACTTTCACTTCTTATTTTACATGGCTTACCCTAGATCCTAATGTGTCTTAATTTGAGCCGTACAAGATGATATGGTTGCTTAAGTCTCATCCAAAGTCCAATTTCTGGTTTGTTCAGTGGCTCTCAACAAAAGTAACAGTAATGATATTCTCCAAAGAAGACTACCTTATATGTGCTTGTATCCTAAGTGAAATAATTATGCAAAGAATGGAGACAAAGATTAGTTGAAACAAAATAAAGTTTTACATGATATTGCATTACATCATTTTGTCCAAATATTTATAAAGCAATGTGTTAGGTTACTGCTAAACCTATAAGCTTAAGCTTCCGAGTCTAGTGCATTTTTCACTTAGGATACAAGCAATATTATACTAGAGCTTGAGAGATTGTCTGATACATTTTTCATTTAGAAAAACTCCAACCACTGAATCGACACCCTTTCCACGGTTTGAAATATTTACTCACCTAGCATTATATGTATACGACCTATAAATGACTTTATCCAAGGATAAACTTCTCTTTCTTTGCTTCACTAATTATCCTGTTTTGTATCTGTTTTTCTTCATTAGCATCACAGTCTTCTAAATTCATTAGTTAGTTCCAAAAATACTCAATGTCTTCAGGTCAAGATCAACTATTGCTAATTTTCGTTTCCTATTTCAATAAGTAGCCATTGATCAAAGATTTCTCTTCAGACAATCAACAAGACAGTTCATGTTGAAGAGTATGTATAGCTGTAAAATATTATTTTGTTCTCCTTATTTGTATATTTGACTAATATTTCTTTTTAATTATATCATTTTCTACGTTGGCAGTAGGTGTTTTTTCCTTTTATGAGTTTCCTTGTAATCTCCAAAACATGCTGTATTTTATCTGATCTATATATATATATATATATAAAATTGCCCAATTATTCTTCTTCTAAGTTATCCACAGTACATAATATGGCCTCTACTGGGAAGCATATAGAAGCATATAATTCTAAAGGGAACCTGTATTTGGTCATTGAGCCTGAACCAGAGAGGAGTTATGAATTGAAGAACAGAATAGAGCCCCTGAATTTGGGGATCGAAGGGAAATATTTAGAAAATTGATGAAGGTGGAGTCTTGAAAGATGTGGTCAAACCTTATAAATCTAAGGGATTATATTTCTTTTAAACGAACTTTGGGATAGAGATCATACAAGTTTCTATACTTGTTATGACATTTTGAAAGTTTTTGTGGACATCTTGTTTTCCTTTATAACTTCTTTTCTTCAATAATCGTTTTAGTTTCTTATCAATGAAAAAAATAATTAAAAGTATGCAACCAAAAAAAAATACTAACAGAAACATAATAGCTTCAGCAACTCAATAAAAAATTAAGATAACTTTATTGACAAACCACTTCTGTAAGATCTTTCATCGACTTTCCATGGGTGTGGCCATTATCCAGTATCAGCCATCGTGCAGATAATGTACTCTTTATGTAGTACAGATAGCGAATCGTTGTACCCTTGTAAGATGGTGGTAAAATGCTAGGCAGCACAGCTCTAACAATATCTGCGGATAAGCAAAAGTGCTTAACAAATCAACTACCATGAATTACAAAAAACAAAACAAAACAAAAATGCAGGAAGTATACTATTATTATTATTCACCACAGCATAAATTTCAATCGAAAAAAATAAATATAGCACGAGTTACAGGCAAGTAACCTTACAAAAATGACTATGCATCAGTTGCAAAAACATAGTATTCTGAGACATACTTTCATGAATTATCAGCTACAATGCCACTAGAATATTCAGGAAGGGAAGTGAAAAAAAAGCTTCTTCTTCCCTCTTGTACAGCTTCATTCTCTAATTTCCTAACAGAGATTATTAATTATCAAGAGAGATGTGCTTACATGATTTTTTAGCACCAGAAGACACAATTTGATTTGACATCAACCTTGGCGTGGAGCAGTCTAAGAAAACATGTTCACCTGAAAGGCCACAAGATAAAAATTTACATCAACAATTCAAGATCCAAAAAAAAAAATGCAAGAATTGAAGAAAAACCTCTTCTCTGTTTGGATCCAGGAATCGTCTTCTGAGTTGCAAACCACTGAGTATCTAATTTCTGGATGCCTTTGATTTCAAAAGCAAGGTTTTCTATCAAGAGGGAAGACAAAGTAGCATCGCCAACCAATGGGTTAGAGATCTCGACAGTAACGAAAATGGAGTCGCCTGGTCTATACACATCTCTATCTGCTTGTAGTTTGAGGTTGGGCAAAACCTGACCATCTCTGGGATTATCCTCCACCTTGTTCGATCCACCGTTCCCGAATAACAGAAACCTAGCCCCCAACATTGTCTCACCTCCCAATTTCACACCCAAATCTGTGAAGAGTTCATTACAATTTAAGTTGAAGAGTTTCTACTCCCTACTGCTTCATCTCTGTAACTAAAATTTGCTCTTCAATCAAAGAGAATTAAGAATTAATTTAAAACTAAATTAACTAATTACAGACAACTACCTAAGGTTTGCATAATTACGGAAAACAACTCTTTTTCTAAACTGACATCGATTTCGCATGATGTGAGTCAAAATTGGTCAATATTTTAACTAGTGAAAGGGCAATTTTATCCTTTCATCATATTTTTATTAAATTTATAAAAATAAACATTTTAAAATAATGTAAAAAAATAAGAAATTAAAATTTAAAAAAATAAATCTCTATTGTCAATATCAAAGATTACATAATTAAAAAAAATCAATGGTATGTGGAGATCTAATAATCTCTACCAGATCCAATTCTAAATCTCTATGGAGATTTAAGGGCTAGGCTTAAAGCCTCTCCCAGTTTGCGGAGCATTCGAGGCAATGGTAGTATGTGAGCGGATAAGGCTCCAACCTCCCTCATTTTTGCGTGCAACGGCCTGTGATCGAGGCTGCCGATCGGGGCTGCCATGAAATGGGGAAAAAGTGGATCCTTCCTAGTTTGTGACAAACAATCGAAGTGAAAAGGGGAGGCTTCAGCCACCCTTTGCCATGAAGATCCATCTATAGATCTAGCAGATATGTTAATTTTTTTTTTTATTGTTATTATTTTTTTATCTTTACTGTCCATCTTTATGATGCATAGTGGAGATCTTTTTCGATGTGATTTAGAGTGTTACATTGGATTGGAGGTTTTGTTATTGTTATTGAAATCAAATGGAAAACAATTGACGGTAGCGGACGATGGATGGTGATGAAGGTCGAAGACGATGAAGGTCGGTGAAAATAGAGGTGGGCGGCTTGAGATCTCTTATAGATGGTGTAATAGAGATCAATGAATTATCTCTACCATGCGATACAGATCCATCGACAATCTCCACATAAAGGTGGAGATCTATGATGCATCTACGTCGCATGGTAGAGATCCTTCGCTGATCTTCATCTCCTTAAATTTTTTTCTTTATTAAATTATTTTTCCAAATTAGTAACAATCCATTGAAAAATTTGATCACGATAGAAAAAAAAAATCCAAAATATTGTTATAAGGAGAGAAAGGAAAAAGTAGAGTTTAGGGTATAATAGACTTTTTCATAAAATTTTAAGTGCATAATATTCGAATTCTTGTGGAAATAAAATTCAAATTTAAACAGAATTATGATCTAAAGGTATCCATTAACCATAGTCTAACAAAATAGACCGATCAGTTAATTCGTTCCAATTCATTGATTGAATCCGGTAAAAATATCAGAAAAAAATAGGAGCGCCGTCGCCGTCTTGGCAAACAAGATATATATCTTTATTGTTTTTAACAGTTTTTCAAAAAAAAATTATATTATCTTTTTCTTCCAGCTCTTTGACTTGAAGAAAAAAATTCTTTCTTTGATGAAATGTTTTCTTTTTTTAAAGCTAGAATGGATTCGATTGTCTGTACCCATCTAACAATCGAATATAAACAACTCGCAATTCGCTCGAATTCTTCGTCATAATCATTGTGTAGGAGAGATGGCCGAGTGGTTCAAGGCATAGCATTGGAACTACTATTATACCCTAAAGCAGCCAACTTTAGGGTATAATAGACTTTTTCATAAACTTTGAAGCACATAATAGACTTTAGGGTTTTTGCATTTATCCTATTAATTTATTAAAATGGGATTTACAATTTGGTTCCCAAGTTGTAAGAAAATGTCATATGTTAATTTGACTTTGCATATTAACTTCTTAAAATGGTTCCTCTAACAAAAAAAGGTAATAATCAAACGTGATATATCTATTGAAATGACTTTTTTGCTCCTAAATTTAATTTATCTTTACTAAAAGATTGTTTAAGGTAAATTAAAAATGGTGGAGATCCAGTCTTCAAATCTTTAAAGATGGACGGTAAAAATTCAATTTTTAAATCCTCCATTATATTTTTATTTATTTTATTTTACTTTTTTCCTATTTTTGATTTGATCTCCACTGTCCATCAGATAGATGTTGGGGATCCATCTTTTTATTAAAAAATTTTTTTGCTTTTCTTATATTTAACAATACTTAATTATTATTTCAAAAAGTGAGGATAAAATAGTCTTTTTAACCGAAATACTAACAGAGGGGGGAAAAGAGACAAAAAATAAAACTAGAGAGTGGAAATGAAGAATACTCAAACTACAGGGGAGAGAATGATAATTACCCTTTTTTATAACTGTATAGATCCAACAAAATACAATTCAAAAACCGCTGTCATATGTCTCTGAGAGACATTCTTTGTTACATTAAATGTCTGCTTTATACTTTCTATTCAAAATTCTCTTCCTGTTGGATGATCTCATCCGCTGATTCTCTACAATTACCTGCAATCACACTCTGCTAAGCATCACTGAAACAAGAAACAAACCAAATTACATGACACACTAGGAAGTCATAGCTCCTCCATTAATTTACCTATGTTTTAACTATAGAAGCCAATATCCTTCGCAATAGGCTACTTGGAGCAGTCAGTGAAGAAATCTGTCCTTCCATTATCGAGGGTCCCTTTTCGTGGACAAATATGACGGATTCTGATAGTCGATTGAGAAGATTCATCAAGGCAATCACTTCATTTCGTTGCAACTGCAGCTGAAGGTCAATAAAACAAATGTCAACATGAAAATAAACTGCTAATGATGCAGAGTTTGCAAAATAGAATTCGTTTTGATTGATTCACTAGTGACTAGTAGCTAATAGACTCCGTCTGCACCAACCACCAAGAGAATGCAAAAGAACCCCGTATGCTTCATTGGAATACAATTAGTACTTCCATGACTGATATTTAACGATGGATAAGTTGAATTGGCAAGGCATCATGCTCAAGAAGATAAATACAGCTTTGCCCGTTCCAAACAATGACATGATGAAGTTTGTACTTGCCATCTAAATGTAACCAGAGTTGAGTGTAATTTCATAATTGAAAAAAGTGTTGATGTTCAATTAACATGGCTTACTCTAAATTGCAAAAAAATAAGCATAAAGGGAAGAGATTTGAATGTGGTACTTTTAACTGAAAAATCTAGTCTAGGACACTTGAGTCTCCTGATGCAAGTCTCCATGTTATACAACAAAAGCACGCAACCACGTAAGGGTTTATCAGCATCTAGAAGAGGGATTTATTGAGCAAAAATATCGATACTACAGTCAGAAGCATATACCTCACTGTCAATCAATATTAAAACGTGATCATCCAGTAAAATAAAATTTTAAAGCGTGAAATTTAAAGTCAACTGTACAAAAAGATACTTACAGTCTGACCCAAGTGTTCCTGACCATTAACAGAGAAGAGGATTTTCAATGCAGTACCAAGACCAAGAACCTGAAGCTTCCCCCAGAGCCGACATTTTTCACAGCCTACACAATCCATCAAGGCACTGCAGTAAAAATGAAAAATGTTATAACACTACAACAAGGACAGGCTTATTGCAGTATAGTTATAAAGTACTCAAAAGGAAAGGTGGGAAAGCTGGGGCAAGAAAAGAAACAGATTTAGGAGTTTTAAGAGAACATAAAGTTCAATTTCAGACTTCTATTTGATGGAAAAACAAAAATTGACCCTCTTGGCATCTTCTTGTATAAGCAAAATGATAAAAATATTAGAAATCAGTTCTTAAGTACGGACATGCGTCCATTTAAGTGATTTTAGTTTCATAATCACAAAGGGTCATATAATTAAAAGAGCAACCATTAGTCTAGAGGGATTTGAGAAAAAACCTAATATTCCTAAATTGTCCTTGAATTCTCTGTTTCAGTTCGGGTCCACTTTGGCCTTTCCATAACTTAGCCTCATCAAATGGGAGAGGGCATGCAGCTTGTAGTTTTGGATTATACAGAAGCTGTTTCATTAAGGACTGTGTCTTCAGGTCCTCAGTAGGGTTACCAGTTTCATACTCAGCCTGTTCCAAGTAATCTGCTGCCTAAAATGCATTCAGAAAGAGATTGAATCAGGTTTACATATTATCTATGAAATAAAAAATGCCATCAATTTAGCAATTTTCAAAAATAAATAACTATATCAGGACAAAAACATTTATATTGTATTTTTTTCGGCATGATATCTCTAAAAACTTTGATTCATTATTCAATTATAGATTCTCACCTTTGTCACAGCCCGGAGAACAAACAGAAATGTGAAGTACAAGTTCCTGACACGATCTGGGTATCTTAAAACTCGATCATACAGCAATGTGAGATTTTCACCCCACTGAAATTGGGGAAAAAGGGAACGAAAAATATGGTTAGACCTCTCATTATGTTAATATGCATACATATGATTTATAGATTGCTAAGGGTAACATTTCAGCATTTTTAGATAAGTTTGTTGAATTCTAATCAGTGGTTAGATGTGCAACTTATTTCATTTTTCTATTAAATATATCTTTTTCTTATATTTTAAATTTAGGCAGCAACCTTAGAGTTGGATTAAAAATGTTTTATAATACGATTACGGTCTAAATCATTAAGGTAGAACAACATTTCAGATGGTAAATAAGCTAAATTTTAATCAGTGGTTAGATTTGTAACTTGTTTATTTTTCTAATAAATATATTTTTTTTTTCCTTGAATTGCACATTTAGGTTTAACTGCAACCTTAAGAGTTGGAATAAAAATTATTTATAATACAATCACAGTCTAAATCATTAAGGTGGAACAAAGTTTCAAATGGTAAAAAGTTAAAAGGCTTAAATATAATATTTTATGAATAAACTTAAGAAATTTCAGGTAGCTATCCCTTCAAGAGGGCACCTAAGTTGTCTGAATTTATGTGTGTTAAGAATGAGTTTGGCTTGGATGAAGTGCATGATTTTGCAAAAAATTGCAATTTGAGATGAAATCCATACCGAGTTAGTAGCTTCATCAAGCAGATAATCAGCAGCTATATGGACTGAAATAGAGGAATGAAGACCAGATATCAATTTGTACAATATTTTCTCTTCTTGGCATAGCTCTTCAGATGGATCTGCACAACAGGTAGAAATTAAATAGAGCTTATCATTATAAGAAAGAATAACTGGTCAGCAACTTATCTTAGTAACAAGGAACTTTATATCAGAAATGCCCTCAACAAATATGTAATAATGAACGCAAGAGACAAATATTAAAGAAAAGCTTCAGGCAGGATCACTAAAATAAATGTGAACATCTCACTCTCAAATATTTCAACATAAATGAAAATGTTAGCCCAAGGTCCATGAGAATGAGAAAATTGTGTACATGCACAACTGTCAGGGTGTGAGAGAATGAAAAACAAAGATTGACGAAGTAGAAAACCAGCATAGACTAGAACATATAGATGTTATAACTATTGTCAAACCAACAATCTAGGCTTGATACTGTTGATGACATGTATGCACAGAGGAGGGAGAGAGAAAGAGAACACACATTTGGGACAGTTTTCTGAGTAGACAGCATCCCATATCCTTCTAGCTGATGGGCCCGTGTATCCAGTATAGCGTTCAGGGTTCAGTTGAAGATTAACATATGTCATCTCAGCTGCAAATGGAAATGCACTATCAGTCACTGCATCAAGTCTGAATATGAATACTAAACTTTCACCAACAATAAGGTTATCTATTTTGGTGAGATAAAATCGACAGACAAGGATTGTTATTGTCTAGACAATCTCGATATAGGTCTTACAATATCTAACATTGTATGAACAGTAATTCCCATAAATCCACGTTGCAGCTTCAAAATTTGACATATTTGTAAGTGTTGAATATATTGATAGAGATCATTTTAAAAAATTTACAAGTTTACAAGTAGCAGGCTAGAGAAGCAACGATCCAAAATAACGATTAATAAGTAATATGTATTAAAATATTTTAGAATGTGCGGGTTAAAAAAATAAGACTGACCATTGTCAGTTTCATCGTCATTTGTCCACGGGTTGTCTGTTACTGTCCAGCCTCTAAAAGCTTTACTATCTAGAGTACGGTCCACAGCAGCCTGTGGCTTTCCTTCCTGACAAACAAGATCTTCTGATGAAAGGCCACGTCTGAGGGGATTCTTAAATGATTCAGGGAATTCACTATCAGGGCATTCACAAACACTGCAGTCCCGCAAACGGCACATACCATCATCAGGCCAGAAAGGGCAGTCACACCACAACTTAACCTACCACATGCAAACAAGCTGAAGAAGATCAGACGCCAGTGATCATACGTAAGAAATATAAACTTAGAGAATCAAAATACATAAAAATAAAATAAAATAAAATGTAATCTGAAAGATCTTAACCTTTAGAGACTTATTTTACATAACCTCCATTACATAGTGCACTAGTGACCCTTTACTTGTTTCATAGTTGAATCGAAAGAGGGTTAGATTACATCAATATCAATTAACTGAAGATTCTTCTCCATTTTCAATTCAATTTCCAAAGCATGATTTCTTATTCATTCATGATAACAGAAGAAAAAAAAAAAAAAAGAAGGTATGATTACTACTTTCAAAAGACTTTAAATTTAGGAATGCCCAATTCACAAAGTGAAATAACCTAATTATAGCAACAAAGCTAGTTCACATTTTTTAGTGTTTTTCATGTAATTGGTCTATGAAAATGTCTGTAGAGAACTTTACATCTGGGACTTGGTATCCACATTGGCTTATGATTTTGCCAAAGAAAATACTGAAGATAAATAAGTAAACCAAGTTAATTTTATCTTAGAAAACGTTAAAAGAGATGCGGTTATGTAATGGATCTTGGTTTTCATATAAAAACTATATCTAGTTCATCCATGTCATATGACACTGTAGAATGATATATTAGTATACACCTGGTCAGAGAACGAAAACACAATTACAATACCAATTCCTAACAGCTAATAGTCAATACTTAGAATCACTCAGATCAGACATGAATAGAATTTATAGTCACTTAACAGGCTAGACACCTCTGTTCTTACCACACAAAACCACAAGTTTAGGTCAGTACTCTCAACATAGTTCTTCCATTCATAATTATACAATAGAATACACTTCTATAATTAGTAATAAAATACAAATACTTTGCCATCACAAAGATTTCCCATGTCCACATTGTGCTATTGTTTGTCAAATCTTCTATGAACAATTAGAAATACATTAAAAACGTGTTAGTTGCATCATGCAATAGCCTACTCATTGTATAGAACAAGAACCGAACCTTGAAATATCGAAAAAAGGGGGTTTTAACAAGCTCTTGGAGGGAAGGATGCAACACTTGCTCATTAAGGTGGTCTACGGTCTCATAATCACAACAACAATCCTCCACCACCCCACTATACTTGTGTTTGTCCTGCACAACAGATAAATTCATTGCTCAACCAAACGAAAACACATTCAAATAAAAAAAAGTCATAACTTAGAATTCTAATGTAAAATTTTCTTTTCAAAGTTGCACATAGGCATAGCAACAGCATTCACATAAAATGATTAACATTTTCATTGCCATTTTCTAAGCAACCAAACAGAGAGAAACGAAGTGATACCTTAGAACAGAGACAGCTCTTGTTAATTGATCGAAATAGAGACAAATTCGGCGAATTCGAAGCATAAGCGATAGCTACTGCAATCAAAACCACGACTAGAGCGCCGAATAGTAAAGTCCATCGCTTATTACCTCTTCCATTCTTCGTTTCGCCCTCCGATTGCACCATTATACAGTAGCTACGTGTTTGGCTTCCTAGAAAAGAAAAGAAAATCAAAGAAAGCTCAAGAGTAATACGTCGTTTGACTGATGTTGTCAAAAGTGAGCGATTGGTAGGATTTGGTTGAGCAGAGAAAGTTGTGTTTAAATAGAGAGGTTTATAGTATGCTGTTTGAAAGGGTTAGAGAATCTGAAAAGGAAAACGATGGGCGGTGATAGAAGAATGCTGATGGTTTTTCTTGGCAGAGAAATGAGAATTCAATGTAATCAATTTCCACTTTGGAACACTTTTAATGGCTTTTTTAAATTTTATTGATCTACCGACTTTAATAGATTTTGTAGAATTATGAAAGTAAACAGATTTATTAGAAAATATTCAATTATAAGTATATATATTTTTTTATTTTCATTTATAATAAAGTGGTTAGTGCATCTTTCTCTTACTTTAGTAGTGAGGGGTTCGATTCCTATTATATACATATGTGGGTAATTTTTCTCTTCTTATTATGAGAGTAGTATTCTCTCGCTATGATACTACTCCCGCCATGTGAGTAGATATCTAAACCGCGCGTTTAGTAGTTAATCTCGGCAAGTTCCGACAGTTATTGATATTATAATTGTACCCCCTTTAAAAAAAATTCAGTATTTTTAAAAATATATAAAAGTTATTTTTAAATACCTTACAACTTTCATAAATTCTTAAAAATCTAAATTGAATATTTTATTTTATAAAATCGATAAAAATCTAGATTGATATATGCGCGGCACGAATATCTAAAGTCGTTAAAAATTTAGATTGATATATGTGCAGTTCGGATATCTATTCCCACAACGGAGATATATATCTACTCCCATAACGGAGATATCTATACAGTTCCGATATCTACTCTCACAACAAGAGATACCTTAAATCCTCACCATTAAGGTGGGAGGGAGGTGTATTAACCACTTTATCTGTGTAGTTGTGAATACTCATGACTTTTATAGACTTTTTTAAAGTAGTTAAAAGTCTAGATTGAATAAGTTATAATTTTTATATATTTTTTTAAAGTATATTGAATACTCTCTTTATAAACTCTTTAAAAGTTTTTATTGAATACACTCAAACTTATTAATTTTATAAAAATATTTGAGAGTATATATTGAAAACACCCCAAATTAAACTATTGGCACGAAGAAAAATAAAATGAAAATCAGGGGCGGACCAACGAGTATAATAATGTTGTTGAAAATTGAAATGATGTCGGCCCAATTTCTAGAAAGAGCAAATTACATAGTACACCTTAGGATTTGCTCTATTACACACTAAAACAATTTTTCAAAAAAGTTGCAATGACCTCCTCCACCGTTACGCGATCATTAACTTTAACCCCTAATACTGTAAAAGATCAAAATATCCCTCCTTTTTAAGTAAAAACTTTATTTTACACTTTTGTCCTTTAATGAAGACAAAAAAAAATAGCTAATGGTGGGAATTTGTAACTGTTGGATAATAAAATACAATTAATTGTTTTGGAAGAAAATATCCTTCATGAAAAACTAAAATTAAATGTCCAAATTTTATTTTTTTTTTAAAAAAAGGGTAAAGAAAGGGTGACCAAATATGGTTGTTGGTTTATCAGTACTATCAGTGCATTCATGGAACATATGTGCTTAGAGACTACAATGTAAACAATACTCTGACAAGCACTCATAACGGAGAATAAGTATAGTAAATGATTTGTCTCTCATATTAACACGTAACCTTCCTTTTAGCGGTGTAGAAATATCTATCTTAACTCAAACTCTAAGATATTTCCCCGAGCAATCCTTTGTGGCTCCGACATCTATATCGCATACTTGTCCAATCTAATTACCTAAAAAGGTACTAATATCCATGTTCATACATACCAACGAAATATTGTGAATTTGTATCCAAAATTCGACTTGACTGAAAGACATGTATGCTAAATCTCCTTGCCCATTTGGCTCTTCGAGAACAAGCAGACCCTTATCGAAGCTCCATGGCCCCCCAGTTAAAACTCGTCTTCGGTCAGTCTGGTTACGAAAATGGAATACAAAAATATTTCAACACTCACATCCTTTGTGGTCTTGCATATTTTAGGAATTGTAGCCCGAAATGTCTCTCTGTTCACTAGTTTGTTTGTGTAGATTTTTCCCACCAGGCAAAGGGCAATTTTCCTCTTCCCAAGCTCTAGCAAATCTCCTTCAATCTTCGACAATGGTGCTTCCGTATCGGCAATGGACATGGAAGCACATAGCTTGGTGATTTTCTCAGCATCCATTAAACAATAAACTGCCTAACTACACCCAATGAGATGAGGAAATGGTCCTCAGACCCAACTCACTGCTTTCAATGTAGTGTTTCTGAGAGAACTCTAGAAAGAGAATTTCTAATAGCCGGCTAAAAATTCCTTTGTTTAAAGTATGAAATTTAGAACACTCTAAAATATAAAAGAATGACATATCACATGATCTCATAAGAAGTAAAATGACAACAAATTGTATTGAAAATTTTTTCTATATGCATTCAACGTCTATTTGTATCCCGAACTATTTTTTCAAAAGAATATCTAGTATCGTTTTATACTTTCTATTTTTTAAAAGAAAAAAAATAAAAATGAAAACGGTATTTCTTATTTATTTTTATTTTAATAATCTGAAAATACATCTAATAGTATGTGCTGAAAACAGTATTCTAAAATAATATTTTAAAAATGCGTCTGATAGTAAAAATCTAATTTTTATATAACTTTTAGATTTTTTAAATTTTTTTTTAAGAATATAACTTTTAGAATTGACATTAATGTTATAATTTTTATTATTTTATTAAATAATATAAAATATTTAAGATATAAAATTTAAAAGAACAAGTAAATATTAATTTTATTAAATTTAGATTTAAATTTAAAAATTAATTTTATTAAATTAAATTTAAGAAAATAAATATTCGCTTGCTGCCTTCTCCAACACTGGAGAAGGCAGCCTTCGCCTTTGTCTTCACCTTCGCCAACGTTGAGCCGACCTGACTAGTTCGGCATCATCAAAGAAGGATCTCACCTCCTCTTGCGTGCGTTGAAGGAGCCGATGTACTCCTTCAATTTGAGAAGAGTAAAAGAAGTTGCTCCTCAATTTATTGGAGGAGCAAATTGGGAAGAAGAAGAAAGATCTTTCTGTGTATGTGAAAAACACATTAAACATATTTTTAGTATTTTTTTTAAAATTTTAACACTAATTATATTTTCTATTTTTTAAAAAATAATTTGTAGAATACTTATCAAACACGCAGACTGTGTTTTCAGAAAATAAAAATGAAAACGAGCTTGAAAAATATCTAGTTTCGATCGTTCAATTTCATTTTTCAACTACAGATTAAAAGTCCTTATTAAAAAAAAAAAAACACATAAATCGAGAGAGGGCAAATAAAACAATGGATTAGGCATTTGCATATTTGTTAATTCAATTTCAGTATCCCCTATTATGTATTTAACTATGGGCATCGAGAAAGAAAATTTATTTGCACTAAGTCGATAAAAGAGCAAAAAAAAATGGTTTTCGAATATAAATTGTTTGATGGCGGTAGAAAAAACAAGAACAAAACCAGTCAAATTTAAAGTGGTTAAATTAACTTCGCCCAATGTTAATAATATTTTAAATTGATAGGAAATCGTCCATCACTAATATTTAATCATACTCTAACACACCCTTTTATGTGCAAGACAACAGGTTAACAGCGTGGTTCAAATCCAAATACAAGCACATAACAATTTTAAATATAATAATGTATGGATTTTGTTATATGTAAGATTTTACCATAAACGGCCACGTCATCGTCAACTGTCAACATGGCTCCAAGAGAGAAAATATGAGTATGTGTCCCATTGGGAGCAATTTGATAGCCCCGGAGGAAGGGAGGTCTCGGCGACGGCCTACCGGAGAGGACGAGAACCTCGTGAGTACCACGAGCTTCTCGAAAACCGTCGCCGACGCGCACAAAACCCGACGACTCAAGACAAGTCGAAAAGAGAGATCGGGGCTGTCAGGGGCAATGCTGACACACTGCAACACAGCAGTTTGGTCATTGGAAAGCGGAAGGCTTGAGCGCAAAGGGCAGCAGACGCATTAAATGCGATGATAGGCGCAGGTTACCGTTCAATGAAGCAAAAACCCTCTGGTATTAGACGCAGTCTGATAAGAAGATGAATGTTACACGTTTAAGGAAACATCTCTCTGCCTACTTCCTGAAACGATATCTGCAACATCTGCATATACCAGTAATAGAGGTCAAAAAGAGGGAGAGACCGCGACTATAAATACAGGTATTTATGAGAACTAAGAAAGGCAATCCTTGAGAGAAAAAGTAACTACCCATTGAAATATTTGACTTATTCATTTACTCTTAAGAGAACCTAAAAACTGACTTGATCATCGGCGGTGGATCGCCGGCGAAAGTCCGGCACCTCTGACCGATATTTTTCTGTTTTGACAGGTATACGAACCCCAAAATCTAAGCTGAGTGTTCTATAGATCCCGCGATGACTCATTTCGCGGGGTAATAGTTCTCTTTTTCACACATCTAACTCAACGAAATATAAAGTGACCTCACATAGCCTCGTTGACTCGCGTTGACTGTAAAATCCATTTTTTATTGTCAGTAGATTTAAAACCAAGTACTTTTATATAAAGAGATTTTGATCATATGAATAACCGAGGGACATAAAATTTTAAATTGATATAAAAAGGTCTAATAATAGTATAACATAAGTCCTCAATGAAGTATTTTTCAACTAAAGTCCCTTTCTTTAGTGGCCGAAGGAGCACTAAACTCCTTCAAGCCATCAAGGTTCAACACCTATATATGTAATTTAAAAGTCTAATTATGTGGGAAGATCTCTCCCGTTATCAGAAGTAGACGGTGTGCTCATATAGTTTGATCTCGGTAGTCTCTAGTTCCTCTGACCCATAGAGTGTCAGATTTCGTGCTTCTCGAGTCTTAGCCTTGTAAAAAGAGAGGTAATGATCCATGCTTAACGGTCTTTCGACTCTTTTATAATCTTTTGAGGTTAAGCTAATAACAAATCCATTTAATTTTCATAAATCAACTATCTATTTCTAAAAAAACAAATACAAAATTCTGATTACGATAATTAAATTTCATCTAATCAGTATGATTTTTCAAATAACTTGATTGTGCAATCTTAATATGTGTCTAATGCAATTTATGTCAGTTATCGATTAATATTATTATTCATGTTATAAATATTGTATTGTTAAATTGGTACTTATAATAATGAATTATTTAATTTAATTTTTTGAACCTTAAATTAGAATTTAATAATTAGTTTTTGCTTTTATAATAATCCAGATCTTGTATAATAGCATTATTATATTAATATTATCTGCGTTGGAAGGACCCGTTTGGAAGTTCTTCTCCGAGTAGAATTTTTAGAAGTAGAGATTTTAAGGAAAAGTCGTTGGCCGTTTGGTTGTCAATTAAAAAAGTTTTTGAAATGACAGAATTACCAAAATAAACATGATTTTAATTTAAAAGGATGGTATTGTAAAATTAATAAACTTTAATGTCAATTAAAAAAGCTTTTGAAATGACAGAATTACCAAAATAAAACCTTTCATTGGAGACCTATTAGTGGAGCCCATCTAATAAGACCTAAATTGGAACCCCATTTGGGTCTTAAACCAATGATTGATTAATAGACATGATTGGAACCCCATTTTGGTCTTTTGAAATGATAGAATTACCAAAATAGACATGATTTTAAGTTTAAAGGATGGTATTGTAAAATTAATAAACTTTAATATAGTTATATTAAATATTTTAATGTTTTTAAAAGTTTAAAAATATTTACTATTTTGAACTTCTCTTAATAGTCGTAAAATAACTTTTTTTAATTGTCTAAAATCTCTAACGGAATAATAAATAAACAATAAAAAATAAAAAGAGCTTTTACATTAAATAATCACTTTTTACCAGTAAATAACTTTTTTCTTTTTTTTTTTTTTTTTCAAACGTACGCTTAATGCATGGGGATCCAAAAATGTATCCAAATCAAAATTTCGTTTGCAGAGTAAAAGTTTTTGCAAGCGATAGAGAAAGCGAAGGGTCAAATAGTAAAAAAAGAGTTTGACGACGGTCAACAACAACGAAAATAGTGAGAGCAGAATTAGTTAGAAGGTCACATGATATTTGTATAGGGAAAAAAAAAAATGAGAAAATGATGATGGATGGTCAAAATTATATGATCATATCTGATTCTCATAAAATCCTTCAAAACCAAACTCAAACCACACAGTCTAATCATTTCTCTGCCTTTTATCTGCAGTACCAACGGCCTCATCAAAACTTCTGGTCCTACTCTCTGATTATTTTTTTTAATCTAAATTAAAATAATGGAATTTGATGGGTCAGGCCAGGAAAAAGTTGGCCACAGGACATGTAATATGGAGTAAGAAATGCATATGCGTAGTTAAAAAAATGGGAAAATTATACAAATATAAGCGGGTTTAGCTAATGTTACGTGTAGCGGTAACGTTTACTATAATTTCATAAATATTCTTGACTAGTATATGAACTAATTATTGATTAACTGATTTAAGGGTGTGATTATTGAATCATTTTTCGGTTTGGTCTAATTACCCTTTAAATGTCCATTTTTTTATTGAAGGTCGGTCAAACTAACCTTTAAACAGTTATTTAATAATTTTTACGAAAAAAATATAATAATAATTAAATAACTATCTGAATGACAGTTTGTTTATTTTTCGATTTAGAGTCATTCAAACGTCAAATTTAATTGTGGTCAACAGATTTTAAAGAATATTTATGTAATTATAATAAAAATTGCCGCTGAGTGCAATATTGCCTAAACTTAAGGAAAATTTGCACAATTTTCCCTTAAAAAAATATATATGTATCAGACGTATATTATATTTTTAATGATCGAATACAACACTCAGTCGTACATTTTCTCAAAGTCAGGACGAGCACTTGTTCGAAGATTTATTACGTGTACCCCGATAAATAGCATAAGCTATGCTATTAAACGTGACCATTAATTACCAAGTGTTAGTGAAAATTGCTAGGGCTAAAATTATGTTACTAGTAATTAATTTTGCTCAAATGAGACTATACAAAACACAACTTGTGTATGTAGATTTGTGGAGACTCAGGGGACTAAATGGGTCCACTTTCTGCAGCATAATAATATCATGGAAAAAGAAGCTGACTGCAGAGATGTCATTTTGTTTTCTTATATTTGTTATTATGGAAAAAGAAGCTGCCTGCATGTTCGAGTTGCCACCGTAAGAGCATCAGCATTGGGAGTAAATTCAGACCCATTTTAGTAGATCCATTTTATAATGGGTCTATCAAAGCTCACAATAAAATTTTTCATTGAAGACCTATTAGTGGGGTTCATCTAATAAGACCCAAATGGGGTTCCAAATGTGAAATCCCATTTGAGTCTTAAACCAATTATTGATTTTGCCAATCAATCATTGATTGGGCCAATGTGTATGTATGTATGTATATATATATATATAAAATAAAAAATATAAAAAAATTATTTTAATAAAATTAAAATAATTTGAATAATTATATTAAATTTTTTTTATAAATTTAATTGTTTTAAGTTAATTATAATTTATTAAATAATTATTGATATTTAAAATATATTATATAATTTATAAAATATGTATATATATATATTATATTTTAATAAAGAGTAATGATTGTTTGAAAAAAAATTAAAAAGTAGATCCAATTTATCTTTTTCAATTTAGTTGCGTTGTGGGAAAAAGAGACCTATAATAATAGGATCCAAATGAGAAGACATATTTTTTAAAAATGAGACCTAAAATTAATGATGTGGCACATAATGGGTCTTCTTATTTAGGTCTTGTGGATGGTCTAAGTGATATCTAAAAAAAAATTATATCAATACCAACTCTCTCTCCCTTTTTCATCTTGTTCATTCTATCACTGTCTTGATATCTATCTCCTCTCTCTTCTTTTTACCACTTTCTCTCTCTATCGTTATGTTTTACGTAAAAAAAAATATATGTTTTATTAAAAACTTCATACGAGTGATCCATGTGACATGTGGCAATGGGATATTTTTTTCTAAAATATGTAAAATTTAACAAAAATAATCAACTTAATGGAAACAACTAAATATAATAATTACCCTTAATTTAAGGTTATTTATGAATTTATCCTTTATTTATACCTAATTTAACATTTTTGTTTTAGACATCAAATGTAATGCAGCTGAGGCGGCGAAGTATTTTTCAACTAATAGAGAGTTGATATAGACCCTGTTTGACATAACTTTTACTTCTAACTTTTAACTTTTTAGAAGCTCTTCTTGCAAAAGTCATAAATTTTGGCTTTGCCTGAAAGAGCTTTTAAAGTTTAAAAGCTCTTCTACTGAAACATTCAAACACTTCCAAAAGAGTTTTTGAGCTTAAAAAACTAAAAACAGACTTCCAAAAGCCATGCCAAACAGGCTCATAGTATATATGTATGTATATATATATATATATATATATATATATATATATTTTTTGACTAATAAAGAGTTGAACTGTGATATATATCTACAATCGCCCAAGCGACTGTCCTTAAACACTCGCTGGCTCTACAAAGCCAGTGTGTCCTTGATTACTTTTGTTCCCTTTATTTACGTTATCTTATCTTCCCTATTTAAACAATTTTCGTAGTAAACTCTCTTTTTTCAAAAAAAAAAAAAAATTAGACTTATTTTTTAAACTAAAGCTAGGAAATCAATTTATAAAATTTTTTGGCCAACATGTTAAATTAACCATATTAAATATAAGCTCATTTTTAATTTGTTCGTCTCATTTTTTTACCAAAATAAAATTTGTTTAAACATCGATTATACAGTAAAGAAAATAATTAAGTGAAAACTCTTTTAATATCACAAACTATAAGTTCCGTGTTAGTGAAAAATAGAAAAATATTTCTTTTGGTAAAAAAATTGATCAATGAATTAAATGAGTTTTGGTTGCCATGGATAATTTTTTAATATGTTGACGAAAATTTTATAAATGAATTGATTTTTAAATGTTTAATTTTATTAAACAATTCTAAGTTTTGTGCATGTGTTAACAATTTTTCATTATAATATAGTTTCAAACTAAAGACTAGATAAGATAATTAATGGCACATCCACCATGTGCATGTATGGGTAGTTTTTTTTTTCTTATTGTAGGAGTAATATTTTCCCGCTATGGAAGTAGATATCCGAACCGCACGTTTAGTGATTAATCTCGGCAGATCTCCGCAGTTGTTGATATTGTAATTGTACCTTAAAAAAAATAAAAATAAAAAAAAGATAAGATATCTAATGCGATCCATCATTTTCATTCTCCATTGAACAAAACTGTTGGTCAATTTTGTGTCTTCGCATGACATGCAATATCATCTCATCAATGATTATTGTACTGGACACACATGACGTTTCACTCCATCTCTTTGCAAACTTAAATTACCTTCTCAATGCTCCGCCGCCACCATATTTTCCGGCGACTTTTTTTGAGTCCCATCACATCAATAAACCAGACAACTAATAATAACAAAAATTTTAAGTACCAAGAACAAGAGATGAAAAAGCCAATCGAGTCTTCACTAATAAACAAGTGATAAAAACAGGAACAACCACCGATGTTCATGTCCACTCACTGTTGATCTGTACAAACCATCGTACTTTTAACGCTAGTATATAATTAAGTCTAGATCGTTAGAAAGAAAAACATATGATAAGAAACCGAATGATGACATTGATTCAGATTTCAGAGCCAAAGAGCACCGGCGTCTTTAAGGAGAGGGACCAGAGTGCCATTAATGTGGCAGGCCATGAGAGTCTCGATCCCACCAAGGAACTTGCCACCAACAAAGATTGCCGGGACAGGTTGGTGCTGGCCGCCTGATGCCAGGTGGTAGAGGACGGCCTGGATGTCTGGACCGGCGGTGTGGTGGTCGAGCTCCACGATGGTGGGGCCGACGCCGAGGCCGAAGAGGAGGCGCTTGGCCACCGTGCACATGCAGCAGCCACTCACGCTAAACAGCACCACCGCGTTGCTGGATGCCAGCTGACTCACCATCTCGTACGTGCTCCCTAGCTTCATGGTTGTTGCGGATGACTCGTTGTTGATCACCATTGTGTTGCTCATGCTGATCTCGGCCGATGACTTCTTCGCTACCTGCATCTTTTTCTTCTTCTTTTTTTTCACCTTTTTGAAGTAATTGAAGATTCAAATTTTGATCTTGAGAAATAGTAAAAATATGGGGTTGGAGATCAATGTTGCAGAGAAAATAATACTCGAGAGATATTGAAAAAAATAAAAAAAGTAGAGAGTGAAGGGTTTAAAGTTGGTGGTGCTATACTGCTATGGTGATTTTGGGAAACACTGGTCAAAGATGTGACAGAGACTTAAAAAGAAACACACTGATAAATATAATAATAATCTATCAGAATCTCCTATAGGCTATAGTATCTTATAATAATAATAAATAGATTTGAAACACGTGAGATGCACTAAAACGGGATGTATTATATGGAGTTTGTTTGTGTTTAATTAACTGGGGAAACCGTACTAGGTAGGGTTTTAAAGGAGTCGCAAAAGCTCAGGAGTACTTGCATTACCAATGAGAAAGTGGAAGGGCCAAACCAAACCAAACACAAAAAACAAGACAAAGTTCATGAGATGAAGAGAAGATCAAAAGGTCGACACCCTGCTAGGGTTAGGGTTCGCAAAACAATTATTAACTTATATATTCAGGTTTATTTAGAGAGAGAGAGAGAGAGAGAGAAGGGAACATCAAACCTGAGAGAAAGAAACGAAGGGACAAAATCTGACGAGACCTAGAGGAGCTCTGCTTCAACGTGTACGGAAATAGGCTTAATGATCATAAAACCCTTAAAAGAGGCATGCATGCCTGCAACTGCAATACACTACCGAGAGAGAGAGAGAGAAAGTGAGAGAGATGCCTTGAGTTTAGTAACACAGGGTCTTTTAAAAGAATAATATGGTGTATGAGCATGCACCAATCACGCGCCGGTCAAAGGAGCCACAACAATATCATTTTGGATGGCCTCGTAAGTGGGACCAACCAAGACCAGCATCAAACGGCCTCATGTACCACAAAATATTACACTAAACTTAAAATATTAAACTTCCGTAATATTAAATTTAATAGTTAAAAATAAATTCACTATAATTTATCATAAATTATAAATAAGAGAAAGTTTAAATCTATTTTTAAACATTAAATTTAACAACATATCAATTTAATGTGATTTTTTTTATATATTTTAATTTTAATTATAATTTAATAAATTTTAAAAAAAATATAGTGTTATTTGTTAAAATGTAGTAGTCTTTTAGACGGCGATTGACATGCCACAGTTTTAATATTGCACTGTGGTAATATCAAGTAGAGTCATGCAGAGAGAAAGAATGGCACGGGACAAGTGTTTGCAGGCTGTTGAGCTGCTGCTACTCTCTCTCTCTCTCTCTCTCTCTCTCTCTCTCTTTAAACGCGTGACTGTGACTCTGTGAGCCTTCTTCGTACAGGCGTTTGAACAAATTTGGCTAAAACAAAGCTTGTGGGCTTGTGGCTTTAGAGAGAGAGAGAGAGAGGAACCGACAAGCCGACAAGGAACGACTGAAACGCCGTCGTTTTACGGTCAGTCTATCGCTTTCATTACAGGGGCTGGGAGAGAAGAGTCGTCCTTTATAGGGGACAGTGACGCCGTCAGATTATGCCTCTTTTATTTGTCTTTTAATCTCATCCCTAGGATCCGTCAATATTCTGTTTTATTATTATTATTATTATTATCTGTCAAACATCTTATATATAATTCGTAGATTAATTTGCCTATTTTCAAGGTCAGTTAATGTAATCATTAAGACACGATCATATCATTTATGGTTGAAGTGGCTAGTTTATACCACTCTCTCACGATCATAGACATATTTACCAATATATATGAATAGTTTTCTCTCCTTATTATGAGAATAGATATCATTTGTCATAGAAGTAGATATATGGACTTTAGTAATTGATTTCGATAGATCCCGACAGTTATTAATCTTATAATCGTACTATTAAAATATATATATATATATATAATCTTTATATAACATATATATTATCCATATTCTTTATTTATTATTATTTTTTTTTAACTTGAGGATGAATATTCAAAGTCAAACCTTAATTTTCTTAAGATGTATGATTACTATCTATCAGGATTCAGGATGTATTTGACGACGATATACATCTAATCCCTATTCAGTAACTGAGGAATGAATTATAAGTATTATTTACCTTTTTAGAATTACGAAACTTACTTGTGTTATTGATAATCTGGTAGGTTAAAAAAAGATATCATTACTATATATATTAAAACTTTTTCGAAGCATCTTTCAATCCAAGTTTTTAGATGAATTTAAAGCTAGTCGATCCATTGAATAATAAAAAATATATTGTAACAACAACATTTGAATTGTAGCATGTTCAGTATAATTTCAATCCTAACCATGAGCGTAGCTATCTATGGGCTTGGCTTGGTTGTAGCCCAGCCGAGATTTTGAAAAAAATATATGAATAATTAGTTATTAAAAATATGTATATTAATTTTGTAATGACTTTTTTTTTCTAAACAATTATAAATCTAGGGAGACTTAATTCCAATTATTTAATTTTTTTTAATTGCAATTAATTATTTAGTAATAAATGATTAATAAATTCTCATATTCACACTATAAAATTCAGTAAGTAGAATTCAAAACATCTTGTTACATAGAATTAAGAGAAATAAATTTTTAAAACTATTCAGTTAATTGTTTTAATTAAGTTTATTAACTTGCACGTCCACTCATAACTCGAGTGGTCCTTCCATCTCAGTACTGATGTACAAGTTTCATAATACACATTTATCAGTATGAAAAGTGGTTAGTGCACTACCTTCCATCCCAATAGTGAAGGTATAAGTCTCACAGTGAGTATTTACCATTATGTATGAGTAGTTTTCTCCTCTGGGAGTAGACGTCTTCCATTATAGGAGTAGAAATCTTATAATTGTACATTTAAAAAAGTAAAAATTTTATATTTTGTTTTATATTTTTTTATTTTTGCTAATAAAATTCTTTTACAATACTACGATCTATTTTAAGAAAAAAAAAGTTTTTTTTTTCCAAGAATATTATTTTAGAAAATAAGTATTAATTTAACCCAGCCAAGAAAAATCTCGTAATTATGCCCCTCATCTAATCACCCCTCATCCCAACAGACATGGTAGTTGAATTATCAATTAATGAATGTAGTTAATTGTAAGTACATTCGCTAATTGACAAGTCATAGGAAATATAGGTAACATGTTCATAGGAAGTATATATGGTCCGTGAAAATTATTTAATGCGTCATGAAATGTTGACAAATATTCAAAACATTTCATACTATGGTTTCGCAATTGTGAAACAAATGCTTCTTATTTCCTTTATTAATGTCCAAAATGTTTATAAATTTCACATTCAATTTTACTCGAGCGTTTGTTCACTCCCCTCACACATATGTATCAGGTTCGGATATCATCTTTATCTACAGAACAATAAAATTTTATTTTCATATTTGAGAACACGTTTAATAGTATATTTGAATACGATTATATTTTATTTTTTTGAATTGATTTCGAATATAATTTTTAAAAACAAGCATTTGATATTAATTATTTTCAAGAAGTAGAATAAAGAGTCATCTTCCTTACAAATCTTGTTTTACTTAGGGCTTGTTTGGCAGGGCTTTTCGAAGAATGTTTTTAATTTTTTGAGCCTAAAAACTCTTTTGGGAGTGCTTGAATTTTTCAAAAGCTTTTCTAAGCAAAACAAAAATATATGGCTTTTGTAAGAAGAGTTTTCAAGAAGTTAAAAGCCCAAAGAAAAAACTCTATCAAACATAGCCTCAAATAGTCACAAAACCTCTTTTGCTTTCAACACCCATCTTGGGAATAATAAATTTTTCTATTATATGTTGTTCTCTTAATTATTTCATTACCTTAGTTATTTGACATAACTAATGGTATAACTAACTGAATAATGAAATATTATTATTTTTTTTAATAATTACAATTAATTCGGGATTTAGAGAGGGGGACATAATTCGAATTCACAACCTCAAAAGTACAAGTGTGAGGGGCAAACCACTAGGTCAATCTCATCTTGTCATTGAAGAATGAAATAGTAACTCTTCATATGCTCATACTCATATCAATGATATGATTTAAACCCACAATCTTATATAATATGCGGGTCCAAGGGGCATATGAGAAACTCCACTTCCGACCTGATGTGCTTTAATTGACCGTCTAATTAATTGCGGATGATATCTTATTAACTGATTTAATTTTTGTTCAATGACTTTTCACTCACTTAAGAGTACAGTTATTTTGAGGTTAATACTATGTTGTTCTTCGACTCTTCTAAAAAATGATATAGTCTGTGTTAAATTTTATGCGCAAAGACAAAATGATGACCAAATTTATTGCTTCGTTTTAAAAAAAAGAAAAAGAAAAAACCTAGCTGTAATATTAGTTTGCTCTTTCTCTAATCCAACATCGGATATTAAAGTTTGACAATATGATGTTGGTCGAGTGATATGCACCTCACACTTATACCTTGAGGTTATGAGTTCGAGCCGTGTCACCCTCCCTAAATCTCGAATTAATTATAATAGCTCGAAAAACATTGAATATTAAAGGCTCGTCATAGAAAAAGGAACAAATATAAATCAAAACCTGAGAGGATTCAAAACCTATATATATACACATATATTTTCGTGACATCCAAATGATCATATACTATTCCACATAATCCCTATAGTGTGAGCAAGAAAACTGTAAACATGTTGAAAACAAGACCGTAAAGGGTTCCTCTGGTATATATCATTCCAACAAAGATAACTTTGAGCTCTATTTCTTATATTCAGCCAAAATCTAGCAAAGTAATTCTGGTTACGCGTCGCGAGAATAGCAGCTGATTGAAGATACGCAGAGGCTGCACGCTTCACCAGCTCATTCCGGATACTAATATTCGAAGAGTTGATGAAATCGCTTCCTTCTAATAAACTTGTTGAATAGAAAGTTTGTGTTGGAGTATTGAAGATAATATCCTTCAAGCTTATGTATCTAAGATCATAATGATCTTCCACGAAGCTCGTTCCGCGGCCGCTCACATTCGAAGAATTTCTACTTATTCTTAATGAGGGAAACTTCCTAAGTTGGCCAAGTCCTGTGTCCATAGTATCAAAAGCCATTAGAGATTGAAAATAGGGTATTGAATTTGGTCATAATTATTTTCTGCTATAGAGGAGGGTGCTAATGAAATGGTTGATTGTTTATTGAATTTGGTTGAAAATGGAAAGAAAATGGAGGTTCCCATTAATTACTAATTAATGGAATTGCATTGCATTATGGCAATCCTTCAATGTAGGACATGGACTCGGACAACTCCTAGATTAGCTGTTTTTGATGCTTCAAATTGTTTCAGGTTTATTAATTTAATATAAAAATATTTTTATCTTTATTTAAAGGTTAATTACTAATGTCGAAATTAGATTGATTAAATCACGGAGTTAAGGTCCGTTTAGAAGAGTTTCTCCGAGTAGAGCTTTTAGAAGTATAACTTTTACAACTAGAGTTTTTAAGGAAAAACCATTAGCTGTTTGGTTGTCAATTAAAAAAACTCTTTTAAAATATAGATTATTTGATTGTATTGATTTTAAAAACTCTTTTAAATGATAAAATTACTAAAAATGACATATAAAAGAATTTGAAATATAATAAAAAATATGATAAAATATTTTTTCTTATAATTAAAAAAACAATTGTAAAATCTTATAAAAGAGTATAAAAATATAATTTTCTAAACAAAATAATTAAAATAACAATGACAAATTATTCCAGTAATATGAAAATCATAACAAATAGTCTAAACTAATTATTCTTGGTATATAAGAAGAATTGCAATTCGATCGCGTTTATCATCCAAAAGAATTGAAATTTTGTTTCACGTGTTAAAAAACTAAGTTATTAGGGTTTATAATTTAAAAAGTGTATTGTTAAATTATAAAATATATTAGGGTTATATGAGACATTTAAATATTTTTTTTAAAATTTAAAAACTTTACTTGGAAAAACTCAAAATTTGAGCTTCTCCGAGTAGATGTAAAACAACTTATTTAATCACTCAAAAGCTCTATTAGGATGGCAACCAAACGACACAAAACAAACTGAAAAGAGCTTTTGGGATTAAATAAGCTCTTTTGGCCAGTAGATAAATAAGCTCAAAAGCTCTTTTGCTCTTTTGACTTGAAATTACAATGTCAATGTGTACGTAACCAGATTAATTTAGAATTTTTACTAATAAGAAACAAATTACATATCCATTTTTCTTTATATAATTTTTGTATAATAAAAACCTTCAATTCTTGCACAAATTAGACTGAATAAATCTTAGAACTACGATGTCAAATGTAGGAATTTTTCTTTGTATTACTATTAGTCGTTATACCACTTGCTATATCTATTAAAAAAAAAAAAAAAAAAAGCCCTTAACTTGGTCCAATTTTATTTGATGGGTTGGATTGTGGCCCAATATTCCAATAGAAAAAATAGTCATATATAAGTCCCCTTGAAAACGTAATGGACATCCATTTTATAAGTAAACTATATTAAAGAATTTTTTTTCAAAAAATTATAATTTATAAATAAGAATAAACTCCACGTTATAATAACTTATAATTTTTCTAAATCCCGTCTTAAAGAACTTGCCTCCTTATAATAATATTTATTTGTATATTGTAAAAATTAAATATATGTTATATTATGTTAAAGGTTTAAGATGAAGTAAAATATTTTTCCAAAGTTGTTTGAGACAATCATTTAAGATGGAGTAACCGTGAGTCAAGAGTACAATTGTGAGTAAGTACAATTGTGAGTCAAATGTGTGCCCCAAATTCTGAGTTCTAGACTTTTATTTATAGGATAGGGCTTAAGCTCATTGGTGTGATTCCTGGGATCACGGGCTGTATCATGGGCTAATCCCATGATACTATGAATAAAAATGACATCATTGACTTGGTTAATGGCGCAATTGATTTAGTCTAAACTTGACTTGGTCCAAGTTGGACTTTAAATATATGGTCTGGGCCTCCTAATAAGTTATTTTAGGTATGTTCTTTCATTGGGTTTCACTATGAAATAGGAATGGGTTCTAAGCCCATTATCTACCACTACAAGGTGTATTTTCGACTTTCCAAATAATTTTAAAAGTAATGATTAACCACAAAGTCGTATATGGGGTAAACATACAAATCTCACGTAGTTGGGTGTAATTACTTTTTAGGGATTTTAGTAAAAATGTCTTATCCTTGAATTGCTTTAGGGAAATTAACCCCTAAATGAAAAAAAAAAAAAAAGTTACAAATTTTACCCCAAAATATCCCTAATTAACACATAACTATTACATTTAATATCATATATTTAACTTTCCCCCACCACGATCTAAAAAAAAATAACTCAACTAACTAAATCTCTCATTATTCATTATTCACTCACTAATCGCATTCAAACTTACTTTCATTTAGGAGCATACAAATCTGAAAGAAAAATAAGTGGTGGTGAAAAGATAAGTATGAAATGAACATATCTATCGTTGTCTAGGCTACTCTTGTATTTTTCGGTAGTAGGGTTGCTTTTTTTAAAAAACTCAATTGGGTTTTTGTATATTTCCAAAAGGGACAGGACCATTTTGATTTAAAGCCTTATCTTAGGGGACCTTTTTTGATATTTAAATTGTGGGTCATTCCCTTTAAGAAAGACAAAGCCGGAATTACAACAGTGAATATTTTCTCTTCACATTTTGTTTTTCTCTTTGTCTCACAAGCCATAATGAGCAGATAGAATTTTATTAATTAAAAAATTCAATTACTTTACTTTACAAAGAATAATCCTAAATATTCCACGTTAAATCACAATTTATATCTCAAACTGATGAGTTATCTGTTAAACAAAAAAATTTATATGACAAATAAAATAAATTATTATTAATGTGAATTCATTTTATTAGTTAGGATACAATTTAAAATTCAAAATGAAATGTCTAGCATTACTTCGTTAAATATGGGCACATTTGATATTGTTTTTAAAAATAAAAATTATGTTTTAATAATGATATTTTTAAAAATGGAAGCGCAATTGGTAGAGTTTTTTAAAAGTAGTTTTCAAAAATTAAAAACGATATAAATGTGTTTGGTGTTGTTTTTAAAATAGGTAAAATAGTTGTTTGGAGGGAAATGTTGTTATTTTTAAAGTAGACAAAATAGTTGTTTGGAGGGAAATATTGTGGTTTGTTTTGAAAACAGTAAAAGACAAATAAATTGTTATTTTTAACTTTTTAATTATAATTTTAAAAATATTATTTTTTATTTTTAAAAAACACATAAACAAACAACTTTATATCTGTTTTTTATTTTTGAAAATAATTTTTAAAAACTGAACCAAATAGCACCTTAAAAATTATTTTGGAAGGCATAAATCTTTTGTTTTAAAATATTTTTTATCTATAATAGCATTTATGCATTTTTGACTTTCTCATTTTTGGCACATCAAACATTTTTATTGAATATGGATCCAGTTTCATATAAAAAATAATTTATAATGCAATTATTTATATATATATATATATATATATATATATATCAACTTTATGACTAATTACCATAAAACACATATACTCTCTCTCACTCATTTTCAATGTTATTATACATTTTTTACTTTCTCATTTTTGACTAATTACCATAAAACACATATACTCTCTCTCTCACTCATTTTCAATGTTATTATACATTTTTTTACTTTCTCATTTTTGACAAATCAAACACTTCTATTGAATATAGATCCAGTTTCATATAAAAAATAATTTATAATGCAATTATCTAATATATATATATATATATATATATATATATATATATATCAACTTTGACCAATCACCATAAAACACATGATTTATTGATTTACTCTCTCTCTCTCACCTTCAATGTTATTATATATATTTTTTAAAGTAGTACAAGTATAACATTAATAATTATCAAGACCAGCCGAGATTAATCACTAAATGCGCGGTCTAAATATCTACTTTCATAATATGATACATCTATCCCCACAATAAGGGGAGAAAACTACCCATATATACTGATATGTGCATAGTAGAAATTGAACCCCTCACCACTGAGGTAGGAGAGAGGTGCACTAACAACTTTATTACAAGTGGATGGGCGTTATTATATATTTTTTATTTTCTCATTTTTGACACATCAAATATTTCTATTGATTATGGATTCAGTTTCATATAAAAAATAATTTAAAATGTAATTATCTAAAAAATATATATATATTAACTTTATGACGAATCACCATAAAACACATGACTTTCTCTCTCTCTCTCAACTTCAATATTATTATATATTTTTTAGTTTCTCATTTTTGACATATCAAATATTTCTATTGAATATGGATCCAATTTTATATAAAAAATACTAATAAAAAATCAACATCTCTAACACAATTATTTTTGTGGAAAGTAATAAAAATACTGACTCCATTTCCAAATTGAGAAATCCATCTCTAATCTCTAAAAATTTTTTTTCTTCAATTTGGATAATTAATTAATTGCATTAATTTTTTTTTTTTTACCTAATTATCTATCCATCTTATATAGTAAAAAATCTTACCTAAATATATAATCGTTTTAGAGATGCTCTTATTACTATTAGAAACCGACTTTAAGTTTAATTCAGAATACAGAAAAAAGAGGGAAATTAATTTATTATCTTCTTTTTGTCTGGTGACTAAAAACTGAATAACACTATTTTTTTGGTCATAGTCAGGAAGCACTTTTTATCCCAACCATCTGTCCCTTTTTTAGTATTAAAACTTATATAAAAAAATATCTAAATAAAAATGCCTTAAAATTGTTAAAATATTTCATAACATTATTTCCCGACATCTAAAATTATTTTAAATTTACATATACACTCACAGTTTAAGTAGTTAGTGCACTTTCCTTCCGCATTAATAGGGAGGGTTCAAGTCCTACTATATATATTTACTAGTATGTGTGTGTAGTTTTCTCCCCTTATTGTGGGAGTAGATGTCTTCCATTATGAAAATAGATATTCGGACCGTAAGTTTAGTATTGATCTTAATAAGTCCCGACAGTTTTTAATTATATAATTTTGCCTTTCAAAAAAATAAAATTATTTCTTCTTAAATTAATAAGAATTATTTAAAAATTATTAGCTAAAGAATTGAGAGAAAAAAGTGACCATGGAATCACATGAAATCAACCACCACAACACAAAGGTATCATTTCTTTTTAAGTAGTTTACAATGGTTGTTGTTGTACTACATAAGCAGAAGCAGTAGTAGTTTTCAAAAGTGCTTTTTCTTTAATTTCTTTCCTTTTGGTATCCAAAAAGATGCGCTGCTTAATAATTCAACTGAGGAGTTATTATTAGTTTCCTTGTCAAAATTGTAAAGCATTTTAAAAAAAAGCAAAAATGCAGGAAAAGTTAATTTCATAGAAAGTAGAGAAAAAAAAAAGAAAAAAAGAGTGCTTCCTTGATTTTGACACGTTAGCTTGAGAATTATCCGGAACCTTAAAAAAAGTGTTTGAAAAGTAAAGAAAATGTGTTGGTTGGAAATGAAATTTGGAATTTTTATATGAATAATTATTTGACCAAGTACTACTATCATTATTGATTTCTCCACCACATGATATTTTATCATATGATTATGGTGATACATTAACAATTAAATAAAATTTAAAAAAATATTTTTAATTTAGCCATCATCATTATTGATTTCTCCACCTCCTCTTCAGTTGTAGGATTAATTAATGGCAGTGTTGATTCTTCAGTTGATACTGGGATGGTAAAAGTTTTTAGCACATAAGATAGATAGAATATAAGGTATTAGGCAAAAAAAAAAAAAAAAAAAATCCAGTGTAACTATAAAAAAAAAATAATATTTTACCGCAGAAGAAATATATTATAATCCGTTATAAAAGGGTATTATAAATACTACCGTGGTAAAAAGTTTTATATTAGGTAATAACTGTTACAAATTTTTTTTATCACAGAACATATATCCGTGGTAGAATACTTAAAATATGCGGTAAAACATCTAAAAATTTTAAGATTTACTACGAATTAGTATCCGGTAAAAAAGTCACAGCAAATATAATATTAATTTTAGAGCTATACTATCGAAATATGGAGTTGATATAGATTTCTTAATTTAGAAACTCTCTTAAAGATTTTAGTCAGTATTTTTATTATTTTTTACAGAGTGAATCTTTTAACGGTAAAATAAAAGAGGTGAAAGAGTGAAACAAGTGTTTTAGAATGATTCATCATAAAGTTTGATTCGTTTTTTTAAGATATTCTAAGCTTTTCTTAAATGGGAAAATTTATATGAATTCATAGGTGATAAGTTGTTCCAAAACAATGAAGTGTTTCAGTAAAAAACAAGGTAGAATAATGGAATAAGTAGGAAGAGAAGGTGGAATAAAATTGAAGATCAAAGCAAAAATTAAGGTCAATAATGGAATAATACAGTGTAAGGTAGTGGAATTGCCATGGGTCCTAATCCTCTCCATACAATAATTGGTGTCCAAAAAACAAAAAAACAACAAAAGAGCTTGTCCATTTCCATGTATCTTTTAGCCTCTTCTCCTGTGCCCAAGAATCCCATTGAATATGACTGAAACCATAATCAACCTAGAGAACAGCACATTCTAGAGATAGTGATGACTATATATAACAACACATAATAATTAATACAATTTATATGAATTTACGTTTTACATTTCGAATTCGAAAATCTTCGAATTCGAAAATCCGAACTAATAAGTTTAAAACTTCTCAATCGATACAACGTACTTAACCGGGAGGTTTTACGGTCAAATTTTTGAAAGAAAAAAACAGTTGTGGTACTAATGTCATCAAATTGAAAAAATGAAAAATCTAGAGGTTGATTAAGAGCTTTTAAAGTCAATCACGATGTAGACCAAACAAGCAAAGATAGATTGATCCAACTATGAAGGTGACAGAAAATGATGTGATGCTGTGACTACAAAGGCAAAAGTTGTGCCTTACTCTCTTTTACTTTTCTCTTTATAGAAAGAAAAAAAAAAAAACCAAATAAACAACAAAGCAAAGTATAATAATTTGATTTTGATACCTTTCACTACTGTATGTATATGTACATGTGACATGTCAGTGTTGTGTCCAAATATGGTAGGCCAAAGGAGTTGAGAATTGCATTGCATGTTCTCTATAAAAAAAAAGAGGGTTTTTCATGTTGAAATTGTGTAGTTAAATATATGGTCACTCCTAGATGCCACAGCTTTTTCCACCACTAACTTTATTTAAAGAATGAAATATATAGCTATGGAATCTGGAACTTGCTCTCTTTTAATTCGTTTGTATCAACTAAAAAGTTCAACAATAATCTACAAATTGTTGACAACCTCCTCATAATATTCCTAAACATTTCACAAAAAGGGATTTGCTTGAATTTGTTCGACACCGAATGGTTTAAAGAGCACGTCGGACCTATCAAAATAAAGTATATATTATATGTACAGTTCCGAATATCTATTCTCATAACCGAGAAATGTCAACTTTTACAATACATGTATATACACACACTGCTTGACTTAAATATCATCACAAATATTATAGTTTGAATTTGAAAAATCCAACATAGCTAGGTTCGACCAAATTATAATTAATAGTTATATTGAAATTAATGAGGTGCTTGAACTTTATCATGAACATGTCATGAATCATGGGATGAAGAAAATAAAGTAATAAAAAAAAAAATCATAAAATTTGATATCTGTAGCAGCCGAAGAACTGTCAACTTTGATAATCATAATCATATGCATATTGCCAACACAAGGAAAAGAAGCATACCATTACACACACACGCAAAAAAAAAAGTTGAGAAAACTCATAATTAAAGTGTCTTTATAATCTCAGTGGAATTTTTTGCTTATCACCTTATCTCCCATCCATTCCATGTATCTCTCTCTCCATCCCCACCAATCCTTTCACGACGCATGGGACATGGACACAACCTCGGTTAATTTAACATCACACAATTTGGAGATAATCACTCGTTTTGCTAGGTTATTAAGAAACTAAGTCGGATTATCGTGTCCATACGTCATTCACATTGTAACTCATTTTGATAGTTTCCGTCAAACTTATTATTAATAGTATAATTTTATACTTAAAAAAAAAATTATTTATCTTTATCTTTTCTAAGAAAAAATTGCATAAATTTTTCCTAAATTTAGGTAATAGTGCACTCAGTGGTAACTTTTACTATAATTACACAAACATTCTCTATAATTCGTTGACTAACGGGTAGATTAACTGATTTAAGGGTGTAGTTATTGAATTATTTTTTAATTTGGTCAAATCGTCATTCAAATGACTATTATCTTTCAAATAGTTATTTAATAATTATTATTGAAAAATAAAATAATAATTAAATAACTATCTGAATGACAGTTTGATTATTTTTCAGTTTAGAACCAGTTAAATATCAAATTTAATTGTGATCAACAGATTTTAGAAGAATTTTGTGTAATTATTGTAAAAATTACCGATGAGTGTAATATTATTACCTAAATTTGAGGGAGTTCGTGAAATTTTTCCCCTTTCTAAATAATTTACAATTAGTGGCATGCACTTTCTCCAAATACGAAATGTCAAATTGTTTTTCCAAACTAATTAAATGCAGAAACAGGAAGCTATCAATTTCACTATTAAATAGGTTTGAAATTTTTAGTTTTTTGACGATCTCATGATCTGCCTTCAAGTGGAAATTACAAGCAAAGCAATGACTTTTGAAAAAACTTGTATTAACTAAATTAAACACAAAATATGTTACCTAATTAAATTGCATTAATAAAAGTTATGATAATGACAAGTTTGACCGACTTCATTATATTACTTTAAATAAAATGTTAATTGCATCGACCTCCTCTAAAGTTCTATAAACTATAAACATAGTTAATATTATTATTTATTGATAAATAACTCTTATACTCTTGATAAAATTTTGTCAAATATAACAGTTGATCAGGGGAGATCTTTGTCAAAAAATTTAAAAGTTGACTAACGGGTGGGGAGGTCTTTGTCAATAAATCTAAAAATTGACTCTGTTCGTTATTGAGTAAACATCAGAGAAGATAAACGTTATTTACTCTTAAATAAATAACAGTAAAAATTGTTGAAGCGCAATCATTCTACTACGGTAATTGGTGAGCATTCCATGAATGAGTATTTTTTGAATAAAGAAGGAAACCAAGCTTGAATTTGAAATGGAGTTCTTTTATTTTTTCTTTCCATCTCCATTCTTGTATTTATGCTAGATATTTCTGAAAATTGAGTGCACAAAATTTTAGGTCCTACCACTAAAGCACTCATTATTGTTTTGTGGTAGGGATCGCGGCAGGTTGCGTTCCGATGAGTTTTGCCATACCTGTACTCCCCCTTTTAACATTCATACAGCATGCAAACTAGCAAATTATGTGGGCTTTGCTTACATCCACGTCCGTTCATGAATACGTTAAATGTTTTCTGAAAAAAAAAAACATTTAGTTAAATATAACAGTCGATCAGGGGAGATCTTTGTCAAAAAATTAAAAAGTTGACTAACGGAAATGGAGGTCTTTGTCAATAAATTTAAAAATTGACTCCGTCCGTTATTGAGCAAACCTATGAGAAGATAAACGTTATTTACTCTTAAATAAATAACAGTAAAATTTGTTAGAATTGCAATCATTCAACTACGGTAATTGCTGAGCATTCCATGAATGAGTATTTTTTGAATATAGAATGAAACCAAGCTTGAATTTGAAATGGAGTTCTTTTATATTTTCTTTCCATCTCCATTCTTGTATTTATGCTAGATATTTCTCAAGATTGAGTGCACAAAATTTTAGGTCCTACCACTAAAGCACCCATTATTGTTTTGTGGAAGGGATCGCGGCAGGTCGCGTTTTGATGAATTTTGCCATACCTGAACTCTCCTTTTTAACATTCATACCGCCTGCAAACTAGCAAATTATGTGTGGGCTTTGCTTACATCCACGTCCGTCCATGAATACGTTAAATGTTTTCTGAACAAAAAAAAAAAATAATAATAATAATAAAATAATATCCTATTGAGTTAAATAATTATCAACTTCTATCATAATAATAAAATAAAATATAAATAAATTTAATTCAAAATGATAACATTTTAAACCTAGATTTCTAATTTTAACCATTACTCGCTTTTTTTTCTACTTTTTTTTGTTTTTTAATAGTTAATTCTATGTTTTAACAGTCAAATTTAATACATATTAGAGGAGTTCAGTACGAATTTCTACAAACTTTAATTACGAGTACAATTCAACAAATGTATCAGTGTTATTTGTCATATTACTTTTTCCATGCACATGCACTTTAATCGTCAGGTATTTGAAATTTATTTTTCTTAGGGCCCCCAGCAGTAGACATGAAAGAAAAGACATTTTTCTAACACAAACTTCACATTGACCTAACAAATCCTACCCCATAGTTTGGTTATACATTGACATTGTGAAGATCCCATAAATAAAGATTCAATCAATTTATAATAAAAATATTAAATTGAAAACCCCATGTGATTCGATTGAATTTGACGAAGGATACTACGTTTACGAAATCGGATAAAAATCTCTTACCATTTTAGGTGAGATATCCACCTTTTTTTTTCAAAACAAGAAAATGGAGTAATAAGTGTTGCGATCCTCTTTTCCATGTTGAGCTATATTACTATTACTTTGAAGTAGAATTACATGTGAAACACCTAAAACTTAAACTATAAATATGAGTTTTTAACGATAAGATAAGGTTAGTTCAGTGGTATACTACTTACACTTATATCCCAATATTATGAGTTTTTAGTCATATCCTCATCCTCTAAATCTTGAATTAATTTGTGGGTTATTGACAATTCCATAAATCAATTAGTGAAATCAAATTAGAAAAAAAAAATAAAAAATAAAAAGTGTAAAGGATTGATTTAGCTAAAATGGGCCAACAGGGCACGTGAAGAGTCATGGTTTCAACCTTCAACATCAAAGCAATTTAATTATTAAAACAGTGTGGGCCTCATCATCTCACCAGTCAAACGAATGGTGATGCAATGCAAAACTCCATATTTATTCAGTCTGGCATTTTTTTTTTTTTTGTTAGATATATGAGGGAACCGTCTTTGGGCCACTTACGTCTTGAGTTCATACGTTCTAAGCTCACTTATAGAGACAGTAAAATCTCCGGGCTCACTCTCTCGGCCCACAGTAGGTGAACAAGGTAAGTTAAAAACTTGCACAACAACGATAGGATTTGAAATTTATACCAAAAACTTTCTAGACCCTTGAGAGCGAACCTATACTACTGGACTAACGCCCGCTAGAGTCTGGCATTGTATTCAAATTGTTTTTGCCATTTTCATATCATCATATCATCAAAATTTTCAACATATAATATAATTTTAAAATTCAAATCCCATGACACGTTGACGGTTGTCACTTAACAGGTCGGCTGTTACTTGAACCCTGTTAGTGCCCTAATTTTTTTTTTTAATGTTTACATACAATCATTATCAGTTGCTTTGTGGATTTGTGTTGACTAACTCAACAAAACAATTATTACAATAAAAGTGATTCATAGTTTTTTATTTTGAACTAAGCGAAATTGTTGTGATGTTGCCGGCATTTTTGAATTGTAATTAAGCAAGAATGATATTATAATAATCTACATAGAGTTAAACATGTGCTAACAATACTTGTTTTTCCTTCGGTCTCAAAGTTACTTAAAAGTGTTTTTTTTTTAAACGGTAAGATTATAAAATTAATTATAAGTTTAATTATAGATATACGGTCCAGATATATATTTTCATAAAAGGAGAAATCTATTATAAAATTAATTAAAAGTCTATCGGACCTATCGAGTTTAATCACTAAATATACGGTCCGAATATTTATTCTCATGACCGAATACATCTACTCCCATAATAAGATAAAGACATCTATTACAAAATTAATTACAAAACTGTCGAGAATTACCGAGTTTAATCAATAAATATGTGGTCCGGATATCAACTCCTAAAATATAAAATATTTACTCTCACGATAAGGGGATAATATTGATAAATATATACGATTTAATTTGATCAGAATTTGAGATTTAGTAAAGAGTTTTTCATAGCTTTCTAAAATTGTAAGCAAAATACACATTTACTCCGGCTTGAAAATTGTGTATAGTTCAAGTCCCATTTTAGAAATTAAAAAATATATAAGAGAAGTACAAAAAGAAAATAAATATATGTGTAGTCCCACCGTATTTATATTGTTAAATTACGTCAACTATAAAAGGAAAAATAAAAAGTTATATGTTGAAGTCTTGTCGAAATCAATTATGATATGTACGACCTGAATATATACACTCGTAATCGATCACTATATTATATCAAAATTAATTCTTGTTTTTCTTTAGCATGTTAATTTATAATCAATTGCTTCTCACTCATGTTTGAAATTATGATTAAAAAAAAATTAAATTAAATAGGTTGATTGGACGCAAGTGTTGTAAATTGGAAGGCCTGGCACAGTTGAATAATTTACAACTTGCAGATCTGAATATGATCTCCAATATTGAGTTTTTAAGCTTATCCAAATTAGGGTTCTCTGGCATTTCCATCAGTTTTTTGGCATCTTGCCTATAATTTTTGTTTATAATTAGGTTTTGTCTGCTTTTTTGCAGGGTGGAAATTGAATATATTCCATTATTTAAAAAAAAACAAATATAGTTTTTACAATGTATATATTTTTCGAAGACATCCGATAGAATTGGAATAATATATCCATGATTTAGGGCCGTATAAAATAAAAGGACGATATGTAAAATTTTTATATAGTCATAATGTTAATATCAAATTAATTTTATTACTAAAAAGAGATTATCCATAATAGCAAATTATTACGTTTCCGTAAGTTTAAAGATGTGGTAACAACTCTAAAAAATAAATTATTATTTCAAACAACTTTAGAAAAATATTTTATTCCATCTTAAATTTTTAACGTAACATAGCATATATTTTTTACAATATACAGATAATTATTACTATGTAGAGGCAAGTTCCTTAATACGTAATCTAGAAAATTATAATTTATTACACTGTGAAATTTATTCTTACTTATAATTGGCTAAAACGCGGACCATAATTTTTTATAACTATATGATTATTTTTATATAAATTATCACTATAGAGAGGTCTTATTGTAATATTAACAACAAAATTAGGAGGAAAAATAGCTTGCTAGTTAGATTCAATTCAGAATTTTTTTTATAATTATTAGACATATTATCAACTAAACTAATAAAAACCTATAAAAAAATCTCTTTAGAAATTGTATGACATACTTCTTTTTATATTGTTTCTTCTTATTATATTGCTATCTTTTTCTCTATATGGAAGAATAACAATCTTGTAGATATTTTTTTATATCATCACAATATGAGAATTATATCCAAATGTCACTACATTACATAAACCTTGGGAATATCTCTCAAGTGATAGATTTTTTTAATTAAGTTAATTGTCTATCATAGTCCATTAAATCTTCAAGAATAAATCCTTTAGCCTAAAAAATAAAAAATTAAATTAAATTTTATTTTCTTTTAAGCTATTATAATTAATTTGTAATTTAGAGAATACGAATCGAACTCACAACCTTAAAGTTTAAGTGTGAAGAGTATTCCACTGAATCAACCTTATCGTATTATAAAAATTAAATGATTTTTAATTATTAAAAGAAGTATCTTAAAACAGTATTCAGCTTGATTCTAACTAATAAATTAAAACTATAAAATTAAAGCTAAAGGATAAATCTAGTCTCTACTAACCTATGAGAAGAAAAAAAAAAAAAGAACATACTTTTCTTTTATTTTCTAACCTCAATCATCATCTATATATTATTTAAAAGTATAGATTCAATTTTAAGAATATACAACATAAATGTTAAAATAAACAAATTAAAAGTTTGGATCGACGGAACCGCTGGCAGAGCGAAGCTTGTATTCGTTGCTAGCTGGATCGATTGGTGGTTTGCTTCCAGGTTGACCGCTAAGGTTGTTGGTTGTGCGTGAGCTGATGGGACTACATTCTACACAACTGGTGCTTGCACCAAGGGATCGTCTATGAGTGGTCCTTCGGTTGTGTTGCAGTCACTGTTCACGGGAATCAGGTCGCTCTTAGTCGCCCTGAGCTCATATATTGGATGTTGAGTGCTAGAGGTCAATGTTGTAGGTGTGGTTTGGCGAGCCCTAATGTCGGATTATCATTGACCTCGTTACGCACTTGGACAAACTTTAGCGGGGTGTGGTCAATGTTGTCAGCGTCTCCACCTTACACTAATCTCCTGATTCTCCAAGTGTAGCTTTGTTCTCAGCTTCTAATGTCTGGAGCCGTTTCAATTCTTGTTTATTTGTGCGACGAAGAGTACGAGTTGAGCTTTTTCTCAACACTCAGCAACTTTTTCTCTAAGTTACAGTTACAATTACTTTTTAAATGGCAACCACAGGTACTTTTAATAAAAATTAAAACTCTACCAAACTAGCCCATTATCAACTAAACTAATAAAAACCTGTAAAAATATCTTTTTAGAGATTGTATGGCATAATTTGTTTTAGATTGTTCCTCGTTATTATATTGCTCTCTTTTTCTCTATATCGTGAATAACATGTTGTAGATATTTTTTTAGATTATTATAACATGAGAACTAAATCTAAATGTCACTACATTACATAAAACTTGGGAATATCTCACCAAGTGATAGATTTTTTTTAATTAAGTTAGTTGTCTATCATGCAAATTTCAAAATCTCGACCTTCTCCATTAAATCTTCAAGAATCAATCCTTTATCCTAATAAATAAAAAAATAATTTTTTTTTGAATTATTATATTTAATTCACAATTTAGAAAAATTTAGAAAAAGAGAATACGATTCGAACTCATAATCTTAAAGTGTAAGTGCGAGAAGTATACTACTAAACCAATCACATTTTATTATAAAATTAAATAATTTTTAACTATTAACAGAAGTGTCTTAAAACAGTTTTGACTTTTAAGCTAGATTCTAATTAATAAATTAAAACTAGAAAATTAAAGCTAAAGGCTAAATCTACTCTCCACTAACCCATGGAAAGAAAAAGAGAACATACTTTTCTATTATTTTCTAACCTCAATCATCACTCTATATATTATTTAAAAGTATAGATTCAATTTTAAGAATATATATATATATATATATATATATATATATATATATTTTGATTTCAACAAAACTCCTATTGCAGGAGACCAACAAGAAAATTAGGTTCAAGATTGAACCAACAAAAATCCTCCTTAGAGGAAAAGGCGAGGGAAGCAAGAGAATGTGCCATTCCATTCCTTGAACGAGGAATGGCATGACAGTTGGAAACTCCTACAACCCTAAACAGAGCCTTGATATCAGAAACAATAGGGTCCATAAAAGAACTAGGACATGAATTAAAAATCCTAGCCACAGCATTAGCAGCATCTAACTCAACCCACTCAATAATCAGGTTCAGCTCCTTAGCCAGCAGTAACCCCTCTCGCAACGCCAGCAGCTCACCAAGCTCAGCAGGAAAGAACCCCAAGAGGGGCTTAGCAGAAGCTGCAACAACCTTGCCCTGAGAATCACGTACCACAGCACCAGAGCCCATCACAGACATGCCAGGCTTCACTGCTGCATCGGTGTTCAACTTCAGGGAGCCTGCAGGAGGAGGCGACCACGAAGCAGAACAAGGCAGCCTGGGAGGCTGGGAGGGAGAGCCAAAGACCTTCTGGGTGCTCTGAAATTCACGAAGCAAAGAAAAAGACCAGGAAACCAAATCAGCACTAACCCTGGGGGATTTAGAATGAAACACGGCATTCCGCTCAGACCAAACCCCCCACAGAATCATACAGAACTCCTCGAACTCTGCTCTCTTGGCCCTAACAAAAACCCACAAAATCAAATCAAAACAAGAAATATGGTGCTGCAAATTGAGGACATCCCAGAAAACAGTGGACTCCCAAATAGGGTGCACGGAGCTGCACCAAAAGAGGGCATGGGCTGAGCTCTCGGGAGCATCGCCACATCTAGAACAACACGGGTCAACCACAATCTTCCTAGAACAAAGATTACAAAGGGACGGAATGGCATTGTGACAAACTCTCCAAATGAAGATTTTGATTTTAGGGGGAATGTTGAGATTCCAAAGTGCAAGCCACCATTTCGAATCCGAACTCGAGGAGGAACCAGAAAGGGAGAGTTTTTCCTGCGCTGCAACCCTATATCCGCTCTTCACAGAATACTCCCCAGACTTATCGAAATGCCAGATTAAGGAATCAGCACAATCACCTAAACTCAGAGGAATTGCCAAAATAGAATCCCTATCCGCTGTCACAAAGACCTGATCAAGCTTAGCCAAATCTCAAGAATGGAAAGAAGGGGAAATAAGAGATGCGACCATAAGAAAGGGAATATATATATATATATATATATATATATATATATGTATATATATATAAACAAAAAGGACATTCCAGTCACTGTACTGTATCAATTAAATGTTGTATATCACTATATATATATATATGTATACATATATATAACAATAATGTTTCTTATGAGGAAACAGTAAATGGAAAAATAATACAACATTAATGTTAAAATAAACATATTAAAAGTTTTCACCAAAAAATATTTTTATGAAAATTTTTAAAGGCTACATACATATACACAGGTTAATTTTTAGTGCGAATTGCAATAAAGGGCATGACATTTGATCATATTGTAATAAAATCGTGAGTTTAGTTTTAATTATATATTAATATCCTAACTGTTAGTTAATTCGGACAAAAGTAACGATTTGACCAAAAAATTTACTTGTAATGATACAAATACCTCTAGTTAAAATAAAAAATAATATTAATTATTAAAATTTAAAAATTTAAAAATTAAAGTATTTTAAAAAAATTTTAATATTTTTTAAATGAATTGATCAGGTAAAATTTTAAATTTTTTAATCAATGGTATTTGTGTCATTTCAGGTAAATTTTTTAGTGAAATCGTTACTTTTGACCGAATTAACTAACAGTATGATACTAATATATAATTAAAGTTAAACTCTAAATTTTATTATAATATAATCAAATACCTAAATACTCCATTATTATTTATCCTTTTGCCTAATAATAAACTAATCTAATAGCACTTTTTTTAATGGAATATCACACGTCTTGGATCTTTTTGTTAGAAACTCTAATTTATAGAAGCTAACCAAGTAAAAGATCTACTCTTAAACTCTACTTAAAAAACTATCACGAACACGCCTGGAAAAACATTTACTTAGAAACTCTACTTGGAAAGTCATTCTAAATATAAATTATTTAATTCCAATATAACTCCGTAAGACTACGAACGTTATCTTCTTATTAATTAACAATAAATGATAGTGTTCTAAATACAAATTTTTCAACACATTCACTAGTAATTCAAGTAATTAATATATTTTTCTTTTACATTAGTGATAAGGGTTCAAATCTAACTATACACATTTATGGACGAGTAATTTTATCCCTTTATTATAAAAGTAAATATTTTTTATTATAGGAATAGATATGAAAACTATAAGTTTAATAATTAATTTCAGGGGAGCTCGATTGATTTATAATTAATCATATAATAACATAATAAAATAAAATAAAAAAGCATGCACACCCACCACAAATTCTCCGAGTCTCATGGCTTGAAAATTGGTTTCCCCTGTCTCTTATTATATTTTTTAATCTTGTCTCTTTTGGTCAACCAATCAATATTATTTTAATCTTATATTTTGTGTCAACCAAATGACCAATCAATATTATTTTATTTATTTTTCAAATAACTAGCTTGTGAGAGATGCATGTGGATGAACATGTTTGTATGCATCTAAAAACCATTACAGTCCTCCTTATCATAATTCACAGAGGATATAGACATATTATTATGCAATAAAATAGTTTGTGTCTGTTTGTTTTTATTATCACAACCTTGCAGTGAGTACAAAACTTTTAGTTTTTATGTGGATCTGTGTTTTTTTTTTTTTAATTTAATATTTAATTATGACGATTTAAAATAAATATTTAAATTAGGTTCACATAGTTTAATATTGGCTGATATATCTAAATGATTAGATGACACCTACACTGAGTATGAGAACAATAAACATTAGAATGTAGAACAGATGCATAGTTCACATTAAACAAAATTATCATATTTATATTATTTAATTAATACCAATTATGTATCAAAATATTAATTTATTTGGAAGTATTGAAAAAAAATTAATAAAGATGAAGAGGGAAGAACAATAACACATTGTTTTATAGCAGCTGTAAGATAGGTCTTAAAAAGAGGGGTACAAAAGAAAATAAAATAGTAAGTATATTTGATTAAAGGAAAAAAAAGTGAATGAAGTACGCTTTCAAATGTATATAATAAGTTACTAAGGGTCACTTGCCTTAGTGGTTGGAGGATCCTTAAACTCCTTCAAGCTGTCAAGATTCAACATCTTGATAGTGTATATATTATTCTCACCATATCCATATAAGTGTAGTTGTCTGGATAGAGAGAGTAAACCCCTCTCGTTGTTAGTAGACATACATAAATATTATTATTTAAGAATAAATTGAAAGTAATAAAATGAGGTTGAGGTTGGTTAAGTGGTATACCCCTTATACTTACATCAGGAGATTATGAGTTCGAGTAGTTTTTATATCTAAATTTTGAATTAATTATAGGACAAATTACATCAAACCTATTTAAGGTTTGTCATTTTACAGCTGGAAATAACTTTATAAAAAATTGACATTGAACCCTCCTGCCGTTACCGTTGAATGTTAAAAATAATTGTTGATCATTTTAAAAGTTTAAAAATGCCAAAATACTCATAATTAAAAAAGAACATATTACAGCGAACTTACCTGAGGTTTGTCATTTTATAGTCGGAATAACTTTATAAAAAATTGACAGCAAACCCCCATGCCGTTACTGTTGACCATTAAAGATAACCGTTGACCGTTTTAAAAGTTCAAAAGACCAAAACACACCTAATTAAAAAAATAAAAAAATAAAAAAATAAATAGTGAATTACACTAAAATTTTTCTTAATTTTTTTTAAAAAATTAATAATAAAAAAAATTAGTGGATCTCCACATCATACTATTAAAATTTTTTTTTTTTTAAATAACAATTATAAAAATAAAAAAATAAAAAATAAATTTTGGTTGGATAGAGATGGAGACTGATGGACGGTGGAGATCCAATTTGAAAATTAGATCTCCATGAAGATAAAAAAAAAAATTGAATTACTCAATAGATTCAATCTCTAGCGATGAAGATTATATTTTTTCAATTTTTTTTTATTTTTAATAGAGATCGAATTTTCAGATTGAATCTCTACCGTCCATTAATCCTGATGAACGGTCGAAATCCAATCTCATCCAATCCATTTCTATCTTATAATGGTCCGAGATTATGACAACCTTAGTAAAACTGTGATCTGTTTCTGAATACAAATTCGGTGGACCTATTGACTTTGGCCCCAGAGAGCCCCAATAAATTATCGCTCTATCCTCTCATTTTTTCACTCAACACCTCCTCTCCTCTCCCCTCTCTCTCTCAATTTCCCTCACTTTCTCTCTTTATATTTTCCCGGTAACCAATCAAAACCATACTATTCTCCCGCTTTCTCAGCTGAATGCATCCGACAGCAAAATTAACTCTACCTTAAACAGAAACAACAAACACACTTTCGAGTTTGTTCTTTATTTGTCCTAAAAAAAAATGGAGGGAGGAGTACCTGTAACCACCGATACGACGGCGTTCAAAGAGTGTTTCTCTCTGACTTGGAAGAATCCTTATGTCCTCCGCCTCGCCTTCTCCGCTGGAATCGGTGGCCTCCTCTTTGGCTACGATACAGGTCTCCGTCTACACAAACAAACACACACACTCTCTCTCTCTCTCTCTCTCTCTCTCTCTGTTAACGTTGTTTTGATGTTGTGATGAACAGGAGTCATATCCGGAGCTTTGCTTTACATCAGAGACGATTTCAAGGCTGTTGATAGAGAGACTGTGTTGCAGGTAACGTATTACACACCTACTCATACTTATACGTATATATATACTTTTTTGTGGGGTATACGTATTCCAGTTTCTACCTTACCTTCTTTCTCGTGATTCTATCCATTTTTGGACTTCACTGCTCCTCTCTAACAAAGTAAAACGCAGAATTTATACGAAGAAAAAATTTAAATATAAATATGTAATTTTACTATTTAAATGAATTTGTTGAAGAGGAATTTACAATTTTAATAGTTTAAAAATATATATATATATATATATATATATATATGTTTTTGAAATTTCACGATTATAATATTCAAAATCATACCATTGCCATCATTTTTAGGCGGCGTTTGTGTCTTCTTTTTTTTTTTTTTTTTTTGAATTATCGTTTTTATAAAACATTTTTTAAATACAATCTCAATTTAAATTTCAAAAATATTATAAGAATATTTTTCTATAATTTTCTTATTTCTTTTATATTATTTATTTATATTTTAAAGAAATAAAAACTTCATTAAAAACTAACACCAAAACCAACAAGTTTTTATATCAACTTGGGTGCTTTTTAGAAACCACTTAGGAAAATCCCCATCCTAAATAAGAGACACGCAACAACTAGAGTGACAATAGTGTTTTATATTATTTTTTATAATGACATTAGTAGTTTTTGTTTTCTTTTTACAAATATCATGAAATAAAAAATTTTGAACTTTTTTTATTATTTTTTATTAAAACGCGGCCATAGTTCTAGGTGTTTTTATTTTCACTTTAAGGATTGATATAGGTGGAATTAGAGGTCCGAATTTGAGATATTATAATTAATTTATGTTTAGAAAGGGAGACATGAGCGAATATGAGAGACGTACCATTTAATTAATATTTATTTTATTAAAAATTTAACAAGCTTAAATATTATTTAAAAAATAATTTTTACATATTATTTATTTATTGGCAGGTGAAGTGAAGTGTTATAAGTCCGCTTGCTTTTTTTTTTTTTTTTTTTTTGAAATAAAAGAATAAGAGACGTGATAAGTGATGACACGTGTCATAAAAATATAGTCTGTGTTTGACGCTAAGATCAAAGTCTGTCGCGCTACTCACCACTCACTTGAGTCTCAAATCTTCTGGGCTCCGCTCTTTCATGGGCTTCATTAGCCCATCAAAGCAACCACCATTTTTTAAGGGGGAATTACACAAATTATCCTGAGATTTAGTATAATTACACTAATTGACGAGATTTAGTCATATCGTCAATACTAATAAAAATTAATATTATATATCTTCATTTGTTATAATATTATATATCTTTAATACTAATAAAAATTAATTTTAAATAGTATTATAGGTTCTTAAAAAATAATTAAAATAATTTATTTTATTAAAAATATTTTTTCACTATATTTAATTTAAATTATTTTATTATTTATTTAATTTAAAATAATTTTAATTTATTTTAAAATAATTTTATTATATATGAAAATTAATTTAATTTAATATGATTTTATTTAGTCTCATACTACACCAAACATGAACAGTACTATTTTTAGTTCAATTCATACCGCATCAAACATATTACAGTATTAATTTAATCAAATCCAGTCCAATTCTATTATATTCCATAAAAACAGTCAACTGTCAAAAGTATAAAAGTCTAAAATACCCTTAATTTTATTTTTAAAAATTAATTTTAATGTAATTAAAAAATTAAAAAAAAATACTAATGGACTAGATCAAATCCGGTCCATTAGAGATTTCTGGAGATCTATCTCCCATGAATACCACCGGAGTGTCAGGCTCCATTGCTCTATCTCCCTATTGTTTTTTTTTTCTTTTTTCTGTTTTTGGATATTGATGGAGCTTGTCTGCTCCATGGATTGATATTTTGAAGATGATTGGATCTTCTGGATTGATGAAGATGGTTGAGTGAATGAATATTTTAATATAGTTGGGTGATGTTTGATGATTTGGAGATGGTGATGAGAGTTGATTGAGGAAGATGAAGAATCTTTTAATTAAATTTATTATTAATTAATATATTCAAATTTTAATTTTAAAAAATAAAATTACAATTTTTAGTTAAATTTTTAAGTTAGTTTAGCCCAACTCAAAACATTTTGTAAAACTTTTTTTGTGTGTGCGTGTGTGTATATATATTGTTTAACTTTTTCACACACCTCACTACACTTGACCCATGCACGTTTATATAGAATTCTCTCCAAAATGGGTCAAGGGGGATTGATTTGCATATATTTTTCAATCTTTTGAAACTATGGGGTGCAAGAGATTAACCAACAAGGCTATCATTTGACGAACATAAAATTTCATTTACCAAAGTTAAAATGACAAATATTGGACACCATAGATTCAAATTTGATATGGAGCTAAGTTCCAAAGTCCATGGTTTTGTTAAAGATGTTAATGTATGGTAGTTATGTATAAAAACAGGAGAGCATAGTTAGCATGGCATTAGCTGGAGCAATCGTTGGAGCTGCAATCGGTGGCTGGATAAACGACCGCTTTGGACGGAGAACTACACTCCTTGCAGCCGATTTCCTCTTCTTTATCGGTGCAGTGATCATGGCCACAGCTCCTAGTCCGGCTCTTCTTATCGTTGGCCGCGTTTTTGTTGGATTTGGTGTGGGAATGGCTTCAATGACATCCCCTCTCTACATCTCTGAAACATCTCCTGCTAGAATCCGAGGTGCCCTTGTCAGTACAAACGCATTTCTTATCACTGGCGGCCAGTTCCTATCTTACCTCATCAACTTGGCCTTTACCAATGTAAGCTAAGCAAAAGCTATAACAATCTCATGTGTTTTTAGAGCTACTAGTTATATCATCTAAATACATGAGAACATGTTAATGATAATCCTATTTGTGGGTAATTCAGGTGCCAGGGACGTGGCGGTGGATGCTTGGAGTTGCTGGTCTTCCAGCTCTGCTACAGTTCATACTGATGTTTTTTCTTCCAGAATCACCTCGTTGGCTGTACCGCAAGGTTCTTCAATAATTTCTACTCTCAAACTAACACGTTTCTATGCTTAAAGTCACAAAATCACCAACCTTGTGCTCTCCAAATTGCAGGGAAGAGAAAAGGAAGCAGAAGACATACTAAGTAAAATATATCCTGCCCATGAAGTTGAAACAGAAATGCGGGATCTTAAAGAATCAGTTGACAGCGAAATCAGAGAAGTAGGATCGTCCGAGAAGATAAACATTAAGAATCTATTGAAAACCAAGACAGTGAGAAGAGCACTTATTGCTGGTGTTGGCCTTCAGATTTGCCAGCAATTTGTGGGTATAAACACAGTTATGTACTACAGCCCTAGCATAGTTCAGCTGGCCGGTTATGCTTCCAACCAGACTGCTCTCCTCCTTTCACTTGTCACTGCTGGCCTCAATGCCTTCGGCTCCATTGTCAGCATATACTTCGTTGACAGAAGCGGGAGGAAGAAGCTTCTCATCATCAGTTTGTCTGGCGTTATAGTCTCACTAGGGATGTTATCGGCAGTCTTCCATGAGACTACTACTCACTCCCCCATGGTTAGCAGAATAGAAACATCTCACTTCTCGGGTTTCACCTGCCCGGATTATAGTTCAGCTGCAAACTTCGGTAGCTGGGATTGCGTGACGTGTTTGAAAGCCACATCTCCCGGTTGTGGGTTCTGTGCTTCGGCTTCTGACAAGGTAAAATATATTTCCCCTCATTCAGCATCACAATTCTTCTACTAAGTTGTTCTTGAGTATTCACTGTTCTTGTCATTGCAGCTCTTACCCGGGGCATGTCTGATCTCAAACAACACAATGAAGGATAACTGTCATCATGAGGGCAGGGAATGGTACACAAGGGGATGCCCCAGCAAATTCGGATGGCTAGCCCTAATCGGCCTGGCACTCTACATCATATTTTTCTCTCCGGGAATGGGAAGTGTGCCATGGATTGTCAATTCTGAAGTCTATCCGCTAAGGTACCGAGGAGTCTGCGGAGGAATAGCCGCAACAGCAAACTGGGCTTCAAACCTGATTGTGGCACAAACCTTCCTGTCTTTGACAGAGGGAATTGGAACTTCCTGGACATTTCTATTATTTGGGGTAATTTCTGTGGTAGCTTTGGTATTTGTACTGATTTGTGTTCCAGAAACAAAGGGGCTTCCCATTGAGGAAATTGAGAAGATGCTGGAACATAGAGCCCTGCACTTCAAGTTCTGGGAGAAGAGGCCTGACCTGCCAGAAAAGACGCAAGCTGTTTGAATAATAAATACAAATAATAAGAATACATGTGCTCAAATTTGAGCCTGGAAAATTGCTCACTAGAGTTTTAGAGTATTATCAATTGAATATGAAACCAGCATGAACATACAGACCTCACAAAATCAATGTCTCCATGAAAAACTTGCGGTTTCAATTCTTTTCCTCGTTTTCGCTAGTTGGCCTTATGGCTTGTTTAATATAGTGTTACATGTAGAAGAAATATCTAAAAGATTAATTCGAATAAATAAATGTTTAATGTTTCTTTCCTTCTTTTTTGATCTGTCTTGATGCTACAGTCTTGCAGCTATTACACTAGAATCGTAGATTTTGTACCTTATAACCATTGCACAATGCTAGAATTATATTGTCATTGCCTATATGTACCTTCATGAATTTACACTCCAAACATTGTAATTGCATCTTTTCGTATTATATTTATAATTGAACAACTAGAATTTAAATAAAACAGAAATCCCTGTTGCCAAACTGCATGGGATAGCTAGCATGATCTAAGTTAAAAGCCATGCCTAGAAATGGAACTGCAACAAATTAAACAGGGAAAGCCGGGTGCTAAATGATAATATTTTTATCCTACAAGCGTTCTGGAAAGATCCTCCTCCTCTTTAAGAAGACTGGCATCACCAAATGACACCACCAATCTCTCTCTAATTCCAACAAGTGCAACAATTCCCATTTCTGTAACTATTTCCTCACACAAGGAGGTGGTACAGTGAAAATGGCTTTAACTTATAAAGCTAGGCATCAGTTGAGGTGCTGATGCAACCTACTATTTGAGCTCTATTATCAGAAGATGAAGCACCTTATATGACAACTTGTCACTGTTTCCTAGATTTTCTTTCAATATTTCACTACAACCAGAGCGTTATTTGCAATAAATATTCTGGAAATTATACTAATACACGACTCTACATAGACAGCTATGGGGACAAGTTTTGCTCTAAGCTTCATTATCAGCAGAGCATACAATTTAGAGGGTATGATACCCGCTACTGAATGGTGGTTACTGCAAAAACCCATAACACAGGAAATAATGTAATTCCTCGGGCTAAATCCTTCGAATATACCTTGTTATAAGGTGAAGGATGTTACCAAATAAATTATTGCACTCGCAGTGAAGAATAATTGATGTGTATACATCAGCGGTCCAATATTGTCAAATTCAGTATAAGCTACAGGATAAGCATTACTTGTGTATGAAAATGATAGCTTCGATTCAGAAGCTAATAATTTAGCACTCAATATTATCAAATTCAGCTCTTGAAGATAGTTTTGAAACCATCCCCCAGCTCAATATTGATAAAATAGAAAGAAAATCCCTCCACATGAATACACCAGTAAGAACCTTAAAGCCTAGAAGCAATTACTATCTATCAGAAAACCTTTCCTCAGGCAATATGCTCTGCCAGAGTAAGGATCTTCACATGCTTTTTCTTCCGCAACTTTCCACCTTGCTTCATATGGCTATATTAAACAGAGAAAAGGAAAGGGCAAAGAAGAAGCTGAGCATTCAACCCAGTTTGAACAAGGCTAATTAAGCTTTAATATGTCTCCAGCATGAACATCAACCAAGTTTGAAAAATGTCAAGATTCAATTACCAGTTCGCATAAGCTGATTCACAACTACACATTTCAAATCAAACACACGAGGGATTGCTTGAAATCAACTTTATCATTTGGTTTCTAATACTAATCAAGGATTAATACTCAGAAAATATAAACTTAAAAAAAAAAAAAATCAAGGATCAGGGTGCTTAACCATTTCAATTCTACCAAATAAAATTAGAGGTGGGCACAAAAACCGTATCCGAACCGATTCAATCCGTATTCGAATTGTAATTTGTAGTTTGAGTCAGTTTTGAGTTTGAATTTGGTACGGTTTGGTTTTGAATTTTAAAAAACCGTGTTAAAACCGGTTTAGTTCAGTTTTGACAGCTCAAAACCGGTTTGAACCGTCATATAAAAAGAAAAGAAAAACCACTAGCTTAGGAGTATTTTTGAGTGAGTGAGTGAGACTTTGATTACAAAAAATCAACAACAACAACACCACTCAAAATAAATGACTAAAGAAGAAGACTTTAAGCTACTTAAGATTCAGGTACATAAATACAATAACAAGACTCAAAAGAAATGACTAAAGAAACAACAGCAAATTGGAAAGTTTAATTTCTGAAGAGTTTTATTTAGAAATGAGTTTACTGTTTAACTTTCTTCTGGACTGTTGTTTAATTTCCATGTCAATAATTTTGTGATTAGAGCAGTACATTGGTTGGATGGATTGAAATCAGTTACTGTTTGTACATGGTGCTTGAATTTTTTTTATTTAGGTTTGAAAAAAGATTTCATTTATATAAAATTCATATCAATATATAGTATTGATTAAGTGATACACATGATTAATATACTGTTGAAATCATATTTGAAATATAAAATCAATAGCCCATAAACTAAAACTAAGGGGGGTGTATTCAATTTTGACTTTTAATAACTTTTACAGACTTTTTTCAAGTGATAGATTTTTATAGATTTTACCGACTTTTATTGACTTTTATAGAGTTTACATAATTCTAATAAACTTTTATAGACTTTTATGGACTTTCATTTTAAAATATTTTTATTGACATTAATAGATTTTTATTGACTTTGATAGAGTTAAAAGAAATTCTATAAATGACTTTTATAGACTTTCATTTTAAAACAAGTGCATATTATATTAAAATTTGTTGGATGGTATATTGAAACCAAGTACATAATGTAAAAAAAAATGATACATTTTTTAGATAAATAATACATATCCGTTGATGACTTGACAACCAAAATACTAAGTTTTTTAAATAATTTAATTATTCATTAATATAATATCTTTAATCTAAAATAAAACAAATACTGCAATAAGAATTAAAACCTAAAAAACCCTAACAATTTCAAACTTCATGAATCGTATTTCTCCAAACTCAAATGATAAACAACGAGTAAAAGAATTCGATAAAAAGAAAACAATTAGTGAAAGAACAAAGTGAAATGGGAGATACATACCTCTTTGTATTTATTATTTTTGTGGAGTTGCACTAAATTTTGAGCAACAATAAGATATGATCTTTTGATTTTATTCTATCATGGTAATTTTTTTTTCTTTTTAATAAGCATGTATTTCGATGTTATATAGACATAAAATTATTTGCTTTTTTATTTTTGTTTTTCTTCTGTTACTAATTGTTTGCATAAGTTCATATTATTCTGATTACGCATATCAATAATTTATTGATTGTCTAAATTATATTTATTTTTTGACTTATTTGTTGTAAATTTATTATCTCAATTGTTGCACTCTCCTTACTATAATTTACAATAAAAAGCTTTAATGGAATTTTACAAAAAAAAAAAATAATAATAATAATTTGTATGTCCAGTCCAACCAAGTCGGTCATTTTAAGAATAACTATTGCTATGTGGTTTAACAATTCGAAATTGAAACACTGTCAGGTCGAATGAGTGTCATTTTCTTTCTAGGTTGTTTCTTGATTCTTATATTTTCAAATCATTCAAGTTAATTTGTTTTTAGAATAGCTGATAATAATAAACATATAAATTTAGGCAAATTGAGGTAAAGATAGTGGAGGAGAAGGAGATACGAATTAAAATATATTTCCTACACATGCTTTTAATGCATCTAAATGGAATGTAAACCAATGTGCAAATGTTGATAACCAAACTTAAACTTATGTCCTACCTATATTGTTAATTTTTTGTTTAAAATCAAAAAATCAAAATCAACAAAAGAAAATAGCAGTATGAAAAAGCTATAAAATCAAAATTAACAAATCAAGAACACCTATTTAAAAAAGAAAACAATAATATAAAAATAAGAAAAACGATTTACTTACCCAGAACTTGAACCGTAGGGGGGTCTATAAAAATCTATCACTTAAAAAAAGTCTGTAAAAGTCATTAAAAGTCAAAATTGAATACAACCCCTCCCCTCCGTACGTTATTACTTCTCAAATTGAAAGTCTACAAAAGTTTGTGGGGTGAATGATGGAGAAATTGTGATATTAGAGTATTTATAGTTTACAACAAAAGTCTACAAAAGTCTAGATTTTTTATAAGTCCATAAAAGTTATGAACTTTTTGAATACCCCCTAACTTTTTTATACTTCATAAAAGTCTATATTCAATACCCCATGACTTTTATGGACTTTTAAAAAGTCCATATTGAATACCCAAAACTTTTGTAGACTTTTAAAAAGTATATAAAAATCCATATTGAATACCTATTGACTTTTATGGAGTCTTTAAAAATCCATATTGAATACACCTAAACTTTTAAAATCCACATAAGTCATTAAAAGTTATTAAAAGTTGATATTGAATACAACCCCCTAAAAATATAGTCCAAATTAGCATTTAAAACCTATTAAAATTTCAATATATGAAAAAGACCCAATAGGTCCAAAACCGTATTGAACCGAATCGAATCAAACTGCATTACTTCGATTCGGTTCGGTTTACACCTTCAATTCGATTTGGTTCAGTTTTAATTTTTCAAAAACCATTTAAATTTTGAGTCGGTTCGATTTCACCTAAAACCATATCGATTCGAACCGTGTCCATCCCTAAAATAAAATCATATCAATGAATAGTAGTTTCAAATATGAACTGCACAACCCTAAATCAATAAAAAAATAAAATAAAAAACAAACCAAAACCCATAAAAAAGCTAGAAATTGCATACCACGAGGGCATTTAGAAGCCAAACTTGCAGCCATTTTTGCAACTTATAGGCCAAAATGATCACAACAAAAGGGAGTAGTACAGTTAATTTTAGAGTTAATTACACTCAATCTATTTGAGGTTTAACTAATTACATTCAGAATCAAAGTTTGCATTAATTGACACTGACCTCCCCTCACGTTAACTTTGACCGTTAGAATAAACGTTGACTTTTGTTAAATTTATTTAATGACCAAAATACCCCTATTAATTAATATTATCAATTTTCTTTTATTAAAAAAAAATGGTGGAATCCAGATTGAATCTCCACCGTCCATCATTGTTTGGATCTTCACCAAGAAAAAAAAAATTTGAAAATCTCAAACCCTTCTGGGTTCGAACCCAGAAGAGTTTTAGATTTTCAAAATTTTTTTTTTTTTTTTTTTTGTTCTTGGTGGAATCCAGATTAGATCTCTACCGTCTATCAACAATGATGGACGGTGGAGATCCAATCTGGATTCCACCATTTTTTTTTAATAAAAGAAAATTGATAATATTAATTAATAGGGGTATTTTGGTCATTAAATAAATTTAACAAAAGTCAACGTTTATTCTAACGGTCAAAGTTAACGTGAGGGGAGGTCAGTGTCAATTAATGCAAACTTTAATTCTGAATGTAATTAGTTAAACCTCAAGTACGATTACTGTAATTAACTCGTTAATTTTATTTTATTTTAAACGGTCACAAAACAAGCTCTGCTCTATAAGCAAAAGTAAACTTACAACAAACCCCTTCACTCCATATTCTTTAGCGAGAAAGAGCGCACTAACCTGGACTGAACCAGTGTAAGTGAAGTTGAACTCCTATACAAACCCTGAAAATACAATTGGGCCGGAGCCCAGAACACTGTAGGCCCATTCACTCTCACAATGTAATGGATCAAAAATTGGACAAATATGATCTTTTAATAATTTCATATGTCCGTCCAATGTGACTCGGTGGTAAGGACACTCATTCAATCCGGTAATGTTAACATTGTCAAAAAATTATTTTTTTTTTAATCTGTATATATTAGTTTTAGAACTAATTCTCACTTAAATAAATGGAGTAATATTAGATTGTCAAAATAATTTATCCCAATTCATGTTCGGATGATGTGGTAGTTGAATTATCAACTACCACATCATTTAATGACAAGAAGAGATTGGCTTATTAGTTTGCCCCTCACACTTACACCTTTAAAGTTGTGAGTTTGAATCATGTCATTTTCCCCGAATCCTGAATACTCAAATTATAAAACTGATTGAGATCTCTCAGCATCTGAATCACCGAAATAGATTGTTTATGTAATTGTTAAGAGAACCAAGTTGAGAATGGCTTTGCTCATCATCAACTTGAATTAGTCTATAAAGCTAAAGTGGGAAAAAAAAAAAAAACCAGGTCCACCCACAGCAACTGAATGAATGGTTTTTCATGTTCATTCAATCTATCACAGGCAGTAGAGTCAGTGCAAGAAGATGAGCAAAATTATACGAAGTAAGAAAAAGAAAAAGTTGAATTCCAAACACATGATTTTGCAGTGCATTTGGTACAAAATGGAAATGCATTTTTTCAAACACTTGAATGAGAATGACCCAGCAATCATTTTTTTTTTTTTAACTGTAAAAGCCACTGCTGAGTGCTATCACCAATAAGTGAAAATCTGATGTCTCTTCTACTCTCTTGCAACCCTACTATCATGATTCATGAAGAAAATATAAATAATCGAAGTTCATCATCATTGCATCTTTGAATGAAATATGAGGAGTAGTGTTTAAAAAAAAAAAAATATCTGACACATTACGGGTTAAAGGACTATTGGGACCTACCGAAATTAAACCATATAAGTAGAGCCCAAACATATACTTCTATTTCGAAAGCCGTTTACTCCCAACACGGGAAGAGGTCTACCTACACAATTATGCTTTTATGGGCAATAAATCAACTTCCATTACGAAAGCTGTTTACTCCCAACACGGGGAGAGGTCTACCCATACAATTACTCTTTTAAGGGAAATGATGGAAATAATATATACACTACTTAGGTGTTGAACCTTTGTCACTTGAAGGAGTTTAAGGCTCCTTCAACCACCAAGGTAATAGACATTTGGTATATCCCGAGTAGTGTTTGATATTATTAACATGGCTTTACTATGTTTTTGCTAGGCTTGCACCATACTTATATCACCTACCTAATTTAAATGTAAATTTGTGTAACATAATACATGCTCATATTTGGGGGTGTACGAGAATACATGTTTTTGGTGACGAATTTCAAAATATATGTTTTCTATGACAAACCCCTCAAAATATATATCTTTCATGATAAATCTCAAAATACATATTCTCCATAACGAACTTAGTAATACATATTTTTCGTGATATACCTCGACAAAGAAATTTTCCGTGATGAATTAATACATATTTTTAGTAATACACACACTTGCTTTTCATGATTGATACCTAGCATTGATACCTTGATACCTAGCAAATTTGTCGCTGGACTGTAGAAAAACCCAAAAGGTTGACTTTTATTATTAGTATTGTTGGCATCCAAAATTATTTTTCAATTTAAAAACCACAAAAAATGATTACCTTTAGGCTTTCTATTTAGACATGAGAACATTTTTCTGAAAAAAAAAAAAAAAAGGAATTTTGGATAGGATGTTTTTTGAAGGTTTTATGGGACATCTTGAATATTTGGGAGTAATCTGAAAGAGAAGGAGGGGACATCGGTGGAGACTGGAAAAGAGAATATTTTGAAGGAAGTGGTGGAGGTGCTTTCTTTTTCTTGTCAAGGTCTTTGTGTATGCGTTTCATCTCTGTTTTGAGACGTAGGATTTCTTCTTCTTTTTTTGTCAAACTCTGTACCGAAATGTTGTGTTGCCAACATAGTTCTTAATTCTGAATCAAGACGAGAAATACGCCCTTGAAGTTTAAAGTAGAACTTTTGGAGAGTAAAATCAAGACCATCAAATAAATTGTATTACATTTCATTAGTCTTATTATAAACCTTATTTTTTTTAAATCTAACAAATATGCTCATGCATTTATTGAAATATACAATTATATATTTTTCTTTATTTGGTGTCAATCTAAATGTTATTGATTATACATTAAAATATTTTTAATTAGTAAGTTAATATAGAATTTAATATAAAAAAATTAATAATTGTGTATAAACTTTACCTATTATATTAACTGAAATAAATAAAAGATTATCCAACCGCGAGCTATTTGATGAAGTAATTATAATAGTTAAATTGATGAGAGTCTTAGATGAAAACATTTTAACTTTGATAAATTGTTAATTTTTATAATTTATGTAACAAATATTTAAATAAATATATATTATATGTCGTGTTTTGATTTTGATATTTTTAAAAAATTTAAATTAAATATGATATCACGGTGAAAAATTATTTTGAAACTGAATATGTATATAACAAAATTAAATTCAAACATTTTAAAAGTTAACCCAATCCAACCCAACTTGACCAATATTGGATTGGGTTGAGATTCATATTTGATTGGATCATGTTGAAAAAAGTTCAGTTCAATAAAAAAATACCCACCCCTATTTGAATTCCATATTTAATGATTGATTTTTTACAGGTCTCAATACATTTTTAATTAATAAATAATACTGAATCCAACTGAGATTTGTTGAATTACATTCGCAATTAAAATTTGTAAAAATTTATATCGAATTTTCTTGATTTTAAGTTTAACAGTTAAAAAGTAAATTTATCATTAAAAAAAAGTAAAAATAGAATAAGAAGTGAAAGATCTGTAATAGATTCACCATAGATTGCGAAGTGAGGGATGGCTAGAGGCTATCTTTTAACGATTAAACTTAATGTACGGGTAAGTTTAATGTGAGTTTCTATAAACTTTGATTCCGAATTTAATTTACCAAAATTTAAATTTAGATTCCACTTTTAATTATTAAAATAAAATAAAATATAAAAAAGAGGGTATAAATTTGAAGAGAAAAGTGAGAGAAAAACGAGGATAGTGACACGTGCATTGGTGTGTTCGAGAACAAGTGAGGGCTAGCTAAGGTAGCATAGCAATAGCCAACACAACCGATGATGCCTCTTGAAACATCGACACGTGACCCTGTCTCCTCCTCTTCCTCCTCCTCATTGAACTACTCAAACTCATCAACAACATTAAATCATACATTTGAGTACAAAGTGGTCTTTTTTTCTTTTTATTTCTAATTTAATATATTTTATTTTTTTTATATTTATATTTTTCAATTTTTAAATACTAGTGAGAGAGAAAGTGGAGGATTATTATATATTTGGCTTCTTTTTAACCGGCAAGTGATTGAGCATGGAATTGCGAGAAACACGCCGTTCATTTTGATATCACTAACTAATACATTAATTAATTAATGGGAGACATTAGTATGATTTGGATAAGAATCATGCTACAGCTGCCATTTTCCTCAATTTTCACAATTAAAATAAGTGTAAATAGTATACGGATTCCCTAAAATTTATTATTCTGCGATCGAAAATAATTTTTATATTTATTAATAAAGATATCTTTTACTATTAATTAAATTCTATTTAATTTAACGATTAATCAAGTTTGATTATAGTAAAAAGATTAAAATATTCTTAAAATAATATATAAAATAATTAAAATTCATTAAATAAAAAAATAGCTAAGATCCACACCGTCTATTTCAATTATTTTTTCATTTAATAATATTATATATTATTTTTAGGGTAATTTGATATTTTTAATAGTCAAATCATATCAACTATCAAATTGAATGAAATTTAATTAATAACATGAAATATTTATGCCAATAAACACAAAAGCTATTTCCGCTTGTAGAATAATACACTTAAGAAATTTCGAGTGTTATTTGCTCTTAAAATAACTCCAGTTATTACTACTATGCCATCACTTGTTTTCTCAGCATAACTTTAACTCTATTTATATAATACACAAAGTCACTTACCTTGGTGGTTGTAGCCTCAAAATCTTCCAAGCCACCAAGGTTCAAATCCTTGCGTGTACATGTAAATATATGTTTCCACCATTGTCCATAAAAACGCAATTGTATGGGTAGACATCTTTCTCGTTATTGGGAGTAGTTGTCTAGACTGTTGGTCCCTATAGTTATCGTCTCTCATTGTTAGGAGTAGTTGTCCGTGCCATACTTGTATGATTTAATTTCAATTGGTCCAATAATTCTCTGACCCGTAAATGTGTCAGATTAAAAAAAAAAAAAAACTCTATTTATATAATGACAATATAGGTGTCATTAAAAGAATAGGCCTCATCGTCTTTATTCATGCTTGCATTTTCTTCCATCCAAATTCATCAACTTGTTCTTTCTTCATTTCAAACTTCACCAACTTTTGTACAATTTTCTTCACTTTCTTAAGGGTTTTAATTGATTCTTATTGTTTGCTAAAAAGTTAAAAAAAAAAAATCAAGCAGGAACCTTTATTTAAGGTTTAGATAATTATAAATTAATATATGTTTAGTTATTTATTTTAATTAAAATTTATTTATCTTGGCCTTTTTCAACAATGAATTTGGGTAGATTACAAGCAAGTAGGATTTGAAACAAATGTCCAAATTAAAAAAAAAAATCACTTATTAAACAAAATGCATGAGCATGAATTGCCGTCAAAGTTTAGACGGCTCAGCTCGAGAAATATTAGGTCAAAACCCATCTCGTATTTTGGCGTCTATAATTGCATTATTTATCTTTTGTTTTTTTTTTTATCGAAACTTATTTAAATTAAATTATATGAGTACAGTTCGAATATCTACGTACATTTTAAAAGTTATTTACACCTAATAATGGGAAGAGTCTACTCCCAATACGAAGAGAGGTCTACTCATATATTTGATTTTTTTTTTTTATAATTATAAAAATAATATATATACTACCAAGATATTAAACTTGGATTGTTTGAAATAGTTTAAGACTCCTGTGACTCTCAAGGTAAGAAACCTTTGATTTTTATCTTTTGCTCTGCTTCAAAATCTTTACAAAATTATTATCTTAAAATAAAATATATATATATATATATATATATATATTAATATTATTGGAGAATTGTTGCTTTCAAGTTATAAAAGTGAGACAAGATATGAAATTGAAATGTGTAACTAATTCTTCAAGTCAAATACATAAAGAAAACAACATATCTGTAGAAGAGAAATGGTAGAGAGGCAGAGGAAAAATGGTAGTAAATGCCCCGGTTCAATATAATAATATTTTAAGTTTAATTAACCAACATAATCGTAGATGGCATGTAAAAAAAATAATATTATTTATAAAATAACTAGAAAAACAAAATAATATTATTTATAAATGTAACGTATTTAATTTATTTATAAAATTATAACTTATTTGAAGATGTAACACTTATAATTTTATTAATAAAAATATTATCAAAATGTACATAGCTTTGCTGTTCTTTTTTATTTTATACTAAAATTTTATATTTATATAATTCATAGATTTTTCTTAATGTTTCATGACTATTTTTAAATTGCAAACAAAATGTTCCCAATTATGCTGACACCACATATTGGAGCCTCAACTTTAGGTGGATGATAATTTCGCTTTGGCCAACAATTCTACCAACCAAACACTCTTATTAAATATTTAAATCAAAATTTTAATAAACTTAATTATAACATATTTATTCGTTCATAGTTTAAGTAGTCAGTATATTTATTTTTTACGATTTAATAAAGTGTGAAACAAATATCTTTCCGTAATGGGAGTTATTTTCCAAACTATTATTATAGTGCTTGATAATATTAGATCCTGACAGTTAGCTGATCCGACCACCCAAAAAGTAATTATGGCACTAAAATGAAAAATGAAAAGCTATATGGTATTATAAAAAATGGAGTACAATGTTTGGCAGCAAAAAAGGAAGATAGTGGGTTTGTGCTGCTTCCAATTTCACGGCCTTCACATAAGTAACTAATTAATTAATTAATTATATTAATTAAGGAATGGATGGAGGCAAAGACCAAAGAGGCACGTCATTGCTTGTACGGACCAATGGGTGTTAATTTCATTAATTAAATTAAGCAAATACTTTATGATTAAATATTAATTAAGAGAATTATTAACCCAAAAAACCACCTTTTGTAAAAGTTTTTAGGATTTTAATTGGAAAAGTGAGCGTGAGTTTCTCTCAACTGGACATTTGAGATTTGGGTGGTGGGGTGGGAAAGGCAGGCCCTTTTTTTTATTTATTAATTTTTTTCCATCACTTTAGGGGAAGTTTAGTTTAGTGCTCTCTTTTTTCATCATTCTTCCAATCAACCCTCTTACATACATGTAATTACAATCTTTTTATTTTTGGAGGATATAATTATAAAATTAACAACTGTCGAGATTAATTATTAAATGCACGGTTTGAATATCTATTCTCATAATAAAATATATTTACGGACCGAAAATTTACTTCCATAACGGAAGATATCTACTTTCAATAAGGGAAGAAAACTATCCATATATACTTGTAATTGCACATAGTGAGACTTGAACATTCACCACTGAAGTAGGAATGAGGTGCACTAACCACTTTGAACTATGAGTAAATGTGCAGTAATTATAATCTTGCTCCCTCATCCATCATAATTTCATTTTTTTTTCTTTAGATAATCAAACTTTTTATTTTTAGTGAATTTTCTTTTCGGTTTATAGTACGATATTAATTTAATTTGACCTATTAGATTAATAGAATTGTTATCATTGTTTTGTAATGGTTTCTCTATTGGGTGTTGATATTATCACCCATAAATATAGTTTACACACCCACATTATAAGTACACCTATATTTAAAATTTTAAAATTAAATCAATACTATAAGAGCCTCTCCAACCGAGGCGCAAAATGGTGCAATTGCACCATAATGGTGCCAATTGCTCTTCCAACGCAGCACCATTGTGCTATCTCCCATGCATATTTTTGGTGCAAATGAACAGTACTGCACCATATTTGGTGCAACACTGTTCACTTGCACCAAGCACTGTGCATATTTCCAAATTCCAATTTTGCCCTTTATATTATAACTCCAACAAATTTTATTCCTTTTATATCCTTTAACTAATTTAATTAATTTATATATTTCAATAAATAAATAAATATATAAATTAACTTTATACAAAAAATATACCGTTGGGATTAATTTGTCAAGAGCTTCAAAATGAATACAATATTGATATATATTATTAAGTTATTTAATTAACTTATTAATTAAATATTTAACTCATTTTTAATTTTTAATTTCACTTAAATTTTTTATGTATAAAAAAAATTATTTTATCAATTACTATTTTAAAAATACAATAATCAGTAATTAAATAAAAACAATAACGTTAAACTAACTTCAACAAAATACATGGACAAAAAAAGACAAATTACAACATAGCTTAAACTTAAATAAAATACATGGATAAAAAAAGCAAATTACAATATAATACACAATATGATCGTTGAGGATGAACGTGATGTGGATGCAGACATTGATAATTGGAGAGAAGCACCAGCCCCTGAAGTTGATATGGCAGTAGATGAAAACACTCGGTTTCAACAATTCCTTGCTTGACATAGGGAAATTAGAGACAAAGAGGCTCACATCTCACTTCGTAATGCATTGATTGAACATTTGTGGGAGCAATATAGTAACTCACCAAATTATTAGATAGTGAAAATGTTTAAGAGTTTAGTAAATTATTATTATTCAGCTTTTATTTATGTTTTATGTAAGTCATGTTATTTAATGAAATTTTTAATTTGAATTTTTTTTTTATATTTTTGGATAATGTGATTATTGACTAGAAAAAATATGTCGGTTAAAATTGATGAAAATTTAACGGTAGAAAAATAAGTGGGTGAAAAAACAGTCGCTCGAAAAATATGCGGGTAAAAATTAGATACAAATTTAATTAGTTGGATAAAAAAATTAGTTGGAAAAAAATAATAATTAAAATAATATTATATTAAAAATGAGAAAAAATTAATTTGAGTATTTAATTTTTTTATATAATATATGTAATTATTTAATAATAATATTATAATACTAAATAAATAAATAAATATTATTTAAAGAATTGTGTATAGAATATTATTTAAAAATAGTGTTTGCACAAATTTGATGCAAATTGGGTTGGAGATGAAAAAAATTTGGTGTAAGAATATTCTAAAAAGATGCTGTTTTTGTATCATTTTAGTGCAAAATTTGGTGCTGTGGGTTGGAGATGGCCTAAGCACCATTATAAATATAAATACGTCATATTGAAACTAAGAAATATAGATCCGTCAACCATTCACACTGGAATGAATGGAGTTTTCCGAAAACAACAGCTAGTGGAGGAAGGGGATAAGAGATTGATCTAAAGAGAGAGCCAAAAAAGATCTCAATATTAATCTTGATACATCTAACACCGTTGATTTTTCCATTAATTTTGTTGTTCACAAAAATTGATGGTATATAAGAGTTGAATAAAGTTTCATTAGTAGTAAAACAAGAAATTAAAGTAAAAATGCAACCCTAAACTCTCAAATTGGAAGGTGAGTGACCAAAAATTGACACAATTTGAAGTAAAAAGGTAGAATAATCAGCCATTCCATTTGTGTAATGAAATCAAAACTGTTGTGAAAACAGGCTTTGAATCATGATATACATACATGGATACACATATAGATGTAGCTAGGTTTATCATTTTATTTTTCTTTATTTATGAGTCATTAATCAATAGAATATTATACAACCACCGCCATATGTGGTTCGAAGATAAGAGCGCTCATTCAGTAATGTCCCAAGTTCGAGTCGCCACCGCGGGAGGTGATATATCGAAAAATAAAAATAGAACATTATGCATAATATTCAAATATGTATTTGTTGGGGCAACCAGCCAACCATGCATCTTGACTACACATAGTCTTCCATTCGCATAATGCATACAATTTTGGTTGTTACACACATATGGCTTAGTAGGCTTAGTAGTAAATAATGCTCATATGGTCAAACAAATGACAATATCTCAGATCTGATATACTGCACCGTAAGTGATATTAAAAAAAGAAAAATTCTTGGATACCTCATTTTGCATTTATTAGTTGATACTATGGCTAGTAGTAGCTAACAACTCTTTTAACCTTTCAATAAATGTTTGCAACCTGTTTTTTAGACCAAACTTCCAATATTGATGTTGGATTTTATTCCTCCATAAAATCAAAATATTTCAGGAGGTAACCTTAACTAATCCAACAAGAGATGAAAAATGTTACATGTATAATAATATAATGCACTTAGATTTTGATCCTACTTTTTTTTCCCTTCTAGTAGGAGAAAAAAAAAACCGGTTAGGTTAAGGATTTGTTGAAGTTTGATAAAATTAACCGTTATAAACATCGGTTAGGGGTACCTAGTGAGATTAATTGTACTTGCATGACCTAGATAACAATTTTCACAATACATGCTAAACGTTTTTATTATACTTAGTGATTTTATAAACAAAAGTGAAACCCAAACATTTAACACAAATGTGTGAAAAGTAAAGTTCACAATTAATTATTAGGTCTAAGAGTGAATGTGGAAATTTAAACCAAGGCTATATTTTAGAATTAATCATCATTAGTGCATTTTTAATCATTTCTCGCATTGCCTTGTACTTCATGAGATTTATTTTCACATTTTTTTTAAAAAGTGTCAACAATGTACACCATCAGAGGAAGGCATGTGCCTCATTCATATAACATATAGAGCACAACAAAGCTGAACAAGAGATAGTATCACATGCTCTATCTACAATTTCAAGATTCAACAAAATAAAATAAAATAAAATCACTAAAAAATGTTCATTTTTTTTTAAGGATACAGTTAATAAATTTGGGGGGGACGTGTCAAGAATATGAATATCTACCCTACAATGGAGATATCTACCCCATAATAAGGGCTCCTTTACTAATTAATAATGAAAGTTAAAACGAATCAAGTTTCTTTAAAAAAGAAATCAAGGAAATGGAAAATTGATTTCCTAAGTGGCAGAGGGATCAAGTTCCCTTCCCGTAGGAACTTAATTCATAGTTTTATGCAGTTCCACAAAATTTGATTCATAACCATCTTTAATAAACATTATAGGGTGAATTGCACTCAAGTACCCTGACTTTTATCATAATTGCACGCTTAATGCCAGTTTTGCCATAATTGCACTCTAGTACCCGGTAATCCGTTGACCACCGTTAGGGTAACGGTTGACTAACTGGGTTCAGGGGCAAATTGGTCTTTTACATTTAAATTTATTTTTAAAAAAATTTAAAAATCATCCAACCAATAAGAACATGCCACGTCATTTTTAATTAATTTTAAAAATATTTTTTTAAAAAAAATTAAATTTGAAATCAAAAAAAAAAATAATAATAATTTTTTTTTTGAAGAACACGAACCCAGTTGGGTTCGTGTTCTTCGAACACGAACCCAGGTGCTGGGTTCGTGGTCGAACCCATTTCTGGGTTCGAACACGAACCCAACAACCTGGGTTCGTGTTCTTCAAAAAAAAAATTAAATTTTTTTTTTCCTTTGCAGGGGCAGTTTGGTCATTTTACCTGAATCCGTTTGGTCAACCGTTACCCTAACGGTGGTCAACGGATTACCGGGTACTAGAGTGCAATTATGGCAAAACTGGCATTAAGCGTGCAATTATGATAAAAGTTAGGGTACTTGAGTGCAATTCACCCAACATTATAATTCCATATTATGAATTAAATTTCCTCTCGCTTGTTAGGATTCTTGTTTAATAAACATGTCTAGTTTTCAACTTTTTAAATAGTATTTCTTGCTATATTCTGATATGATTTTGTTACGGTTAAAAAGAATAATGAAGCATGACATTTATTTTATTTGTAAAAGAAATTAATTTTTAGTTTCTGTGTTCTATATATCTAACAAAACCAATTACACTTTTTAGAATTTTTGTATTGTTTTTTTGGACAATTACAATCAATTCGGGAGAGGGAACAAAGAATAGAATTGGTGTAAGTGTGAGGAACAAACCATTGGCCAACCAATCTCATCTTATATGTAGAGTTTATGTATTAGATGTTTCATAAATAAACATTGCATATTCCATTCAAAATCAAGTACATATTATTAAAATAGAGTAATACAAAGCTTGTGTGTAGCTATATCTCATTGTAATATAACAAACACTTTCCCTTTTAGGAAACTCTAAACATTTTATCTTAAATCTAGAAAATTCTAAATGTTTATAGTACAAATCAGAGATGCTAAAGAGATTATCCGTAATACAAACTTATTTATAATAATTCACCATATCATCTTATAATTTATATTATATTTATAAAATTAATCGATGAAATTCAATACGTAAACGTAACATTATTATTGAATAAGTAAAGATAGTATGACTCGAGTTTGAATTTGAGTGTAACGGTATTTTACACATAATTCAACTAGTACGATGAGTTATAATTTTAGTTTAGGTCTAAACAATATGATAAAAATTGAATCACTTAGTGAAAAATTAGAAAGAAGAAGAAGAAGAAGACAAGATAGCACATCGACTCATAATTTTTTATTCTGAAAGTAAATATCAGAGTTGTGTAGATAGTGTTTCATCTCAGTATTTCTCGACAAAGAAGGAAAGGAGATAAAGAAGTATTTCTTGATAAAGAAGAAAAGGAGAAAAGAAGGGCAAATGAGAAAAAAAAAAAAGAAAAAAAAATATATAAAATGATATAAATTAAAGGGTAGGGCACGGCGCAGTGTCAGTAATTTGGCGATAAGCTCCGTCATTTGCTCTGCAATGGAAATCAACAAACAATACCACTTCACTTCTCTCTTATAACTTCACGAGTCCAGCACACAGCAACCCCACCTGCACTTCTCTCTTCTTCACACTATCATCATCACTTCTTCCTCTACCTAAAATAACCCCGCTATTTCTCTCTCTCTCTCTTTCTCTTGCTAGTTGCTACTAGTACAAGTACAAAATCTAATAAACAAAGGAGGTTGCTGGTCTTGGGGTTTGGAGTCTCTTTTGGTTGAGGGTTAAAGGCATGAAAGTGCTATGGAGGTGGAAGAGATTCAGACACAAGCCTGTAAGTTCCCAAGAATTGGCAATGGAAGACTTGACTCTACTAAATTATTAGCCCAAAAAGATCAGTACCCAGATGAAGAAGAAGATCATAGAGATCAGCATCTCAAGAGGGCGGCTGCTGCTGCTGCTGCTTCTACTACTAGTGTTGGTGGTCTTGGCGCTGACAACAGCGGCGGCGGTGGCGGTGGCGGTGCTAATCGGCTTCGCGGATGGCACCACTCGTCCCGAATCATTAGAGTTTCTCCAGCCTCAGGTGGCAAAGACCGGCACAGCAAAGTATGGACCTCCAAAGGTCTTCGAGACCGGAGGGTCCGGTTGTCTGTAACAACGGCCATACAATTTTATGATCTGCAAGACCGGTTGGGTTATGATCAGCCTAGTAAAGCTGTAGAGTGGCTGATCAAAGCTGCCGCTGATTCAATAGCGGAGCTTCCTTCACTTAACAGTCCTTTTCCTGATACACCAAAGCAATTGAGCGATGAGAAGAGGGCAAGTGAAGGCACTGATCAACAAGGTTTTGATTCAGTCGAGTTAGATGCCGACCCTAATTATCAGCACAACCAAAGCCAGCATCAACGTTCTTTAACCAAATCTGCTTGTAGTAGCACTTCTGAGACTAGCAAGGGCTCCGGTTTGTCCCTTTCCCGATCTGACCAGCGCGTTAATCGGGTCAAGGCTCGCGAGCGTGCAAGGGTCAGAGCCAAGGAGAAGGAGAAAGACAATGACTCCTCTCGCATTGCACATCCTCATCACCACCACCACAATGTCAGTCACATTTCGCAAAGTTCTTCTTTCACTGAGCTACTCACTGGTGGTATTGGTAGTGTTAACAACAACAACCACAGCAACAACAGCAACAGCAACAACAACACAACTAGTCCAAATGGTTCTTCTCCGCACCACCAGAACCCCAATGGCGAGCCTATCTTCTTCCAGAAGGCCACCACAGCAGCAAGATCATGGCCTGCAACACCAATGGATTACTTCAACACAGGGTTACTGGGGCCATCTTCTTCACGACCCCACCATTTTCCGGGGCAAATCCAATTGGGAAATTCGAATTCTCTTCCGCAAACAATGTCGATCCCGCCTTTCAGTGTATCAAATGAAAACCACCACCAAGAAATGCAACATTTTTCGTTTGTTCCTGACCATCTGCTACCAGTGGCAACAACCCAACCGGGGCCTGGGGGCGACTACAATCTCAACTTCACAATATCTTCAAGCCTCGCTGGTTTCAATAGGGGGATCCTTCAGTCCAATTCATCATCACCGTCTCTATTGCCTCAAATTCCGCTGGCAATAGAGACTACTACTCACTCCCCCATGGTTAGCAGAATAGAAACATCTAACTTCTCGGGTTTCACCTGCACGGATTATAGTTCAGCTGCAAACTTCGGTAGCTGGTATTGCGTGACGTGTTTGAAAGCCACATCTCCCGATTGTGGGTTCTGTGCTTCGGCTTCTGACAAGGTAAAATATATTTCCCCTCATTCAGCATCACAATTCTTCTACTAAGTTGTTCTTGAGTATTCACTGTTCTTGTCATTGCAGCTCTTACCCGGGGCATGTCTGATCTCAATCAACACAATGAAGGATAACTGTCATGATAAGGGCAGGGAATGGTGCACAAGGGGATGCCCCAGAAAATTTGGATGGCTAGCCCTAATCGGCCTGGCATTCTACATCATATTTTTCTCTCCGGGAATGGGAAGTGTGCCATGGATTGTCAATTCTGAAGTCTATCCGCTAAGGTACCGAGGAGTCTGCGGAGGAATAGCCGCAACAGCAAACTGGATTTCAAACCTGATTGTGGCACAAACCTTCCTGTCTTTGACAGAGGGAATTGGAACTTCCTGGACATTTCTATTATTTGGGGTAATTTCTGTGGTAGCTTTGCTATTTGTACTGATTTGTGTTCCAGAAACAAAGGGGCTTCCCATTGAGGGAATTGAGAAGATGCTGGAACATAGAGCCCTGCACTTCAAGTTCTGGGAGAAGAGGCCTGACCTACCAGAAAAGACGCAAGCTGTTTGAATAATAAGAATACATGTGCTCAAATTTGAGCCTGGAAAATTGCTCACTAGAGTTTTAGAGTATTATCAATTGAATATGAAACCAGCATGAACATACAGACCTCACAAAATCAATGTCTCCATGAAAAACTTGCGATTCTTTTCCTCGTTTTTCCTAGTTGGCCTTATGGCTTGTTTAATATAGTGTTACATGTTGAAGAAATATCTAAAAGATTAATTCGAATAAATAAATGTTTAATGTTTCTTTCCTTCTTTTTTGATCTGTCTGGATGCTACAGTCTTGCAGCTATGACACTAGAATCGTAGATTTTGTACCTTATAACTATTGCACAATGCTGGAACTATATTCATGTTTTTTTAACAGTGTCATTGCCTATATGTACCTTCATGAGTCTACACTCCAAACATTACAATTGCATCTTTTCGTATTATATTTATAATTGAACAACTAGAATTTAAATAAAACAGAAATCCCTGTTGCCAAACTGCATGGGATAGCTAGGCTAGCATAATCGAAGTTAAAAGCCATGCCTAGAAATGGAACTGCAACAAATTAAACAAGTACAACAATTCCCATTTCTGTAACTATTTCCTCACACAAGGAGGTGGTACAGTGAAAATGGCTTTAACTTATAAAGCTAGGCATCAGTTGAGGTGCTGATGCAACCTCTATTTGAGCTCTATTATCAGAAGATGAAGCACCTTATATGAATATGACAACTTGTCACTGTTTCCTAGATTTTCTTTCAATATTTCACTACAACCAGAGCGTTATTTGCAATAAATATTCTGGAAATTATACTAGTACACGACTCTACATAGACAGCTATAGGGAAAAGTTTTGCTCTAAGCTTCATTATCAGCAAAGTACACAATTTAGAGGGTATGATATCCGCTACTGAATGCTGGTTACTGCAAAAACCCATAACACAGGAAATAAGCAATTACTATCTATCAGAAAACCTTACCTCAGGCAATATGCTCTGCCAGAGTAAGGATCTTCACATGCTTTTTCTTCCGCAACTTTCCACCTTGCTTCATATGGCTATATTAAACAGAGAAAAGGAAAGGGCAAAGAAGAAGCTGAGCATTCAACCCAGTTTGAACAAGGCTAATTAAGCTTTAAGCTTTAATATGTCTCCAGCATGAACATCAACCAAGTTTGAAAAATGTCAAGATTCAATTACCAGTTCACAACTACACATTTCAAATCAAACACACGAGGAATTGCTTGAAATCAACTTTATCATTTGGTTTCTAATACTAATCAAGGATTAATACTCAGAAAATATAAACTTAAAAAAAAAAAATCAAGGATCAGGGTGCTTAACCATTTCAATTCTACTAAATAAAATTAGAGGTGGGCACAAAAGCCGTATCCAAACCGATTCAATCCGTATTCAAATCGTAATTTGTAGTTTGAGTCGGTTTTAAGTTTGAATTTGGTTCGGTTTGGTTTTGAATTTTAAAAAGTTGTGTTAAAAAAGGTTTAGTTCAGTTTTGACAGCTCAAAACCGGTTTGAACCGTCATATAAAAAGAAAAAAAAAACCACTAGCTTAGGAGTCTTTTTGAGAGAGAGTGAGTGAGACTTTGATTAAAAAAAAGACACAACACCACTCAAAATAAATGACAAAAGAAGAAGATTTTAAGCTACTCAAGATTCAGGTATATAAATACAATAACAAGACTCAAAAGAAATGACTAAAAAAGTAGCAACAAATTGGAAAGTTTAATTTCTGAACAGTTTTATTTAGGAATGAGTTTACTGTTTAATTTTCTGGATTGTGTAATTTTCTTCTGGACTGTTGTTTAATTTCCATGTCAATAATTTTGTAATTAGAGCAGTACATTGGTTGGATGGATTGAAATCTACTGGTTGTACATGGTGTTTGAAATCAGGTATGAAATATAAAATCAATTGCCCAAAAACTAAAATAAAAAATATAGTCCAAATTAGCATTTAAAACCTTTTAAAATTTCAATACATGAAAAAGATCCAATAGGCCCAAAACCATATTGAACCGAATCGAATCGAACTGTATTACTTCAATTCGATTCGGTTTACACATTTAGTTCGGTTTGGTTCAGTTTTAATTTTTCAAAAACTGTTTAAATTTCGAGTCGGTTCAATTTCACCTAAAACCGTACCGATTCGAACCGTGCCCACATCTAAATAAAATCATGCCAATGAATAGTAGTTTCAAATATGAATTGAAGCCAAACTTGCAGCCATTTTTGCAACTTAATCTGCCAAAATAATCACAACAAAAGGAAGTAGTACAGTTAATTTTAGAGTTAATTACACTCAACCTACCTGAGGTTCGGCTAATTACACTCGGAATTAAAGTTTGCATTAATTGACACTAACCTCCCCTCACGTTAACTTTGACCGTTAAAATAAACGTTCACTTTTATTAAATTTATTAAATGACCAAAATACCCCTGTTAATTAATATTATTAATTTTTTTTCTTTATTAAAAAAAATTAATAGTATAATCCAGATTGGATCTCCACTGTCCATCATTGTTTGAATCTCCACTAAGAACAAAAAAAAAATTTGAAAATCTCAAACCCTTCTGGTTCGAACCTAGAAGGGTTTGAGATTTTCAAAATTTTTTTTTTTTTTTTTGTTCTTGGTGGAATCCAAATTGGATCTTCATCATCCATCAAAACGGTGGAGATCCAATCTGGATTCCACTATTATTTTTTTTAATAAAAAATTAATAATATTAATTAATAGGGATATTTTGTTCATTTAATAAATTTAACAAAAGTCAACGTTTATTCTAACGGTCAAAGTTAACGTGAGGGGAAGTCGGTGTCAATTAATGCAAATTTTAATTTCGAATGTAATTAGCTAAACCTCAGGTGGTTGAGTGTAATTAACTCGTTAATTTTATTTTATTTTAAACGGTCACAAAACAAGCTCTGCTCTATAAGCAAAAGTAAACTTACAACAAACCCCTTCACTCCATATTCTTTAGCGAGAAAGAGCGCACTAACCTGGACTGAACCAGTATAAGTGAAGTTGAACTCCTATACAAACCCTGAAAATACAATTGGGCCGGAGCCCAGAACATTGTAGGCCTATTCACTCACACAGTGTAATGGATCAAAAATTGGACAAATATAATCTTTTAACAATTTCATTTGCCCGTCCAATGTGATTCGGTGGTAAGGACACTCATTTAATCTGATAATGTTAACATTGTCAAAAAATTATTTCTTTTTTTTAATCTGATAAAGTTGTGAGTTTAAATCATGTCATTTTCCCCGAATCCTGAATACTCAAATTATAAAACTGATTGAGGTCTCTCAGCAACTGAATCACCGAAATAGATTGTTTATGTAATTGTTAACAGAACCAAGTTGAGAATGGCTTTGCTCATCATCAACTTGAATTAGTCTATAAAGCTAAAGTGGGAAAAAAAAAAACCAGGTCCACCCACAGCAACTGAATGAATGGTTTTTCATGTTCATTCAATCTATCACAGGCAGTAGAGTCAGTGCAAGAAGATGAGCAAAATTATACGAAGTAAGAAAAAGAAAAAGTTGAATTCCAAACACATGATTTTGCAGTGCATTTGGTACAAAATGGAAATGCATTTTTTCAAACACTTGAATGAGAATTGACCCAGCAATCATTTTTTTAACTGTAAAAGCCACTGCTGAGTTGTATCACTAATTAGTGAAAATCTGATGTCTCTTCTACTCTCCTGCAACCCTACTATCATGATTCATGAAGAAAATATAAATCATCGAAGTTCATCATCATTGCATCTTTGAATGAAATATCAGGAGTAGTGTTTTTTTTTTTTTTAAAAAAAAAAAATCTGACATATTACGGGTGAGAGGACTACTGAAATCTACCGAGATTAAACCATACAAACAGAGCCCAGACATTTACTTCGATTTCGAAAGCCGTTTACTCCCAACACGGATAGAGTTCTACCCACACAATTGCTCTTTTAAGGGAAATGATGGAAATAATATATACACTGCCTAGATGTTGAATCTTTGTCACTTGAAGGAGTTTAAGGCTCCTTCAACCACTAAGATAATAGACCTTTGGTATATCAGGAGTAGCATTTGATATTATTAACATGGCTTTACTATGTTTTTGCTAGGCTTGCACCATACTTATATCACCTGCCTAATTTAAATGTAAATTTGTGTAACAGAATACATGCTCATATTTGGGGTTGTACGAGAATACATATTTTTCGTGACGAATTTCAAAATATATGTTTTCTATGACAAACTTCTCGAAATATATATCTTTCATGATAAACCTCAAAATACATATTCTCCGCAACGAACTTAGTAATACATATTTTTCGTGATAAACCTCGATAAAGAAATTTTCCCTGATGAATTAATACATATTTTTAGTAATACACGCACTTGCTTTTCATGATTGATACCTAGCATTGATACCTTGATACCTAGCAAATTTGTCGCTGGACTGTAGAAAAACCCAAAAGGTTGACTTTTATTATTAGTATTGTTGGCATCCAAAATTAGTTTTCAACTTAAAAACCACAAAAAATGATTACCTTTATGGCTTTCTATTTAGACATGAGTACATTTTTCTAAAAAAAAAAAAAAAAAAAGGGAATCTTGGATAGGATGTTTTTTTGAAGGTTTCACGGGATATCTTGAACATTTGGGAGTAATCTAGAAGAGAAGAGAAGGAGGGGACATCGGTGGAGACTAGAAAAGGGAATATTTTGAAGAAAGTGGTGGAGGTACTTTCTTTTTCTTGTACAAGGTCTCTGTGGATGCGTTTCATCTATGCTTTAAGATGCTGGATTTCTCTTTCTTTTCTGTCAAACTCGGTACCAAAATGTTGTGTTGCCCAACATAATCCTTAATTCTGAATCAAGGCGAGAAATACGTCCTTGAAGTTCAAGGTAAAACTTTTGGAGAGTAAAATCAAGGCCAGCAATTCGCTCAACTTGTTATTGATATTTAAAAAAAAAAAAATTAAAGGTATAATTACAAGATTAACAACAATTGAAACTTTCCGAGATCAATCACTAAATACGTAATTCGAATATTTATTCTCATAACGGAATATAAATTGAATCTTGTGAGGAGGGTTTGCAAGGGCCATCACCAGATTTGTATTCAAATTCAACATCATTTGCTCTCTAAATTATTCCAAGAAACTATATTTGGAGCTTAACATGTCAAAATTAGATGACATCTCTGTCTAGATTATAGGCTTTGCCAGTATTTTAGGTTAATTTGACATTTGTTTCTAATAGTGAAGGTATCTTGGGAGATAAAAATGATAAAATTCTTTATTTTCACACAAATAAGATAAGATATAGGAAGGATTGAAAAGTGAAAATAATAGTGATCTCATAAGTCAAACTGCACGTCTACTCATAGTTTAAGTGGTAAGTGTACTTTCCTTCCAACTCAGTTGTGAGAGTTCAATTCCCACCATATGTGAGTAAATATTTAAATTGCGCGTTTAGTGATCGATTTCGGTAGGTTCCAATGATTATTACACTTATAGTTGTACGCCTTTTAAAAAAATATAATAATAAGACAAATTGAAAATCCTGGGTTATATAGAGTTGAAATATTTATGGCATAAAAACAAATACATTAATTGACATGTTTATGGTACTAGTGCAAGTTTATGGAAATGGACAAAATACACATAGAATGCATGTCCCTACCACTGTCTTAACAAAATCATGCACTAAATGGAATTTTTACTATATTTTAACCTAAAGTTCTTTTTAAGAAAGAATAAATAAGTGATTAAAAAAAAGAATAAATAAATAAATAGTTGTCCTTTAGTTTGATGAAATATTTGAATTTCTAATAAATAAAAAGTTTGGAATTCATCAAATAAATTGTATTACATTTCATTAGTTTTATTATAAACCTCATTTTTTTTAAATCAAACAAATATGCTCATGCATTTATTGAAATATACAATTATATATTTTTCTTCATTTGGTGTTAATCGTAATGTTATTGATTATACATTAAAATATTTTTAATTAGTAAGTTAATATAGAATTTAATATAAAAAAATTAATAATTGTGTATAAACTTTACCTATTATATTAACTGAAATAAATAAAAGATTATCCAACCACGAGTTATTTGATGAAGTAATTATAATAGTTAAATTGATGAGAGTGTCAGATGAAAACTTTTTAACTTTAATAAATTGTTAATTTTTATAATTTATGTAACAAATATTTAAATAAATATATATTATATGTCGTGTTTTGATTTTGATGCTTTTAAGAAATTTAGATTAAATATGATATCATATCATGGTGAAAAATTATTTTGAAACTGAATATGTATATAACAAAATTGAATTCAAACATTTTAAAAGTCAACCCAATCCAATCCAACTTGACAAATATTAGGTTGGGTTGAGATTCATATTTGATTGGATCGTGTTGAAAAAATTTCAGTTCAATCTAAAAATGGCCACCCCTATTTGAATTCTATATTTAATGATTGATTTTTTATAGGTCTCAATACATTTTTAAATAATAAATAATACTGAACCTACCTGATATTTATTGAATTACACTCACAATTAAAATTTGTAAAAACTTACATCGAATTTTCTTAATTTTAAGTTTGACGGTTAAAAATTAAATTTATCATTAAAAAAAAAGTAAAAATAGAATAAAAAGTGAGAGATCTGTAATAGATTCACCATAGATTGTGAAGTGAGGGATGACTAGAGCCTACTTTTTAACGATTAAACTTAACGTACGGGGAGTTTAATGTGAGTTTCTATAAACTTTTGATTCCGAATTTAATTTAACAAACTTCAGATTTAGATTCCACTTTTAATTATTAAAATATAAATAAAAAAAATGTATAAATCTGAAGAGAAAAGTGAGAGAAAAACGAGGACAGTGACACGTGCATTGGTGTGTTCGAGAACAAGTGAGGGCTAGCTAAGGTAGCATAGCAATAGCCAACACAACCGATCATGCCTCTTGAAACATCGACACGTGACCCTGTCTCCTCCTCCTCTTCATCCTCATTGAACTACTCAAACTCATCAACCACATTAAATCATACATTTTAGTACAAGGTGGTCTTTTTCTCTTTTTATTTCTAATTTAATATTTTTTATATTTATATTTTTCAATTTTTAAATACAAGTGAGAGAGAAAGTGGAGGATTATTATATATTTGGCTTCTTTTTAACCGGCAAGTGATTGAGCATGGAATTGCGAGAAACACGCCTTTCATTTTGATAACACTAACTAATACATTAATTAATTAATGGGAGACATTAGTATGATTTGGATAAGAATCATGCTACAGCTACCATTTTCCTCAATTTTCACAATTAAAATAAGTGTAAATAATATACGGATTCTCTGATATTTATTTTTCTACGATCGAAAATAATTTTTACATTTATTAATAAATACATCCCTTGCCATTAGTCAGATTCTATTTAATTTAACGATTAATCAGGTTTGACCGTAGTAAAAAGACTAAAATATTCTCAAAATAATATATAAAATTATTAAAATTTATTAAATAAAAAAATAGTTAAGATTCACACTGTCTATCTCAACGTATTTTTTATTTATTATTTAATAAATTTTAATAATATTATATATTATTTTTAAGGCGTTTTGGTATTTTCTGTAGTCAAATGGTCAACCATCAAATTGAATAGAATTTGACTAATAGCATGAAAACTCTTTATTAATAAATTTAAAGATTATTTTTACTTATAGAATAACAAAATTTAGGGGTCTAAATATTATTTGCCCTTAAAATAATTCCAACTATTACTATTATGCCATCACGTGTTTCCTCTACTTAACTTTAACTCTATTTATATAATAAGAATATGAATAAATAACAATAAATCTATTTAAGGTTTATTAAATTACACTTGAAATTAAAGTTTGTAGAAATTTATACTAAATTCTCCTGACATTAAGTTTTACCATTAAAAAGTTGGCTCGAGCCTCCCCTAATTCACCATCCATGGTGGATCCACCATGGATCTATCACTTGTTCTTTTATTTTTTTTCCTTTTTATAATGGTTAATCCTACTTTTTAAGGGTTAAAACTTAATATTATGAGAGTTTAGTATAAATTTTTAAAAACTTTGATTCAACATACCTTAGTTAGATTCAGTATTATTTGTTCATAACAATAACACTATAGGTGTCATCAAAAGAATAGGCCACATCATCTTTATTCATGCTTGCATTTTCTTCCATCCAAATTCATCAACTTGTTCTTTCTTCATTTCAAACTTCACCAACTTTTGTACAAGTTTCTTCACTTTTTTAAGGCTTTTAATGGATTCTTATCGTTTGCTAAAAAGTTTAAAAAAAAAAAAAATCAAGCAGGAACCTTTATTGAAGGTTTGGATAATTATAAATTAATATATGTTTAGTTATTTATTTTAATTAAAATTTATTTGTCTTGGCCTTTTTCAACAATGAATTTGGGTAGATGACAAGCAAGTAAGATTTGAAACAAATGTCCAAATTAAAAAAAAAAATTCACATATTAAACAAAATGCATGCGCATGAGTTGCCGTCAAAGCTTAGACGACTCAGCATGAGAAATATTAGGTCAAAACCCATCTTGTATTTTGGCGTCTATAATTGCAATCTTTATCTTTTGTCTTTTTTTTTATTATTATTTTTTATCAAAAAACTATTTAGATTAAATTATACGAGTACGGTTTGGATATCTACTTATATTTCGAAAGTTATCTACAACTAATAACGGGAAGAGTCTACTCCTAATACGGAGAGAGGTCTACTCATATATTTGGATTTTTTTTAAGCAATTATGAGAATAATATATATACTACCAAAACGTTAAACTTTGATTGTTTGAAATAGTTTGTGACTCCTACGGCTATCAAGTTATCTTTTGTCTATTGCTGCTTCAAAATCTTTATAAAATTATTATCTTAATAAAAAAATAAATAATATATATTATTGGAGAATTGTTGCTTTCAAGTTATAAAGCGAGACAGAATATGAAATTGAAATGTGTAACTAATTTTTTTTTTTTCATTAACGTTTTCAAGTCAAATACATAAAGAAAATGACATATCTGTAGAAGATAAATGGTAGAGAGACAGGAAAAATGGTAGTAAATATCCCGTTCAATCAAGTAATCTTTTAAATTTAAGTCACTACCATCATAGCTAATATGAAAAAAAAAATATATTATTTATAAAATAACTAGAAAAACAAAACAATATCATTTATAAATGTAACATAATTAATTTATTTATAAAATTATAACTTATTCCAAGATGTAACACTTATAATTTTATTAATATTTTCTTTTTTATTTTATACTAAATATTTATATTATCTACACATTATATAATTCATAGATTTTTCTTAATGTTTCAAGACTGTTTTTATGTTCCCAATTATGCTGACACCACATATTGGAGCCTCAACTTTAGGTGGATGATAATTTGGCTTTGGCCAACAATCCCACAAGCAAACACTTTTATTAAATATTTAAATCGAAATTCTAATAAACTTAATTATAACACATTCATTCGTTCATAGTTTAAAAATTTCATTCATAGTGAACTAGTAATTGATCATATTAGATCCCGACAGATTCCTAATCCGACCATCTAAAAAGTAATTATGGCACTAAAATGAAAAATGAAAAGCTATGTGGTATTATAGAAAATGGAGTACAATGTTTGGCAGCAAAAAGGGACGATAGTGGGTTTGTGCTGCTTCCAATTTCATGGCCTTCACATAAGTAACTAATTAATTAATTAATTATATTAATTAAGGAATGGATGGAGGCAAAGACCAAAGAGGCACATCATTGCTTGTACGGACCAATGGGTGTTAATTTCATTAATTAAATTAAGCAAATACTTTATGATTAAATATTAATTAAGAGAATTATTAACCCAAAAAACCACCTTTTGTAAAAGTTTTTAGGATTTTAATTGGAAAAGTGAGTGTGAGTTTCTCTCAACTGGACATTTGGGATTTGGGTGGTGGGGTGGGAAAGGCAGGCCCTTTTTTTTTTATTTATTAATTTTTTTCCATCACTTTAGGGGAAGTTTAGTTTAGTGCTCTCTTTTTTCATCATTCTTCCAATCAACCCTTTTAAATACATGTAATTACAATCTTTTTATTTTTGGAAGATATAATTATAAAATTAATAACTGTCGGGATCTGTCGAGATCAATCATTAAACACGCAGCTTGAATATCTATTCTCATAACGGGAGACATCTACGGACCGAGTATCTACTCTCATAACGGGAGACATCTACTCTCAATAAGGGGAGAAAACTACTCACATATACTGGTAATTGCACATGGTGAGACTTGAACCCTCACCATTGAGGTGAGAATGAGGTGCACTAACCACTTTGACCTATGATTGGATGTGTAATAATTATAATCTTGCTCACTCATCCATCATAATTTCATTTTTTTTTTTAAAGATAATCAAACTTTTTATTTTTAGTGAATTTTCTTTTCGGTTTATAGTACGATATTAATTTAATTTGACCTATTAGATTAATATAATTGTTATTACTATTTTGTAATGGTTTTTCTATTGGGTGTCGATATTGTCACCCATAAATATAATTTACACACCCACACTATAAGTACACCTATATTTAAAATTTAAAAATTAAATCATTTCTATAAACACCCATTATAAATATAAGTACGTCATATTGAAAACAAGAAATATAGCTCCGTCAGCCGTCCACACCGGAATGAATGGAGTTTTCCAAAAACAACCGCTAGTGGAGGAAGGGGATAAGAGACTGAGCTAAAGTGAGAGCCAAAAAAGATCTTAATATTAATCTTGATGCATCTAACACCATTGATTTTTCCATTAATTTTGTTAGTTCACAAAAATTGATGGCATATAAGAGTTGAATAAAGTTTCATTAGTAGTAAAACAAGAAATTAAAGTAAAAATGCAAACCTAAACCCTCAAATTGGAAGGTGAGTGACCAAAAATTGATACAATTTGAAGTAAAAAGTAGAATAATCAGTCATTCCATTTGTATAATTAATGAAATCAAAACTGTTGTGAAAACAGGCTTTGAATCATGATATACATACATGGATACACATATAGATGTAGCTAGGTTTATCATTTTATTTTTCTTTATTTATGAGTCAATAATCAATAGAACATTATACAACTACAACCCAATGTAGTTCAGTGGTAAGGATGCTCATTTAGGTTGACAATGTTTCAGGTTCGAGTTGCCACCATCACAGATGGTATATTAAAAAAAATAAAAATAAAAATAGAATATTATACATATTATTCAAATCTGTATCTGTATTCAAATCGCATAATGTATACAATTTTGGTTGTTACACATATGTGGCTTAGTAGTAAATGACGCTCATACAATCAGACAAATGACAATATCTTAGGTTTGAGATGCTGCATAGTAAGTGATATTAAAAAAAAAAAAAAAAACTATTGGATACCTCATTTTGCATTTATTAGTTGATACTATGGCTAGTAATAGCTAACAACTCTTTTAACCTTTCAATAAATGTTTGCAACCTGTTTTTTTAACCAAACTTCCAATATTGATGTTGGATTTTATCTATTCCTCCAGAAAATCAAAATATTCCAGGAGGTACATGATACCAGTTACCTTAACTAATCCAACAAGAGATGAAACATGTTACATGTATAATAAGATAATGCATTTGTTTGTTTTTCCCTTATAGTAGAAAAAAAAAATTTCGATTAGGTTAATGGTTTATCGAAGCTTGACAAAATCAACCGTTAAAAACATTGATTAGAGATACTTAGTGAGATTACCTGTTACAAATATGATCTAGATAACAATTTTTACAATACAGGCTAAATATTTTCACCATACTTAGTGATTTTATAAATAAAAGTGAAACTAAACATTTAACGCAAATGTGTGAAAAAGTAAAGTTGACAATTAATTATTAGGTCAAACAGTGAATGTGAAATTTAAAACCAAGGCTATATTTCAAAATTAATCATCATTAGTGCATTTTTAATCATTTGTTGCATTGCCTTGTATTTCATGAGATTTATTTTCACATTTTTTTTTGAAGTGTCAACAATGTACACCATCAGATGGAGGCATGTGCCTCATTCATATAACATATAGAGCACAACAAAGCTGAACAAGAGACATGATTACACCATCGTCCGATGTAGTTCGACTCCACAATAAAGGCTACCCTACAACGGAGACATCTACCCCATAATAAAGGCTTATTTACTAATTAAGAATGAAAATTAAAGAGAATCAAGTTCCCTAAAAAAATGAATTAAGAAAAGGGAAAATTGATTTCCTAAGTGGAAGAGGGATCAAGTTCCCTTCCTGTAGGAACTTAATTTCTAGTTTTGTGCGGGTTACATATAATTTAATTCCAAACCGTATTTAATAAACATTATAATTCCATATTATAAATTAAATTTCCTTTTCCTCATGGATTCTTGTTTAATAAACATGTCTAGTTTTCAACTTTTTTAATTATATTTTTTGGTATTCTGATACGATTTTGTTATGGTTAAAAAGAACAATGAAGCATGACTTTTATTTTATTTTTAAAAGAAATTAATTTTTAGTTTTTGTGTTCTATATATCTAATAAAACCAATCACACTTTTTAGAATTTATGTATTTTTTTTGGACAATTACAATTAATTCGGGATTCGAGGAGGAGAACAAGACTCAAACTGATGTAAGTATAAGGGACAAACCATTGGCCAACCTCATCTTATCATTAGAATTTATGTATTAGTTGTTTTATAAATAAACATTGCATATTCCATTCAAAATCAAGTACATATTATTAAAATAGAGTAATACAAAGCTTGTGTATAGTTATATCTCATTGTAATATAACCAACACTTTCCCTTTTAGGAAACTCTAAACATTTTGTCTTCAATTCAGGAAATTCTAAATGTTTATAGTACAAACCAGAGATGCCAAAGAGATTATACGTAATACAAACTTATTTATAATAATTCACCGTATCATCTTATAATTTATAAAATTAACAGATTGAAATTTAAGACGTAAATGTAATATTATTATTGAATAATAAGTAAAAGATACTATGACTCGAGTGTGAATGTGAGTGTAAATGTATTTTACACATAATTCAACTACTATGATGAGTTATAATGCAGTTTAGGTCTAAACAATGTGATAAAAATTGAATCACTTTAGTGGAAAATTAGAAAGAAGAAGAAAAAGGAGAGATAGCACATCAACTCATAGTTCTTTATTCTGAAAGTAAATATTAGGGTCGCATATCTAGTGATTCATCTTGGTAGCTTTCGATAAAAAAGGAAAGGAGATAAGAAGGGCAAATGAGAGAAAAAAAAAAAAGAAAAAGAAAATATAAAAAAGATATAAATTAAAGGGTAGGGAACGGCGCAGTGTCAGTAATTTGGCGATAAGCTCCGTCATTTGCTCTCCAATGGAAATCAACAAACAATACCACTTCACCTCTCTCTCTCTCTCTCTCTCTCTCTCTTCATTCTTCTAACTTGTAAGTACATCTTCTCTCTTTCTCTCTCTAAATTCCTTGTTTTTCTTTCCAACCCTAAACCACCACACCTCCCACCACTACCATTTTTGATTCTTCTAAACTAACTTCCCTACCTGTAAATCTCAATTATTTTTCTCTCCATCTTTTTTGTGTGTATATATATATATATATACACACATACACACATGTATACAAATTTTTTCAAGATTTTTGTTTAACAACTTGTCAAGAGTTGAAGAAGAAAGGAGAGCTTAATTTGTTGTTGTTGAGAGACAGTCAATTCACTTACCAAAAACAAAAAAAATGAAAAAAAAAAAATCTTTGGAGCTACAAAGTGCACTCTTAACCACAAAATTTCCTTTAATTTCTTTCTCTTCTTCAACACCATTTCTCTCTCTCTCTCTCTCTCTTTCTGTCTCCAGCTAGCTACCTCCTTGTTGTCACTGCTGATACTCTTTTTTTTTTTTTTAAATTATTATTACTAGTAAGCTTGTTAATTTTTTTTTTCCCATATTTTTATTCAATCTTTTACTTGTATGATGATTGAGGAGCTGATCTGGGAAGTTAATTGTTTCTGTAAAAAGAGCTAAGAAAATACACAGGTTCAATAATAATAATAATAATAATACAAGATTATAAGTATTATAAATTAATTAATGCAAAATTTTAAAATGATAGTTATATATATAGTACAGTAGAAATATATAGATTATGCAAAGATAATATTGTTTGATTTGTTGTTTTAATTTACAGGAACTGATCTGTGAAGACACGATCGACCTTCTTCAACGAGCATCACGAGTACAGATCTGTGACCTTTGGATTCTAATTGCCCTCTTATAAAGAAGCAAAGATCTTAAGAAGAAGAAGAAGGAGAAAAAAAAGTCTTTGGTTGTTTATCATCCGGGAGTTTGACACCTGTAAACGACATTGCCCACCATTGTTTTGTTAAGAGTAAGCAAGTTAATTAAAATTAATATTTAATATTTATTCCCTTCTTGTTGTTGGTAAATTAGAAACAGTATTTATATTAATGATATTTTGTCATTTATTAGCAGCTTAATAGCTTGTGTTTAGTGTCTGCGCCATTGTTTTAGGGTCCAGAGAAAAGAGAATCAGATCGGTGAGAGATTGTGTGTGTATATATATATATATATATATATATATATATATATATGCAATTACTCCTTCATTGTTTTTGCATAATATGATCAAATAGAAGCCCTAGCTTTTATCACAAGCACTTTTGCTAAAGCTAATAATCTTTATTTGAAACCTTTTATGTTAGGTTTATTAATTATAAGTGGAGAATATCAATAAAAACAAGAGTCAGATCTTAGCTATGGTAAATAGTTACCAGTGTTATTAAAAGCAGTATATATGTGTACGTATATTGATTGAATCAGATGCTTTTTTTCAAGTTTTTAACTTTGCGGTATAATATTCATTCTATTTTTTTTTTTTTTTTTTTGACTTAGTGGTGGGTTGGTTGTATTTTGCAGGCAGAGATGGTGCAGAGAATTCAGGCTTTGCTTTTGAAATAGGCACTGCTGAGACTGCAAAAAGCTTAAACAAGGAGAGAGAGAGGGAGAGAGATAGAGAGAGAGAGTGAGAGAGGAGGAGGTCCTGTGGGTGGGCTATAAGGTTTATTAGGCGTCCTGACTTGGACCATGATATATCGAAGCGTAAAAAAAGGCCTTTTTATCACTACACAGCCAAACTACTTATCTGTGTTATCGTCATCAATGCACAGCACACAGCAACCCCACCTGCACTTCTCTCTTCTTCACACTATCATCATCACTTCTTCCTCTACCTAAAATAACCCCGCTATTTCTCTCTCTCTCTTTCTCTTGCTAGTTGCTACTGTACAAGTACAAAATCTAATAAACAAAGGAGGTTGCTGGTCTTGGGGTTTGGAGTCTCTTTTGGTTGAGGGTTAAAGGCATGAAAGTGCTATGGAGGTGGAAGAGATTCAGACACAAGCCTGTAAGTTCCCAAGAATTGGCAATGGAAGACTTGACTCTACTAAATTATTAGCCCAAAAAGATCAGTACCCAGATGAGGAAGAAGATCATAGAGATCAGCATCTCAAGAGGGCTGCTGCTGCTGCTTCTACTACTAGTGTTGGTGGTCTTGGTGTTGACAACGGCGGTGGTGGCGGTGCTAATCGGCTTCGCGGATGGCACCACTCCTCCCGAATCATTAGAGTTTCTCGAGCCTCAGGTGGCAAAGACCGGCACAGCAAAGTATGGACCTCCAAAGGTCTTCGAGACCGGAGGGTCCGGTTGTCTGTAACAACGGCCATACAATTTTATGATCTGCAAGACCGGTTGGGTTATGATCAACCTAGTAAAGCTGTAGAGTGGCTGATCAAAGCTGCTGCTGATTCAATAGCGGAGCTTCCTTCACTTAACAGTCCTTTTCCTGATACACCAAAGCAATTGAGCGATGAGAAGAGGGCAAGTGAAGGCACTGATCAACAAGGTTTTGATTCAGTCGAGTTAGATGCCGACCCTAATTATCAGCACAACCAAAGCCAGCATCAACGTTCTTTAACCAAATCTGCTTGTAGTAGCACTTCTGAGACTAGCAAGGGCTCCGGTTTGTCCCTTTCCCGATCTGACCAGCGCGTTAATCGGGTCAAGGCTCGCGAGCGTGCAAGGGTCAGAGCCAAGGAGAAGGAGAAAGACAATGACTCCTCTCGCATTGCACATCCTCATCACCACCACCATAATGTCAATCACATTTCGCAAAGTTCTTCTTTCACTGAGCTACTCACGGGTGGTATTGGTAGTGTTAACAACAACAACCACAGCAACAACAGCAACAACAACAACAACACAACTAGTCCAAATGGTTCTTCTCCGCACCACCAGAACCCCAATGGCGAGCCTATCTTCTTCCAGAAGGCCACCACAGCAGCAAGATCATGGCCTGCAACACCAATGGATTACTTCAACACAGGGTTACTGGGGCCATCTTCTTCACGACCCCACCATTTTCCGGGGCAAATCCAATTGGGAAATTCGAATTCTCTTCCGCAGACAATGTCGATCCCGCCTTTCAGTGTATCAAATGAAAACCACCACCAAGAAATGCAACATTTTTCGTTTGTTCCTGACCATCTGATACCAGTGGCAACAACCCAACCGGGGCCTGGGGGCGACTACAATCTCAACTTCACAATATCTCCAAGCCTCGCTGGTTTCAATAGGGGGACCCTTCAGTCCAATTCATCATCACCGTCTCTATTGCCTCAAATTCAGAGGTTCGGTTCTTCTTCTCCTTTAGAAGGATCCAATCTACCTTTCTATATCGCTGCCCCACAACCTGTGGAGAATCACCACAACCACCACCACCACCACCATCAGTTCCCAGCTGGGTTTGATGGCCGCTTGCACCTCTACCATGGCGATGAAAGCAGGCATTCAGACCAGAAAGGGAAAGGCAAAAACTGAATTTGCTCTTCCAAGAGCTCATTCCTTTTCAACCATCTTCTTTCAGGTATGCAACCCGACCCATCTAATTACTTTTTTTTTTTTTTTAATTGTTTGAATCCATTTTTAGGTTCTAGTATTGGTTTTTGGATATTTGTGTTTCATTCATTATACAATGACATTGGTTTTGCTTTGTCTTTCTTGGTTTTCGTAAAGAAAGATAGCTATTGGGTCAGATATAATTTTTATGGTGTCTTGTTATATGTATTATATTGTTTCTTTTTTTTTTTATAAATATGGATACCATGCATGAATAGGAATCGTGTGGTTGTCCCTATGTATTATATTGTTTGTTCTCTAGCTAACTGGTTCCCTTCTCCCTAACATATATATATATATGCAAGTCCATGACAGGTGTTGGGTTGTATTTGGCCAAGCCAAGTGTTAGTCACTAATCAGAACCAAACTAATGCACTTTTCAATGGTCTTGTGTGGGTTTGCTACCTTTTTCTTTTTTTTTTGATATATGGGTTTGCGACCTTTTACAATCCCAATTTGTTTTGTGCTTCCTAGACTCAATCCCACATGCACATGGCAATGATTCGGCGCACTGTCGGGTTCTGCAAAAATGTTAGTTAGGGTTTTTTAGTTGGAAGACACTCTGTGTTATTAGGAGAATCACAAAAAGGGTTGTCTTCCTCACAAATCTTATTTAAAACTCCATGCACGTACACTCCTTTACCCTTTTTTGAATTTTCAAGTATGTGACTATATATTGCTTTTAAAGTAGTTGAAATTTGCTCACTTTTATGTCTTTGAATAAATGCATGGAAAGTGGAAACAGCCAAGTAACTGTGTGGACTAAATCACCATCTAGGTTGTTGACTACGCTAAGTAAAACTATAGACCTTAAAATTTTTGTAGTTAGGAAGAAATAAGTAAATATTTGCGTGGACCTAGGCATGTCTGTGGTTTCGGTTTCCATTAGATATATTGCATTTGGAGTTTAATTATGAATATATATGGGACATTGGCAAGTATGGATAAATTCATGGAATTTGATTTATAATTTAAAAAGTTAAGATAAAATGTCGTGTATCAGAAAATGATTTGAATACAATACCCGCGAAAAAAGTAAAAAAAAATATTTGCTTATTTCTAGTTTCAAACTAATTTTGGATCCTACCAAATCTTTTGATAAAACTCAACCAAATGTATTTTGTTGTCGAAATTCTTGTATCCCTCGTTTTAAGATTCAGAGTAGGGGCAATTTTCTAGTAGATATTGGCAAGTATAGAAAAATTTTGGAAATGAAAATGTATGCTATTATGGGTATTTCTTATAAAATTGTTATGGGTACTAGTGCTAGCCCGCAAGTACTCAGGCTTTGAAATATGAAGTTGTGTCACCCTTTGCTGTTACATTTTTATCTTATAATTAAAGTTGAGATTTCAATTGAATGGAGGCTGCTTATTCTTTATGAACCACCATTTTAGAAATGGTACATTGTGAAGCTTAATAAAGATTTATTGTACATTTGGAAGAGTTTCATAAGTTTTATTTTGTTTTATTTTTTTGTTTTTGTTTTTTTTTTTAAAATTTTAAAAGCTCTTTAATTTCTGTTGTGTTGTTTGTTGACACCCCAGTAGAGTTTTTAAACGATTAAAAATGTTATTTTACTTTTTCTGGAGAAGTTTACATTTTTAAACTTTTTTAAGTAGATCTTTTTGAGTTTTAAAAATATTAAAATGTCAAAATATAACCATCTTATATTTTATTAATTTTAAAACTTAAAATTGGTAATACTATTATTTTAAAGAGTTTTTTTTTTAATTGACAACCAAATGATCAACATATTTTCTTTAAAAGTTCTATTTGTAGAAACTCTACTTTTAAAAGATCTACTCGTAAAAGATCTATTTAGGCTTTGGAAAAGTAGATAAATGGTAGTAAAAATTAGGATTTATTAATGAGCATGATTTGATAGGTGATATATTAGACAATGACAAAGACACATTACACGTGTTGGCAAGAAATGATCAGATTTCTTTTGCAGGCATGAGGATGGTATTAACACTAAGCTAATGAGTCAATTAATAGACAACAAACACAAAAACTTCTTGTAGTTCCTGTAATTTTCAAGACTCAATAGGCTTGCCTAACCATTAGTTTTAACCATTCAGAGTAGACCTTAAAATCTCCTCAAGCTTCCATTACTTTTGCCAGCACCTAATCAATCCCTAATACTTGAATTATCTCACCTCCTTAGCTTTGCTTTCTTTTAAAATCTTATTTCGGTTAGATTTTAGATAATAGGTACTAGAAATAGGGATGTCAAAGCCTCGTGTTGCCTGTTTGAATGGAGGAAAGTGTTCCTTTCGGGGGTGGGGACGGGGTGAGGATGGGTTCCCCCTACCCGAAACCCCTAATAGATTATTTAATAGGATTATTTTGTGAATGATGAATCTGATATTATATTGTTATAAGGTGATAAACATTTATAAGTAATTATTTTTGAATTTTGGGCCAATAGGGTAAATAAGGGCGGAGGCGAGGGGGCACTTCTCCCGATAATGTCTCCCCTACCCCCGTCCCATTAACACTAACGAGGGCAACCCGAAATGACCTATTGACATCTCTAACTAGATATCCATTATCTAATAAAAGTATAAAGCTTCTTTAGGGTTTTATGGTATTTTTTTTGTTGACTTTGGTTCTCCAATGTTACACTAAACTACTTTTTATGGTAATTATAACACATTTTGTCATTTAACTACCACAAATTTCAACTACACTTTTCTAACCTCTTATCCTCTCAACCCCTCTAGAAATTTAGTATATTTTTTACTAGATTTAGTAGATCTTTAACAACTTCTTGTAGCCCAGATAGTGCATTACTGTTTTAAAACAACTCCTTAAATGTACTTTTTTGGTATCCCGAACATATTATTTAACAAATCAATTTTTTCTCTTTGTAGAGAGCATTGATGATGATATCTGCTAAATAACTCTTCTTTAGTCTTGCAGTTTTTATTTAGTTATTTCTTTAAGCTCTCTTGACTCTTAATGAGTGATATTTAAAAGTCAAAACTATATGCTTCATACGACTATGGAATACAAGATTCTTAGCCATTGTGATGGCTGATTTGTTAACACTGCATATGTTTGTAACTTTGATTATAACCTTATTTTTTGTCTTGAGAAATTGTTCTTTCTCTAGACTTTAACATACACTTCACAATTTTCACCATCGTCATCATATCCTAGCAAAAATATTCTAAATCATAATTGTTGGATTGTTTAATGGATCTCTTTATGGACAATGTTTCTAGGTTAATGGCTTCTGGTTCATTAACCAAGAAACAAGAAACCACTTCAACGACTCACATTCTAAATAGAAACGGACAATGTGTCATGGTTAATGGTTTTTGGTTCATTAACCATTAAACAAGACAACTACTTAAACAACTCATAGTTTGAAAAGAAACTCATTTAAACAATTTAACAAATTGGATTTAGAATAATTGGGACTAGAAGATGATGAAGACAATGAGATTGAGGAGCCTAAATCAAAATATAGTTTTAGGAGAGAGTAGGTTTTTTTTTAGGCAAGATAGTGAGATCGAGACAAAAGAGGAGATAAATGTAGCAAGAAATGGTCAAGTTATATAGCAAGGAATAAAGCGATAGAGAGTGTTTGGTTGGTTTGCAAGTTAAGTTATTAAGTTAGGAGGTGGAGAAGGCAATAGACTAAAGTATTTGTTTTGGTGTTTGTTTAGCTACTATTAAAATCTCCAATACTATCAAAAACTCATAAATCCAAAGGCCACTTATGTCAAATGTCTCCATCACATGTCTTGAATTCTTATATTAGTTTCTCATTGTTTCCTATACAAATTTGATGAAGTAATTGTTGATGTGAAAGTATTACAATGCTTGTGGTTGTTGCTTTTGTCCGCATAATGCTTTCTTGAATCTTAGAACTTTATCTTCACTTTCTTGTTGCACAGACTCTTGTGTTTTCACCATGTAGTCTTCTTATAACTTTCTACTTAGAAATTCTTAGTTGTTAAAGCTACAAGGGCTCTTATAGTATTAAGTCTTGCTATAGGTGTAAAAGTTTCATTACCACCAGTTGGTACCAACGACTTCTTTGTCTAAAAGGTGTTCACAAGTTCCCAAGTCTTCTAGATTGTTTTAATCTCTTCTTCAATGATTTTCCTCTTTGTTTCTTGTTTTGCTACAACCTGAAACCTTTCTCGTTCATAATCAGTAAAGTTGCATGTCCCATATATTTATCTAGGTTCTTTGTGGTGACTCTAGTAAGGATTCATCTTGCCTTGATACAGGGTCTAATCATAGATATATCAATGTTCTTGAAGTTTTTGAATGCATATATAGTAAAAATCTAATTGAGGTTGATAGGATAGTTTGAAAAAGGTGGTTGCAATTTGTGGCTGTTAAAATGTAGTTAGAATGAGCGGTAAAAATGAGAAGAGTTTGGTTTTAACTAGTATAAAAAAAAGATGTACATGTAGTGTGTCATTTGGCAGCAAGACAAGAAACAAAAAATTCTTTCTAACTAGTCTTGCTCTTCTCATTTATGTACTATTTACAATTGATTTGCTCTTCATTTTTACTACTTAATGTAACTTTTTTTTAACTACCACAAGATTACAATTATTTCATCTAACAATTTGATCGTACTAACTTCTCTTGAACTTTTATCACAATCGTTGCTGCACGTTTTTTAGATCTTTTACAGTACATCATATGTGGCATTGAATCCAATAAATCTAGAATCTTGTAGTCCGAAAATTGCAGGACTTTTTACAGTAGACATTTATAGTGTTAGTACCCTCCAAGACAAAATAGTTTCAATAATTTCTCACACCATTCTACTAAATTCATAGTTACTCAAGAACAAGAAGCCTTTGTGCACCTTTTGCCCTCCTAATGCAAGCCTTTCATTTCCTTTACCATGACTATTGCTCCTACTACACATGTTTACTAATGAGCCATCGACATAATCCAACTCTTTTTTCTTTTTCTTTTTTTTCTTTTTTTTGATATACCACCTGGTGTGGTGCGATTTAACCTTGGGATATTAGCAGACTGAATGAGCACCCTTTATCATCAAGCTACATTGAGCGATGACATAATCCAACTCTTAATTATATGTTTATTGCTACAATTAAAGGAAATATAGAAATAAGTGATTTGGTTACATGCAGAAGTCAGATCAAGGGACCTAATTGTGAAAATTTAATTATTGAATTGTAATCTTGAACTATATCAATACATCATTCTAGTTATAACCTGATAACAAAGTTTGGGTTTAAATTCTTGTATAAAAATTCCATGGAGAAAAATATTTAATAACTTTGTAATAAATAATAAATGTCTCTGAAATTTAGAAGAGCTATTACTGATTACTATCAGAGTTAGAATCACAAATAGAAGTTTTAGTATATGTCTATGTCACTAATAACAATAATGTTGCAAGGGAACTAGAAGTACGTATATGGTAGTTGTAGATTGTAACAATTGTACAAGGTTGCAATTACAGTATAATGGTAGCAATTTTATGTAGTAACAACTTTGTTGTAGAATGTAACAAAATATCCGTATAATAATGTACTCCCATTCTAATAAAGATAAGTGCATTTTGACTCGAGGGAGTGCCCATCTATCTAACTACCATACCCAATTTCCATTTAAGTTCTGAACCAAAAGCAATATTAAAAAGATGAACAAGTAAACCTAAATCTGAATTCAGTTGTATCCAATATCATACCTTTTGATATCTAGATTCTTGATATTGGAAAAGATGGTGTTATGTGCCTAATTGAGTCCCACATTAATTAAGTATGAGATTAGTTAATTAGGATCCCACGCTATCTTAGTATGAGATTAGCCGTGAGTATATAACTTATTAGGCACCCTCTCATTACAATCCCCTTTTTTTGGATGAGTTCTATGCAATGGGTTAGTTTAAGATGGCAATTAATACATGTATTAATAGCAGGCTATAAAGAAGTTTCTTTTACCTAGGGTTGACAAATATTTTTGTTACTGGTTAGAGCAATCCAAAGTATTTGCTACTGGCTAGAGCAATCCAAAGCTCTGTCAACATTATTCTAGTTTCTTTTGTAATTTTCTAGGTGCTTCAAAAGTGCATTACTTGAAACCTTTTGTAATGCATTTTTAAAGCAATCTTCACAAAAAGCTTTATCATGAGCAATGTTTAAACTCTTGAGATACAAACACAGAACACTACAAAAGTGTATCAAAGAGTAGCATTAAAAGTAATGTACTTTTGATTGGTCTCTACAATTCTAGAAATTACCCCTAAAAGAGTGCATGACTAGGAAAGAACAATCGGAATCTATGGCTAGAAAAGTGAAAAAAATAGAAGTGTATATTGGTTAAAGTCTCAAAAATAGGGAGTTTACATCAGTTGTGAAGGAACAAGAAAATGCAAAACTCCTCTAGCAAGCCTGTATTAACTTCTTAGCATTTAGCATTATCCTTTATTTTCTCAATAAAAATCATGTTTAATTTTTGCTCTCCCTTATTTAATCTTCTTCTTTCTAACATATATTTATAGCAGTTAAATTTCCATGTTTTGACTTTATATTTGAACATGTCCTGTTTAGATTCAATACAATTATCTCCTAAACTCTCCTAAATCAGAGTGAAAACTGACAAGGTGTATGAAATTTTGTCAAGTGGATTGATTTAGAAACAGAAGGTAAAGAAAGTGACTTAGCCTTGTATACGATTAGCCTCGTAACAAGTATTTCGTAAGTCTTTGCTTTATACGATTAGTTCTATGTTTGCTTAGCTTCTCTAATCTACAACAATTATGTTTCATACTAGAAGTTTGAGGTTATGAATCGAATAGTGAAACTTAGAATTTGGTGAATGAATGATCAATTTGAGAAAGATCCATGAGTGCTTGTTAGATGAACAGCTGATTAGCTAGTGAATCAATGGCATGATGATGTACAAACTAGGCACTGTAGGCAGTAGTGTACTGCCAGCTTTCCGGAATTCAGTTTTCCTTTTCTAATTCCCATGCTCATGAAAATGAGATATTGAAAGCTGTGAGTTTGTGCATGCTATTGACTTGCAAGCTTCAATTCTGGATAACATTCATGTCATTATTAAGTCCTGAAGTAGTGCTAATTGGTACTTGGAATTCTATTTGCAACTTTTATTGGAGCTTTCTTAGTTTGTGATAGTTATTATTACCATCACGAGTGTTTAAATCCAGTGAGAAATCTGATGCAGGCAAAAGTGAAGATGGAGAAAGTAGCAGCAGCAAGACACAAGTGAATAATGCGTGCCTCAGCTAGCTAGCTGTATCGTGGGAGGGGAATACCATTTTACTGTGCTTCTGAAACTAATAGTGTTTATGGTTTATATTATCCATTTTGGAGTCATTAAATGTATTGAGTGCAAAAGCATTGTGTGTTTCAAAGAAATATGATGGAATGTGTTATTCTTTCAGTTCCATGGCTTACTAGTTAACCAAAAGCCAGCCTTGTCAAGGAAGGAATGTGTTTTATGATTATGAGCCTGAATTTCTAGCTCTTTCAAGTGTCAAGTAACAAAATAACATTTTTTTTTTTTTTTTTAAATTGACACTTGTTGTAAATCATCACACAATTAAGTTTTCCATCTTAAATGTTTTTTTTTTTTTCTCCTTTTTTAAGATTTGCTTAGTTATATTTCCTGTCTGCTTCTGTTGGCAATGCAAGTTATGTGGGGTTGGATTAAGTCACATGATTATAGTCTTTTTGTTATTGCTGATAACTTGTCTTTGATAATCTTTAAGCAACTATTCTTGTTTTTTATAAGTATCACTGATTGAGACTATTAAGATAATTTTTTGACAGAATTCACAGCATAATCTGTTAAAATTGTTTTATTGTTATTGTGCCAACCAAAATTGTCACCTCCAAAATCGAAGTGTTTAGTAGAGTGATGTGGCTGTTTGGGCTTGGAACCCATTAAGTAGTTTTAGGAAGGAAAAATTGTATAAATTCTTTATATTGTATGCATAAGCGATAACTTTTATAATAATTAGGGTGAATTGCACTCAAGTACCCTGATTTTTATCATAATTGCACGCTTAATGTCAGTTTTGTCATAATTGCACTCTAGTACCCGGTAATCTGTTGACCACCGTTAGGGTAACGGTTGACCAAATGGATTCAGGTAAAGTGACCAAACTGCCCCTGCAAGGAAAAAAAAAAATTTAATTTTTTTTTTGAAGAACACGAACCCAGATCTGGGTTCGTGCTCTTCGAACACGAACCCAGGTGCTGGGTTCGTGTTCGAACCCATTTCTGGGTTCGAGCACGAACCCAGGTTGCTGGGTTCGTGCTTGAACCCAGAAATCTGGGTTCGAACACGAACCCAGCACCTGGGTTCATGTTCTTAAAAAAAAAAATTAAATTTTTTTTTTTTTTTTTGATTTCAAATTTAATTTTTTTTAAAAAAATATTTTTAAAATTAATTAAAATATGACGTGGCATGTTCTTATTGGTTGGATGATTTTTAAATTTTTTTAAAAATAAATTTAAATGTAAAAGACCAATTTGCCCCTGAACCCAGTTAGTCAACCGTTACCCTAACGGTGATCAACGGATTACCGGGTACTAGAGTGTAATTATGGCAAAACTGGCATTAAGCGTGCAATTATGATAAAAGTTAGGGTACTTGAGTGCAATTCACCCTAATAATTATACAAATATTTTTTATAATTTATTAATTACAGTTAAATTTGACACATTAACTTAAAATCAAAAAATAATTAAATTTTCCATCAATTAGTTATTTAATATTATTTTATTTTTTGACAAAAGTTATTAGGGTAATTATATTTTTCCTCTTCATGGTTGGCAGATTAGACGTTTTTTCCATATGTATTAGACATTTTCCCTCCTATTGTTAAAAAAATAGTTTTTTAACTGTACCCACCACCATTGGATATGTATTTTTTTTCTTTCATTTTTTTTTTAATTTTTTTAATCAACGAAAGTCAAACACCCACATAAACCAACATCCAAACAAATGACTACAGTTAAATTTAATGTTTGACTCTAAATTAAAAAATAGCCAAACTTCTCTTTAAATAGTTATTTAATATTATTTTATTTTTCGACAAACGTTTTTAGGGTAATTTATATTTTTCCTCTTCATGTTTGGCAGATTAAACGTTTTCACTCTGTGTTTTCAGGTTTAGATATTTTCCTTCCTACCGTTAAAAAATTAGTTTTTTAACAGTACCCACCACCAATGTATATGTATTTTTTTCTTTAATTTTCTTTTTAATTCTTTTAATCAACCACTCTAAGTCAAACACCTACACAAACCCAAACAAATGACCACAGTTAAATTTGATGTTTGACTCACTCTAAATCGAAAAATAACTAAACTTTCTTTCAAATAGTTATTTAATATTATTTTATTTTTTGACAAAAGTTATTAGGGTAATTTATATTAGAGCTAATTGCACCCACAACCCCTGAGATTTGGCCAACTACAGGTAGAATCAACTTTATCGTTTATTAACAATGACACCCCCTACCGTTAGTTGACTTTAGTCAAACTTAACAGTGTCAGGGGTATTTTCGTCTGTTCAAATTGTTTTATTTTATTTTATTAAATAACAAATTAAAAAATTAAAATAAAATAATAAAATTATTTAAAAATTAAAATAATAATAATAAAATTAATAAAAAATAAAAAATTAATTAATTTACATCCATTTTCCAGATTGAATCTCAACCGTCCATCAAGATTGATGGACGGTTGAGATTCAATTTGGAAAATGGCTCCTAAAAAAAAAAAAAAATTGTTTTGGAAGAGTTTTGGGTTCTTTGAAGAACCCAGAAGGGTTCGATCGAAGAACCCTTCTGGGTTCGATCGACGAACCCATCTGGGTTCTTTGAATTTTTTTTTTTTGATAGCTAGATCTGGGTTCGCCGTTGACGGCGAACCTAGATCGTTGACGAACCCATCTGGGTTCATCAGAAGGGTTCGTCGCGCTGGAGATCCAGCAAGCAAGTTTCTCTTTTTTTTTTTTTTTTTTGGGTGGAGATCCAGATTAGATCTCCACCATTCAAACTTAAATTTTTTATTTTTTTTAAAAAAATTAAATAATTTATAATAATTTTTTTTATTTAATAAAAAGAAAATATTGTTTTAGGGGTAATTTGGTCATTTTAAGGGTAACAGTTGGTCAACCGTTAAATCTAACGGAAGTCAATTAACGGTAGGGGGTGTCATTGTTAATAAACGATAAAATTGATTCTACCTGTAGTTGGCCAAACCTCAGGGGATGTGGGTGCAATTAGCTCTTTATATTATTCCCTTCATGTTTGGAAGATTAGACATTTTTCCTCCTGTGTTTTCAGTATTAGATATTTTCCCCCTTACTGATAAAAAACTAGTTTTTTAACAGTACCCACCACCATTGGATATGTATTTTTTTCTTTCATTTTTTTTTAATTCTTTTAATCAACCACTCTAAGTCAAACACCCACACAAACCAATATCCAAACAAACCCACCACCATCCCACCACCCAATATGCATTTCTTCCCTTCCGAGGGAGGGAGGGAGGGAGGGAGTAACTAGTGAGATAGATAGAAAGAGAGAGATAAGGGGAGAGACAGTGGGAGAGAGAGATAAGGGGAGAGACATTGAAAAAAATAGTGGAGAGAAAAGACGGGGGGAGAAAATGTAAAAATGTGATTTTTTATTATTTTCATATTTTAATAAAGTTTTTTTATTGTTTTATTTTTTAACTCTTTTAATAAAGATTTTTTTATCTCATTTCATTTATTCATTTACCAATTTACCCTTAAAATCTAACAGTCAAATAACTTTTTAAATGGTTTGATAATGGTAAGGGGAAAAATATCTAATACAGAAAATGCAAAGGGAAAATGTATAATCTACCAAACGTCAAGGGAAAAAATATAAATTATTCAAGTTATTAAATAACTATCTGAAGAGTAATTTAATTGACTCTAAACCGAAAAATAGTTATTTGAAGGACAGTTTGACCAAACCTAAAAATGATTTAATAACCACACTCTTGAATCAGTTAGTCAACAATTAGTCAATCCATTAATCAATGGATTTTAGAGCATATTTGTGTAATTATTGTAAAAATTGCTGCTGCGTGTAATATTATCTAAATTCGGAGGAATTTGTGCAATTTTTCCTTTTAGGAATGATAAAATATTTCAATCTGCTAAGTCAACATTTTAATTAGTATACATTACAAACAATAATTAGAGTTGATATGTTTGTTCAAGAGTTAGGGACTATATATCAACTTGAATAACTTTTCAAGTAAATATGATTTTATTTTTGTATAACTTAGGCATCATTATTGTATTGATCTAATTTTGATGGATTAAAAATGTGTTGGTTGGACTTAATCCAACAACCTTAGTGGAATTAGGTATGTTTTGAAATGAGAGGGTTGAAACAAATTGTTGTTCATTATTACAAAGTTGATAAATGGCATTATCAATCTACTCAACTACAACATACATATTAGAGTTTGAGATTAATAAATTGAAACCGTTCATCAAACTAACCTAGTTATGATTAATTAATTTGTTGTTCATTAATATATTATCTTCTAAGTGGAAGGACAAATCATATTAAGAGTAAGTAACGCCTACCTTCCTGAAATTTGTTCAATTACAGGCGGAGTTAACTTTTGAGTTTATTGACAAAGACTCACCACCTGTTAACTAACTTTTAAGTTTATTGATAAAGACTTCTCCTTCCGTTAGTCAACTTTTAAATTTTTTTATAAAGACCTTCCCTGATCAACTGTTACATTTGACCAAATTTTATTAATAATAGGGGAATTGTTTGCCATAAACGATAAAGTTGACTCCGCTTGTAATTGACATATCTCAGGGAGGTCGATGTTATTAGTTCTTATATTAATTTAAACAAATTATATATATATATATATATATATATATATATAAATTTCCTCCACTTATGAGAAAGCAAAAAGTGTTTGCAAAAGTTCACGAGATGGATTCAGTGGAAACTAACAGTTGCACAAAACTTGCTACTTTTTGAAACGAAAGACCCCCCATGAGCCATCAACCAAACACAGCAACTTGTGCTTTTAATAGGTGTAAAAGTTGTTGCAAAAAAAGCATTTGGTAAAATTCTGCATCAAGTAAAATGTTTTGTCGAATTGCAACACCAAAGGTAAAAATTAAATATATTGGGGTTCAAATCTCACCGACATCGGTTGGATTTTATCATGTTATTAGATTAGATTTAAAAATGGTTAGTATTACAATTCATACCGTGATTGATCTCGGCATATTGCGGTTATATATAGCAATCTGAGCTGGTCGTCCAAATGGGTGTTAGAATTTCATTTTGAGTCTTGAGTCATATTTTTCTATGCCCAATCCCATATGTGTCATTCTGGGAAAACTGCTGCTAATGGAAGTAAGAGCACAGAAATAGATTTGTATATTTTGTTTTCCTTCAACTGCTAGACTCATTACAATACACAGACAAGTTCTTCTACACAATCCAGACATTAAAATAAGAAACATTACTTGAAATTATTATAAAGCAGAAAGTTGAGAGTTTGTGCAAATTCTCAACAAGTTTCACCTCCTAACAATCACAAACAAGCATAGAAATGAACAGGTGGGGCTTCGATTATTATCATATCTGTTTTTCAGATAATTCTCCCATTTCCAGCTATCTATCTATCTGCTATAAGAAGCCAACTGTGACATCTCCAATTATTATCAAATTGGAATTGCTTCTCAATTATTATCAACAGTATAATATATAAATGTAAAAGTGGAGAGGAAAAAAAATCATAAAGAGAAAGTCAAAGGGGATTTTGGGGTGTGTTTCATGTTTGGACAAATAGTGTAGTTGCAGACAAGTGCTTCACGTGGATTGTTTTAAAGAATACCCTCATGTGATCAACAGATAAAAGCAGAAGCACAACCAGCTAATATTTTCAACATATCAATAATTCCCAGAAACTAAAACAATTATATATAAAATTATAATGAAGCTGTGTAGCTGGGGAAAACAATAAATAAATAAATCTAAACAGTTATTATAAGTTTCGAATCTCAATCACAGGAATCATCCTCACTCAAATCATTCACATTTTCAACTATAGTGCATTTATAGCTCTTACAACAAAGTAAACGTATACAATTGTGATTAATAATTGCTCTCTCTCTCTCTCTCATAAATCAGAATTTTGAGGACCTACTAGTTGCTTCTGGAGATGTGTAAATGCTACTGGTGTAATCTGGGTGGTGGGCCTATTGAAAAATTAATGAGGAAAAATATCTTCTTCTTTTTTTCTCATTTATATAATATATATATGTAAAAAACTTTAATGGGTTTAGTTGATAATGAGAAGAAAGGCATTACATTCTATAAAAGCAGAAGCAGAAAGCGATTTGTTTGATGTTTCTCCTAACACTTGCCCACTTGATAAGTAGGAATTTTTCTTTTTAATAATTTTGTTATAAGTTGATAAGTACACAAGACACAAGTTGGTTTGACAAAATTTCGTTGAATACATTATCACTGTTATGGCTGCTGATTACTTGCTAGATAAAGTAATCTGCCTAATTTTGCTACACATCATGATTTTGTAAATGGGTAATTTAAATTCCTGTGACATTCAATGGAATTCCAAGTCATAATCTATATATATATATATAAAAAAAAAAATTCACTCCTTCATGTACAAAGGTATCTGCATAACAGATAACACCACAACTTTGAAGTGGCAGCCAAATCATATACCAAAACATCTCGCACCTGATTTGAAGATCATTGTCCCTAATTTACAATCTGAAGGTTTTCTTATTTTAGGGGGGGTGAGGCACATCTAACAACAGAACTAAACAGAAGAGAGGTAACTATTGATAGAATAAATGGATGATTGGATATTTGAGTTAGTAGAAAGAAGCCAAAACTGTGTCTAGAGGAGGAGGATAGATATTCCGAAGCACACCAACTTGCACAATCAATTATGTACCAAATTCTTGTTAAAAGTACCCATTCTTCCTTATGGGGATCGGAATTAAAAAGAATGATTGGGAGAACAAACATCCATCTCGTTCGTACTTTGAATACCATTAGAACCATCCAAGACTGTTAAAGTGATTAATTCCTAGAAATTAGGGGGCACCCAGAACAAAGAAATTGTTGGAGTTTACATTTTTATCTAGTACCAGTACCAACCCTCGTGATGTTAAGAAAAGACCTTTTGCAGAAAAGTTGGCTAGAGATTTCTTGTAAAAACATTATCCCCACTTCCATTGGCCAAAGCACTAATAATACTAAATCAAACAAACTGCAAATACCCAACCCAATGGCTTGATCAGATCTTGTACCATCTAATCACCATAATCACAAAGCATCATCCACACCATGATCTCCTTCATTTATCCAATTATCACTATATGGCTAAGCCAATACTATATATAACCCTATCATATTGAGATCCTGCTGTGATATACAACCATCATCCACACCATGTCCTCTAATCTACAAGCAATTGCAATGACAGAATATCCATGAACATTTATGCTTTTACCAGGACTGGTTTTAAACAGAAAGGTTAAATCAAACTATATTGCTCAATGAACTTCAAAGTATATCACATAAGCATACCTACAATATTCACATATAGAGAGAGACAGAGAGACAGAGAGAGACAGAGAGAGATTACATATAGAAGTAAAAGACTACAAACTCAAAGATCTTACAACATCAATCTAGTTGCATGTGTGCACTCTTACAAGCATGTGCCTGAAATAAAACAACCAGCATATGCATTCAAACTATCAGCTGAAGCACAAACAGGAGAGCTTCGCAGCACATTATTAACCTATGATGGGTATTTAGGCGGAAGTCTTTTGCTTCACAGGACGCTTCACCCAATCTAGGCTATATATATAACAAAATTGTTCTCTGATAATTCAGTTCCCATAAGCGTGCACGTATCCTTTTTCCTTCAACCATTGTGCTTTCCCTGCAAAGCCAACACAAACTTGTAAACAAAAAGTGGAGTCGTCACATACGATTGTCTAATGAAGAAATCCTGATTGATCTAGATACATATAGTCAACCAGAACAGATCCAAAATTGTAGAGCAAAAAGTTCAACAATCACCAAATTAGATAAGCATTCTGGACAAACATCAAATAAGAGTGGAAAGTTTCTCCACATTCATGCGAGCAAAAGAACATGCTTAAGATCACTAAATAATTACAGTTCAAAACAAACCTTAATTTGAAATTCAATCCAAATTTTGACAATTATTTATCCACATTCACAACGTCAATCTGATGTAGTGTCTTGCTTCAGAATTTCAGTCTTCCTTGATTAAAATACAATATCATACAGTTTTAACTAAATTTAAAGCAATCAAAACTACGAGGAATATCACATAATTTTCAACCAAAAAAAAACACCATAAAAGCAGGAAGAGCATGTCCAGAGATAAGAAACTACGAATACAAAACCCCCCACATCTTCTATTTACATATATAATCATGTAAATTTCACTACTAACAACACACCTTACAATAAAAAAAATTGAGATATAACACAATCATACACACAAGTGATAGGATACAACAAATGTGAAACATACCTCAGATCCTAAAAATGTCATCAGAAAGAGTTCATCTCTAGACAGTAAGTCCTCCTCTTCACGAGCATCTTTGCAGCAGTTCCGTAAGGTTCCTCGAAAGCGGATGCGACCCAAGAGCCATCAGATACCTCTTTTTTGGGTGCAGACTGCTCGCTAGGTCTTATAGCAACCAGAGTTGCACCTTTCAACACCACCCCATCAGGCAATTCCAAGTAGGGCGCGTACCAGAGCCTCATATTGAGGGCAGGCACCAGCGTCCTCTTCGATGCAGAAGACGCCGACAATGGCTTCACCCTAAGCTCCTCCAGCTGCTCTCTATTCATACACAACACTCCTTGTCCATCCGCATCTGTCAAAACTAGACTATCAAGCGTCTTGTGCTCTGCTATTATCGGCTGCAGCAGATAATGTCTAGCAGAAGCAGCAATCAAAGAGCTTATCGTCCAAACAACCCGCAATTTCAAGCCCCCGTTCGTGTAAAACGATTCGGGTATACTTCCATTATCATCACCACCACCACCACTGATGTTGTTGTTGTTACTATTAGTATTCACACACGAAACATCTGCTCCATTCTCCTGCATAATGGAAGATTTGGCAATCGAATTGGCGTTGTGAATAACCGAAGCAGCACCAAGAATGACGCAGTTGTCGAGAGTGGAACCGAAATCGGCTCTCCATTTCAACAAGACACCATCGTCGATCCCGAGCTCTCCGCTGGGCAACTCGATTCGGAGGAACCGAATCTCGTTGAAATTCTTCAAAACCTGAGTGGGAGAGTGGTGGGTGACGCCGGCCTGATCCACGTCAGAGTCATCGTCGCTGCCGACGGATAAGCTGGAAGCGGCGCAGAAAGCGTTCGGGTTGGCGTTGTGGTTGAAATTAGTAGGATTGAATTGGGTTCTCTTGGGACCCAATAACTGGCCTAGAGCCTGGAGAGGTTTGACGATGCCGCCGAAGACGAAGCGGAAGAGATTGGAGAAGGGAGAGCGGGATTTCTCGCAGGTGGAGGAGGAGGAGTCATCGTCAGAGATGACGCAGTCGACGCGAACGACAACGTTTTCGACCTGGGGGACCAAGGAGTGGAAGCGGCGGGAAACGACACAGCATCTGCCAAGGGCCTTGACGTCGCCGATCTTGTTGAAGACCAAAAGAAGAAGGGAGTCCGGGAGACGGTCGAAGTGGTCGATCGGTTCGGGGAAGATTCGCGAGGTGGGATCTGCTCGTAGGCTGCTCATGTCGAAATCTGCAGATTAAAAACAAAAGAGTAGAGGGGGATTTTATAAACACCAGATCGGATCAGAAGAGAAAAGCAAACGAAGACGAGGAGCCAGATCTGGGAGAAGAGGCCATGAAATTGTTGATAGGAATCAGATTCATGAGAGAGCGAGCCAGATAGATACAGACAGAGAGAGAGAGAGGGAGAAGATGTGGAAATGGAAATGGAAATGGTGGGATGAGATAGATCCACGGTTTTGTCTCTAGTCTTTACAGAGAGATGGGGATTTTATTAATTATTTTACCTATTTAATTACAAACATTTTTATATTATTTTTTATTTAATTAAATAATAATAATAATAACAAAATACAATAGTATTTGTACACTGTCTTTTCTTTTTTTCTTTTTCAAATTTACGTATTTGTACAGTATCCTTGAGAGAGAGAGGAAATAAATTCTTACTTTTTTAATTAAATTAGTACTTACTAAAAATAATTAAAAATCAAATTACATAAACTTTTCATATAAATTAATATTAAATTGTTAGTGAAAAAGCTAGTTCCCTCTTTCACCTAAGAAATGAAGTTCTTTTATTTATTTATTTATTTATACTATATATTATAAAAAGCAATCTAATGTATTTTGGGTTCAAATTTGAGTTCACCATGATACAAACACAATATAGTTGGTGTCAATTTAGTGGATTTTGGATTTAGATTTGAATTCACTCTAGATGAAAGAGAGTGGTGTTTTGGGTTGTTCCGGGAAAATTGATGAGACCTAGAAGAAAAATTTGTATTAGAATTATGGTGTAGTTTTAATTATATATACTCGTAAATGTGCATGATAAACTTAAACACAAATAGTAAGTATATAACACCCGAACTAAAAGGAGAAATTTTCTAGATTGATATCTTATAATTAAGTTATTTTGTTTTTAAAATTATTATAATAAACATATAACCAAACATCTATTATTCTAGTGTGTGGGCAAGATTGAAACTTAAGACATCTTGTAACATAACAAAAGACTTTATAAATTATAATAAAAATAATATTAATAATAATTGAGTTTATGATAAAAGTCTATATAATTTATTGAAAAGCCTCTTATAGCCAATAAATTTGTCGGTTCAAGATCCCTCCTTTCCAATTCGAAGTTGTAACTTTTCAAAAAGAAAAAGGAAAAAAAAAAAAAAAAAAGGTTTAAGTTAGGTCTGAATTTTTGTGCTTGTTTGTTAGTTTTGTTAGTTTGTGGGTTGTGGCTTTGTGCCACTTCTTTCTTGATGGTTATTGCAAGTTTTTTATGGTTGCTTCATTTGGCATTGACAACTCTTCCTTGTTCAAAAAGCATTGGTAATGGTGTCGGTTAAATTACTCTTTATTTTTTTTCTAATATAAATGACATTTTACGGATCAGAAAGCTATAAAAACTAAACGTACCAACTGATACTAAACTTTATTATAACAATTCAGATATCTATTTTTATATCGGAAGCTGTTTACTCCCAATATGGGAAGAAGTCTACCCATGCGTAACAACAGTGAGACAATATTTATAATACTAAGGTTTTAAACCTTAGTAGCTTAAAGGAGCTTGTAAAGATTAAATTGTCTCAAATACCTTTATTATATTTCATATATTCTAAATTATCCATTTTAAATAAAAAAAAACTATATATATATATATATATTTTAGAGTAGAACAAAGGAACAAACGCACTAACGCTGGAGATCAAACAGAAGACCCTGATCCAACCATGGAGGAGCATCTTTCAACCAAATAGAAACATATTTTATAATTTCTTAAACACCATTTTATAATTGCTCAAAAATCCTCTATCATTTTAAAAACACTTGTTTATTTGACGATCAAACAACATTAAACTTTTTGTTATAATTTCTATTTCGTAAAAGTTCTACCCAAAAAGATTACTAGTTGGCTCTACTTGAAAAGCTATCTCAAACAAATCCTAAATTAGCATCTAATCTTACTCAAACGACGATTTCAATTTCTAATAAATAATGTGAATTTGTAATCATAAACAATCATTTTCTTTTCTTTACATTTCAAAATAATTACTTTTAAAAAAAAATTCCCAATAAATATTAAACAAGTTTTAATATTTTTATATCCTTTGTTTTTAAAATCTGAAAAACTATATTAAAAAATTGTGAATAACAAAAATATTAGGGATATTTACTAAGTATACCATTCCAAACAAATAAAAATATTAGAAGAAGTCAAATAATAAAAAAAATAAAAAAAATGTGAAGGTAACCGGCAAGTTGAATTGGAAATGGGCCGGCCCAAAATCAACTTTAAGCTCAAAATCCCAATTAGTATTAACTTTAATAAATCCAACTGATAAGATAAGGTTAACTGTATGCCCCTCACACTTACACATTGAGATTGTGAGTTTGAATTTTGTCTCTTTGGCAAGAACCTATCCAAAACTCTTAAAATTTTAAATTTCTGTGATTAGACTTATCTTAATGTTTACAAAGTCAATATTACTTATCAAAGTTTATAATATATTAATTTGAGCAGAGTATATATTATATATTTATGGTACTATTATAAGATTCATTACAAATTGGGACCTTTTGATATTAATTATTAAATGTATAATCCGAATATTTATTCTCAGGAGATATTTACTCTTACACTACGAGAAAAAAACTCTCTACAAGTACTAGTAAATCCGGTGGATGAAGATGTACATTAACCAGTTTAAAAATATTTTAAAATTTGGTTGTTGTGAGAATATCTGTTTCTTTAAGGCTATCTTCTTGCTAAACTTTATTTATTAGTATGACTAATGAAATATGCATAAAACTTCTCTCTTTTTGTGAGTTGAAAATGCATAAAACTTTTGACTATTTTAAATAGTCTTGAAATTATTAAAAATATACTCTTGTTAAATAAAATTAAAAAATTTAAAAAAAAACTTTTTTTTTTATAAACTACTTACAGTAGTGGTGACTCGAACCTAAAATATTATCAGGCTGAATGAGCATCTTTTGTCATCGAACCACATTGAACGGTAAAAAAAAATAGTTTAAAAAAATTAAAATATAAGGTACCTATAGTTTATAAATACTATAATACATTCGTTCTACTTATATTAAGCAAACTTAATATAAATGAATTCAATATAGTTGAAAATATATATTTATTTTAATTGGACAACAAAGGAAACAAGTCTAGATTAACTTCACAAAAAAAAATAAAAATTAATCCTCCTTTGGTATAAAGAGAGGACTGAATTCATTTAATTGGAATTTGAGTGTGCTTTCGAAAGAGACAAGTTAAAAGATAAAAATTAAGAAGGGACCTCACATCACATCACCACAACCAAAATTAGTAAAAAAGAAAGAAAGAAAGAAAGAAATCTCTCTACTTTATCACCTTATAAAATTGAACATTACTAAATTTTTTCTGTCTGCGGGAAGAATTTAAGTTTTACTATATATATTTATCAGTATATGTGTGAAGTTTTCTTTTCGTATTGTGAAAGTAGATATCTTTCGATTATGAGAATAGATATTCAGACAATACATATAGTAATTAATCTTAATAGTGTTTGAAAGTTTGAACCAAAAACTCATGACAACGTATTTCACGTTGGAAAAACAAGTTCCCATTTGACGGCCTAACGCGGCTATTATTTAAAGTCAAAAGATTAAGCTCTTAGCAAACCATTCTCATATCACATTTTTAATTTTGCACTTATATTCATTCTATCTGAGAGAAATATATAAAGTTTGTATTACAAATTTGAATATAAAGTTTATATTTATTTTCTTCTACTCATTCTATTATGGTTGTGTTTTTAATAAAGATAAATAATTATGAGAGTAGATATTTGTAACTGTAGATACCGACCGCGTATATAATAATTAATTTTGATAGGTCCCGATAAACTTATAATTAATCTTATAATTTTACCTTTCAATAAAAAAAAATATTATAATTTTGTTTTCCTTTTATTGTTAATAGGAAAAAGCTAATATTCACTAACTAATTTCACCATTTGATCTAAAATACACGTGGATGGGAAATTTACTTCTTCCATGACCGATGTAATTCTTAACATTTTTAAAAATATTTAGAAGAGGTTTTAAACTAAATTTAAAAAAAATGTTATGATGAATTATGAAACTTTAAGAGAACTTTTATAAAAATAAAATTTACTATTTAAGCAATTTTTTATATGATCCACAAATACGAAACGAATTTAAAAGATTAACTTATTAAAGTCATGAGTTCTAATTAATTAAATGGATCGTGTTTGGATCGATATAATATTAAATGTTTGGATGAAAATAAACATAACTATCTGCGTTGACAAATAATTGATGGAGATTCCATCCTCATCCATGATTGCTAATACATTTATTAAAATTTTGATTTCCATAATCTTTTATGAATTGGAATTGAGTTACTGTACAACCTGTTATAATTATTGTTATTATAAACATGGTTAGCACATACTAATAATCAGATTGATGAGTTGGAGTTGAGTTTAATTTTAATAAAATAATATTAATATTGGTATAATGAGTTGATGAAGCAAAGCTCAAAGTGGAATAATATTGATTTAAATAATAGAGTAAATAACACTTAAACTTCTGAAGTTTGTTCATTTATAACTAAAATTAACCTTTAAGTTTATTGACAAAGAACTCTTTCGCCGTTAGTCAAACTTCATATAATTTAACGATTGACCATATTTTACTGTCAAAAAGATCAAAAAGCTCTTAAATAATATATATAATTACTAATATTTATTAAATAAAAAACTAAAAAAAAGGTTAAAATCTCTACCGTCCATCTCATCTTTTAAACTGTTTTTTATAATTTTTGGGTATCTTTATCTTTCTAACCGTCAAACATGATCAATCGTTAAATTGGATAGAATTTGACTAACGGTAAGAAATTTTTTTATCAATAAACCCAAATATTAATTCAGTTTGTAGATGAGCAAATCTCATAGAGTCTAACTGCTCTCCCTAAACTTTTACATAAAATTCTAACATTTAAATTGGTTATGTTACTACATATCTAAAGATATGTAAAAAAAATTTAAAAGAAGGAGAATAAAATATAAAATCATAAATATTAAATTAGTTATGTGCCACATATCTTCAGATGTGTAAAAGTTTAGAAAATATTTAGATTAGGAAAGGATACTAATCCAAATAATAACCGGGCAAGTCCTTAAAAAAATGCATTATCATTAATTGAATTGGGTCTAAACCAAATAATAATTTAATTGAGCTACATGTAGTTGATGTCGAATCATGTGCAATCGTGCAATGTTAGGTCTAGATCTCATCTATGAAATTAAATTAAAGAGAGAGGCACACGTTGTGGCATGTGTGCACATGTTTTTGGCAACACGAATAATTCTAAAGCAAAAGGACGGATCATAGTATACAATGCCGTGACTCTCCGTACACATTACTCTCACTTTTTTTCATTTGCAGCTTCATCATAAATTTATGATAACTTACTAAGTCTTGATGCTTCCCGGTTTTCTAATTATATAATCACGTTCGGGAGATGTTTATTCTTATAATATTGATTAAATATCTATCTATACATTATGATAAAAAAAGCATGATGAGATTTGTTTTGTTAACATGAAATGAGAAGTATATACTACTTTTTTTTATTTTTAAATCTGATATTTTACGGATTAGAGGACTATCGGGATCAACCGATATTAAATCATACAAGTACGGTCCGTACAACTACTCCAAACAACGAGAAACAAGGACTATCGAGATCAACGATTCTGACCACTACTTTTAACAACAGGAGGGATCTAGTCTCAATACGGGGAAGAGGTCTACCTACACAATTGTGTTTTTATTGATAATGGTGGAAATGTATATTTATATACCTACACATGGTGTTGAACCTTAGTGGCTTAAATGAGTTTGAGACGTCCAACCACCAAGGCAAGAGACTTTGTGTGGAAGTATATACTACTTAATCATAAGTGACTGTACTATCGATGTCTGAGTTATAATTCAAAATTATGACTTAACAAGCCATGATATAATTCATTTGATAAGTTGACAAGTCATGCTCATTAAGTTGGTTAATCATAATTAATCACCTATTGATTTGGATAGACCATCGAAATTAAATCAATTATTAGGAATGTGATTGAGATTAGTTATAAGAATGTTTCATCAACACATCTTATTATTATTTCCTTGACATTAATGTGACAATCTATGCAGCAAACAAATCCATAATGTGAGTATAATTCTATGTTATGTTACATGTTAAGTCAATATATAATTTCCAATATCGTATCATGAAAATAAAAATAATTATTAATATTCTTTTTTGCTTATTTTTTTTGCCCTTTAATATAACTATATTCAACTGTAAATTTTTATTCATAGAGAAAATAAATTAAATACAAAAATCAGAGCATCAGTTATTGATTTAAAAGCTCAATAATAGCTTATATTAACAAAAGGTTTTTATGATTTGTAGAGATTAAAAATAGCCCAAGTTAGGCTTGGTCCCATAATCAGTCTGAGAAGAGATTAAATACGGCCCAAAGATTTGGAAGCTCATCATCTATACATTAGTAGACTGAGTCAATGCTAACCAAGTCAAGATTGGAGTCTACGACGGCCTAACTGCTCCGAAATGACAGGGATTCTTGATATCTAGTAGCAGGATTCTTTCGACCAACATCAACCGTCACCACTCACATCCTATAAATATGAACCCAAACTTCAGAAGCAAGGGTCATGCGAATTACATCTTGAAGCTACCATAATACACTACGATAGTCCAGCCTCCATTCGACATAGTCGACGCCAAGTCCAGCACTTAGTTCAACTACATTTATATTGGAACCTTTTACTGTTGTACGCTCGACTTATCGACCATTACGCTATGCTCGACATTATACAATTTCAGCTTTAATTTATTTATAGTCTTTTCTTTACTCGACTTTATTAGCTAATTTGAGTGTCGGATACTATTTGGCTGGCACTACCCCGATGTCCCAAAAAATTTAACCGTATCATTTCTATTTGCAGATTGTCGGCCTTATCTTCATTCGATCGCAGATCCACGGATCCACTCCATAGATTCCAACATCTATATATTTTTAATTATAAATTTAAAATTTAAAAAAGAAGTAACTAGAACTCACGATTTCAATATGTGGGTATGAGACGCTTCCTACTGAGCTACATTATACATTACATATACACAAAGATTATCAACTATTTAAATCCAGTAATTTTGGGGAAATAAAATCAGGTTTGAATAGTTTAATTAAATGGAAAAATTAAGCCAATTTTGCTTGTAATTGCATTATAACTAAGTTTTAAAAAAAAAAAAAAAACTTGAATTATGGATCACTCAAGTATTATTGTTTTTTTTTTTTTTGAATTGACAAAGTATTATTGTTGTGGTTCTTAAATCTCCATCACAATCAACAAAGTTGAAATTAAAGTTTGGTTTGATGTCACGTCTCATTTGGTTGGCCTGATCTACACTTGTATATCTAATTACATAATTAATTTAATTTAATTATATTTTAATGATTCAATTTGACTGCCATTTTTTTTTTTCAAAATTATGATACTTATTGATTATATTATAAGTTCATATATCTACTTATAATCATCTATAATTAGTACACATACGATCCGGATATTTACTCCTATAAATATAATAAATATGGTGCGACTTGAATCACCGGCACTAAGATAGTTGAGTGAATGTGTGAGGATAATATTTATTGACAAAACACAAACGTGCGCACGCACATATATATATATATATATATATATATATATATATATAATTGGAGAATTTTTTTTTTGGGAGGTGAATAATAAAAACCATACAACTTTATGGTTTTTATTATTAACAAATAAAATTAAACACATATAAATTCCCTCATAAATTGGCATAAAGTTGTATGGTTTTTATTATTAGCCTCCCCAAAAAAAAAAAATCTCCAATTGAGCGACTTTGGATGGCCGACTAGGTTTGATGTACGCATCTCTTTACGTTGTAATTTCACACTCACAAGAAGTCAAAAAGCTTTTTGATTTCTTTGGGTTAATTCACTGTCTTCTTGTGAGTAAAATTTTAAATAAATTCTTTTTAAGTCAATCTTTTTAATTATAAAATAAAATAAAAATAGAATTATTTAATCTTAAAATATTATATATATATATATATATTATTAACGGTAAAAAATGAGTTACCGTTAATAAAGTGCAAGAAGGTTCTCGCCAAGAGTGAAAACTTAACGAATAATGTTTGTGAGGCTTAAATCTGTGAAAATAAAGAGACATCGGGTAAGGATTGCATAAAACTTTACTGTTGAAAACTTGAGTGTTGCGATCCCCGCAGCGAAGCCATGCAACTCTACTCCTATGTCTCAAATCGTTAACCTTTTTCTTTGTAAAGGAACGCATCAAGATCCTTCTCAACGCCTCTAATCTGCACATCACCTAATTACCAGATTACATGACATTTTCACCATTAAAGAATACTTACTTTAAAAAGCAACAAAATCATTGTGTATACTGAAATACAGACCAAAATTCACCACCAACAAACATGATTTAGGGTAGAAAATTAAAGAAATCTGTCACGTACAATAATAATGTCAATTTGTGATGTCCTATCAAAACTTCAAAGCTTAAAAGGTACCTTTCTTTCAAAATAAAACAAGAAAAACAAAAAAGCTTAAAAGGTACTTTAAAAAACAAAAAAAAATAAAGAAAACCAACCAAATAAAGAAGACAAATAGTCTCTTTCAGGCTCCACATTACCTTCTCCACTACAATGGAGGCCTATCCTAATTAATCAAATTGGAAGAGAGAGAGAGAGAGAGAGAGAGAGAGAGAGAGAATAGCATACATGCATGCACCCAATGGGCTAGGGCTATGGCCAACCAACCCATTTAACAAATTTAATTTCATGTTACAAGTTATAATCAAAGAAAGAGCATCAACTTTTTATAGATGGTGTTTTTAAAAATGACTAAAATTATAAGTGGAGTTTGTGGCATCTAATTTTGCCAATTAATTAATTCAAGTGCCCTTGCTCTTTGGTAGGTGTTTTAATGGGATTTGTGACTACTCATGAGCATGACAATAATTGTCAATATGGTCCCTTTTCTTTTTGGAATTTATATACAAACATATATACAATGACCCTTAGCCTCCAAAAAGGACCTTTATTTAAATAAGAAGAGGAATGGTCTTGTGACAAAATGATTTACTATCTTTAATTAGATAATGTTGTACCCACTTTACAAAATTGTGTATCCCCATCTTAGATTATTAAATGGATGATGTAACATTTTATATGCACTTAATAGGTAACAATTTGACTACATGAAAATGCCACCATACCACTAACAAGTGGACATCCATTCATTACAAATTATAATATTAACTATAAGGCTCCGTTTGGTAGAGTTTTTACTTTGAACTTTTGACTTATTGAAAATTCTTTCTACAAAAGCCATATAATTTTATTTTATCTGGAAGAACTTTTAAAACTTAAAAGCTCTTCTCTTGAAAAATTCAAACACTCTCAAAAGAGCTCTTGGGCTCAAAAAGTCAAAAACAAATTTCTAAAAACCCTGCCTAACAAGTTCTAAATTTATCGGGACCTGTCGAGATCGGATATCTATTTAAACTCGCACCACTAAGATGATTAGAAATATAAACTATTAGTGAATGTACGCTTGAATTGAATGGTCTTCCCCTACTTTTTTTTTCTCTTACATTTGATCATAGTATGAGAAGCAGAACAAGGTTTTTATATGGTTGCAACATTAATTCTGATATGGAATGATTAAAATCCAATTAATGTATATGAATTGAGTGGTCCTGATAATGTCATTTGATGTAAACACTATATGGAATTTGAGGGTCCATTGTTGGTTGGGAAATCTGATCACACTGTTTTTGGTCCCCATAGTGTGATGAACATCAAATAATTGTGATTAAGAATAAAGTTTGAACTTTAATTAAAAGTTTTGGTGGGTTTGCAATTGGAAATGTGATCTTTTTAGGGTTTGGATTAGCCTTGAAATTGTTAATTGATTTAATTATTCAAAAAAAAAAAAAAGCTAGCTTAATCTCCTGATTATTTAATATGACTAAATTTGGTTAGTGTTGGTTCAAATTCCAATAGTTTTGTTTTAGTTTGAATATTATAAAGGCCATGTCTCACCCAACACCCCACTCTCCTTACTCTCATTGGTTTTAATAAGAATTGAAAATTATTCGGATATGTTGATAAATGTGTATGGTGAAACGTAAACCTTTGCCATTGAAATGGAAGAGAGATGCATTAACTATTTAAAGTATGAGTGATTGTACAAGAAAAAAAATTAATTACTTTTAGTAACTAACAAATCTTATAAGTGTAACGTTGGCCCAATGATATGCTACGCACACTTACTCCTTAAGGTTGGAGTTCGAGAATAAAATAAAATACATTTAAAGATTGAAGGTTGAAATTGAGTTAAAAGAAGTTGGCTATTTTAGGGAGACATTGAATTGAAAGAAAATGGTAGGCTCATAGCAGGAGTCAGGACAGTTGAACTGCCTCATCTGTTGAAATTTGGTTTCATTGATCAGAGAGATGATTTTATTGATCAAATGTTGAATCTAAGACTTACCCGAAAAGGAAATGTCACCATTGTTGTACCCCACTAGCTTATTGCACAGCCGCAAATTCTGAAAAATGGGGTTGCAGAGATATTGGCATATACATTTTCATGACACAACTCTTTCTGTTTTCTTTGACTCCTGTCATTCTGATTATACTATAGCTGCAAAGGGCACCGAGTATGGTGCTTCTACATGCCATGATAACCAGACACTTCAGGATGCACTATTGAGATGAGAGGGAGATACACTAACCACTTAAGTTATGAGTCCAAACGGTTGTACGTCGTTTCCCAATTTTTTTTTTTTTAGAGCATATCATAGTATAAAATAATTTAAAGAAGATAAACTTTTATTTTAGTTTGGAACAAATCTGATGACTTTGTTAAATGAAGAGTAATGAAGGCTGCATAAAACAGCTAAGCAATTTCCAAAGTAATCAAAATACAATAATGAAATCCAGCTAAGAAGATAATGGGTTTAATTAATTAACAATTACGAAGGCTATCATGTGTTAACATGACCATCCATATATATATATATATATATATATATATATATGAAGAAATTGTCTCTTGCTCTATTTAATTACATAACAACCAAAGTTTATGCATTAATGTGTCTCCCACCTTGTCTCCTTAGCTATAAACCAGACAGTTTTTTAATTAATAAAATGTTTTACTAGGAGCCTTAATGTCTATTTCTGCCGATATCCATTAACAGTTTAAATAGTTATGTACTCTCTTCCACCTCAGTGGTGAAGGTTCAAGTTTCACCATGCGTATTTATCAGCATGTGTGTGGATAGTTTTCTCCCCTTATTGTGGGAGTAGATATCTCTCGTTATGGGATTAGAAATTTGGGCTGCAGATCTTGACGGTTGTTAATCTTGTAATTTATAGCTTTAAAGTTTAAGTCCCAGCATGTGGAACAGTTTATTCCCTTATTATGGGAGTAAATATCTCTCATTATAGGAGTAAATATTTGGACAACATTCTCTCAGGTATTAAATGGACCCACCTAGTTGTTAGACGCACCTAATTTCTAAACAATGTAAAACTTTTCAAATGAAGATATATGTGGGGGTACAGTTAGAGACAAACGAGGTACATTTAGTATCACTATTTACTGTAGCTCAAGCTGAAGACTAATCCATTTGCAGGCCTTGATTATACTGTTAATCCTAAGAATGTATCAATTCTAAACCACATTACAATATCATACTAGAGCAGAAAAAAAGAGATTCAACTCATGACCCAAAAACACCTTTTTATGGACAATAAATTGATTTAAGATAGAAAATAAAAATTGGAATTTGGTATGTATACACACAAGGTTTTGGATTCAATTCCCACTCACATAAGTGTTTTCACGGCTAAGTCACCACCCCATACTGCCTACTAGGTCATGCTTTCTCAGAAAGGAATACTAACCTCAACTATTGCCATGAACTTCCATGGTTCTCTTCAAAGTTGTTTCTAATAACCATTCTTTTCCCTCAAAGAACAACTACTTCAACAATATCTTAAATAACTTGAGAGACAATGAAGTATATATAGGAAAAAAATTCAATTGTGTCCCTAACCTTCTTCAAAACATCATTTTTTTAACTTATATTTTCATTTTTAGTCTATTGGATCCTTAAATTATCAGGAATGGATCAAATTAATCCCTTTGACCAGATTTTAACGGTCAACCATTACGAAATTATTAAAATATTTATTATTTTCTTTATTAAGTCAATAAATTAAAATTGGACAAATTGCAATGAAGTAGCCAGAAGAGTAATATGGTCATTTTTTATTTTAAATAAATTAATAAAATTTTAATTTTTTTAAAAAAACATTAATTGGATCTACACCGTTCATTGGATTTTTTTTTTAAAAAATAATAAATAAAATGAACAATTTTTTAAAAAATATTTGTCCTTGGGTTACTAAAAAACAAATCTCCAGCGAGATATATATTGCCAATTAATTTTTAAAAAATAATCAAGATTGATAGACGGTAGAGATTCATTTAAAAAAAAAGTAATTTTTTTAATTTCTTTTAGGGCAAATTGCAATATAATATCATAATATTTTGCCATATTGCAATAAAACCGTACTTTTACTTAACGTACAACTTAATACATTAGACAATTATTATTTTGGTCCCTAACTTATTTGATATTTTTTTTGATCTATTTTTACTTTTTTTAGGCATGTGGTCCCTAAATTTACCAAAATACATCAATTTAGTCTTTATAACCAAAATTTTGACGGTTAAACCTGATAGAAAGTATAAATGAACCATTTTACCTTTTGTATTAATTTATTAAATTAAAATAACGCTTTTACCGTTTAGCATATGAGATAGAGTGCCAATGGTTGTATTGTTGTATTGCTATATGTTGATGATATGATATTCATTGGTGATGATGAGCAGGGTATTTGTGACCTTAAACAATAACTTCAAACACACTTTGAGATGAAAGATTTGGGGTACTTGCGTTATTTTTTTGGTATTGAAGTTGCTTATTCTTCCCAAGGCTATATATATTCTCCTTCAGTTAGAATATGCTTCTAATGTCATTGCTAGAGCTAGTTTATCATATTCTCGTCCAGTTGATACTCTTATTAAGTTAAATCATAAACTTTGCTCTGATGGTGGCGACCTTTTGACAAACACTACAAGATATGAGAGGTGGTTTGTTCTCTTAACCTGATGTCACATATACAGTCCATATTGTAAGCCAATTTGCTTTAGCTCCTCGAACAACTCATTGGACTGTTGTTATACGCATATTGCGATATTTGCAAAGCACATTCCATCATGGCTTGTTGTCCTCTTCTTCTAATCTTTCTCTTTGTGCATATTCTGACATTGATTGGACTACGGATCCTTCGGATAGAAAGTCTAACACAGGTTATTTTATTTTTTTGGGTAATTCTTTGTTTTTTTTTTTGGAAGAGTAAGAAACAATAAGTTGTTGCTAAATCAGCGGCCGAGGCTGAATATTGAGTTATAGCCACTACAGCTGCTGAAGTTATTTGGTTTAACAGATGGTGAACTTGGTGTTCCACTACAAGGTTCTACTCTAATTTATTGTAACAATCAAAGTGCTATGCAAATTGCCAAGAACCCGGATTTTCACGAGCACACTAACAATGTTGATATTGATTGTCACTTTATGCGTCATCACTACTTGGCAGACCCTATTTCTCTTCGTCATACCTCTTCATCCTCACAACTTGCGGATTTCTTCATCTTTTAAGCAAACTCTCGATAGTTCTACCCATCCTTAGTTTGACGAGGGCGTGTTAATATATATATATATATAATTAAAGGTATTTTATTTTTTTCTTGTTAGTTTTATTACATTTAGGTTTTCTATGTTAACATACGTAGCAGTTGTAATAGCCGAAAAAAGGCACCAAACTCAAGGCTCAGGCCCAACACCCATAGAGTCCAAGCCAGATATATAAATCCACAAATTTAAGAGGCATTAAACGGGCTCAAGGCCCAATCTTTTGTATAAAACCTTTTTTAAAGATATAAACATAAAGGCCCAACTGGAAAGGGTCCAAACTCAAGGAATAGACAAAGCCCAAGACAAAAGCAACGAGTCTTAGAGTTCAAACTTTGAACTTTGTCAACAAAGGAGGACTGACTCACCAAAAAGACGGCGGATGTGACCTGATTGAGGGGGATCTCAATCCACCACTCAAAACGGGCAAATGAAGTCTGAAGACCCTATAGCTCTGGGCTCAGAGCAAGAGCTCATGCCATTTTGCACCTCTGCCTTTAACACTGTTTTACTGTTTAACTATTCACGATCATCACTCACTTGCATACTACGACCAGTTCTGATCACCATTCTTTCACGATCCCGATCGTAGCTGGTCAAGTTATCATCCCTAGGAAGTATTCTTCCTAACTCAATCTACTGCTTTTACGCTATTTATACCAAATATACTAACTTGATCGTCGAGTGCACTTGACCGGCATCATTCCGATGTCCCGAACAATCGGTAACCGATCACTGTTATTCTAATTTTGCAGGTTATAGTGCTCGTATCTCCATCCTATGCATTCTACGATCTACAGCAGTAACATTCTATTGTAAATAAGCTGAACTTCTAACAAAATACAGAAATCGTTCTTGCATCTTCGATACAATAATGCTGTAGTTCTTCGATTTGTTGCCCACGCAATAGAAGATTCAGATATATTTTCAAGTACAACTATCTATTTACTTGTATGTCATGTCAAAGTCCATTTAACAGATTGAGCATGAAAATAGAAACAAGCGAGAGTAGTGAAACTAGAAGAATGATAACTGTCATGATTGCTTCCTACAGTGTTGGTAGTGATTACACTGCAGAATTGAGAAAATTATCATCCAGATTAAGTAAAGGGATCTCAATCTTAATTTTATTGGAAGTAAAAGAAGAAACGTGCATTCTGAAAATCGATACATAAGTTTCAAGAACTCTCATGTAATTGTCTTTTGAAAGAAAATAAAAGAACATGCAATTCATTGATCTTTGTCAGAAGAGCCATACAAGTTTCGCCCACAACGGTTACATGTAGTAGAAGTAGTTGGGGAGACTTTTGCTGGCTTGACCTTCAGCATATTTGGTAAATCATGTTCCAGAACGTCACCAAGCACCTTTGAGCCTTCTTTAAGCTCATCCAAACTGAAAATATCACATTAGGTCATATGAGTGTAATATTAATTAACATCTGCATATATCATCAATTTGAGAATGCAGATTACTGGCATTTGAGAGCTAGTTGTAACTGTTTGACTGCAAATTACCAATAATAGAAGAACACGATAGTCTAAACTAATTACATATTGGACCGATTTTAGTGTGGTAATCATCATCCTGTGAGATTAAGAAACCTCTTCAATAAGTCAGAATAATCCCAGAAGTCCCCTCATTTGCACAAATACCACTTCAACCTTTGTGTTTTTAATTAATTCACTAGTCAAAATTCTCAGGCATCACAAAACAAAATGATGAATTAAATTTTGACGACAAGAACTATTGAAATCAAGCATGTTTCCTTACCTTATGCAAAGTGGGGGAGTTAACCGTACTATGGTATCATGCGTGGGCTTAGCAAGAACTCCTCTCTCCTTCATCTTTAGACAAATGTCATATGCAGAAACAGGAGACAAAGTCTTGCTTTCAAACTCCACCGCATTGAACAAACCCCTTCCTCGAACTTCCTTAATGTAATTTGGAAACTGCTGCTGAATTTTAAGCAGCTGATGCCTAAGCTCCTCTCCCAAATGTGCAGATCTGTCGAACAGGAAATATCAACTAAGAGATCTTGTATTCATTACTTTCAAAGAGAAAAATAAAAAAATGACTATCTAATTAGAAATAGATGAAATGAAGTTAAGCAATGGATACAATACCTCTCGGCGAGTTTCTCTTCTTTGATCACTTCTAGTGAGGCTATTGACACTGCACTGGCCAGAGGATTTCCACCAAAGGTGCTGAAAACAATAGCATATAAGAGCAGGGTGAGCTCTTAAAGTAAGAATAGAAGTTATAGACAGATCAGGAAATAAACCATATATAAATGACTGAGGGAAAAAACAGGTCGAGATGAAAACCAAGGAATGGAAGCACTGACTCTCTAATAACCAGAAAGGTGTAAAAAACTCAAGAAATAGGTGTTCTATACATGCATTTAATTTGCAAGAGAAGATCTGCAGTTCATAGCTACTCCCTTCATTACTTTACCCGCTCGATGTACTTTTACACATACAGAGAAAGAAGTTCCAAATCTTTAGGCAAATCAAGGACTCCTTCAAGCCACATAAAACCCTTCAATCTAATTGAACAGATTGTGATAAAGTTTCACTTTAAACAATAATATTATGAAAACCCAAATCCAGTGCTTCTCTCTATCCAGCTACTTGAACTTTTACATCCACGTTATAACATTGTTCTCACAGAGCAGGTACTCAGAAATGAACAATTGCCCGATTACTTAGTTAAACATTGTTCATAGTTGTTGTAGGTTTCCAAGAAAAAAATCATCAATATTATATATGCTATGTTGGTTACATGGGGAAGCAACACCTTTAAATGAGTACGAACAGATGTAGATTTGGCAACATTTGGCAACATCCCATCAATTCCCAAACATCTGGCTTCACATGTAAAGGAAAAGTTCCCCAAACCAATATAATATAGATGTTAGTAAGTAAATACTGATAACTGATATAGGCATATAGTAACCAACATATTCTTGTCAAGCAACAGATCTGAGAAGCAAATGGTTTAAAACAATTAAAAAGAAACAGCGATTATAATAGCAAACCTTCCATGCTCTCCAGGTCGAATACAAAGCATTACATCTTTGTCTGCCAGCACTGCACTTACAGGTATGACTCCACCACCCAATGCTTTTCCCAGGATCTGAATAAAGCAACCATATTTCAATTAAACACATTTAAGAAGACTGTGGAATGGTATGGTTATTTGTCAAGGATAGATCGTAATCCTTTAGCATTTATAATCAGTACAATTAACCCATGAATCACATTGAGTTTGCAAATGGGATGGATTTTATAAACTTGACAGCACCATACACTGGTTTACTTATACTTCTAAATTTTTCTATGTAACATTTCTAGAAATGACAGGTGCATATATCTCAACATCAGCCTCTAACATATTACTAAGGAATTTTTGTCCAGTTTAACCCGAGTATATTTTGGTACCTATCTTTCACATCACTGCTGCTGATATTGTAACTGACAACTTACAGGAATGTATAAGAAATACACAGTAAAGGTTAATGGCTGTAACAATATGCAGCTGCCCAAGTGCTTTGCAACCAGTTATTAAAATAGTTCACATGTTGATTCATGAGCTAATTAGGGCTTTTGACACAGAAATACTCTGACAAGAGAGTTTCCACGTCAAAATGAGTAGGCTTTTCTTCCGTTGTTATTTTCCTCAAATTCATAAATTAATTATCACTCTACCTGAAAGAAAAGACATGCACAAGATTATAACTAATTTGATTTAGAGAACAAAATGCAGCCCAATTTTTTTCTTATATGATAGAAGAGGGTTTCCAGAATAGTTAGAATAACCAAAAAACAGCCACTGCTTTAGGACCTAGCTATAAGACATTGAAAGTATAGCAACATGTAAATCCTGGAACAGTTTGTAATCTTATGATAACCTATTGATCTTGGCAAGCATAAACTCAGTACAGAAAGAAATAACAGAAACTGTTCCATCTTCACATCTGAGAATGGGAGAAGTCAGCAAAAGTAAAAACAAGAGAAAAAGGAACTTACCACCACATCTGGGCGAACTTCTTCCCAGTCGCAGGCCAGCATTTTTCCTGTCCGTGCTAACCCACTTTGTATTTCATCAGCAACCATTAAAACATTATACTTTGAGCAAAGATCTCTCACAGCTTTTAAATAACCATCTGGGGGAATTACAACCTAGCAAAAAGAAAAAGAAAAGGAAATTCTCAACCAAATAAGGACAAGTTAATGATTTATCAGATGCAGGAGAAGCGGTCCCTCACTCTCCCAACAGGGTGCTTTGGACATAGTTCAGTATGTAACAGAGAACTAGATTTTCAGAAAGGACCAATTAAATTGGAGAAATGATGAAAACTTTTAACAAATAATGATTATATATTATAATACAAGAAATTAAAATGCGCTATAAATATCTTTTATCATTACCGAGTTACAAGGTCATGTAAATGAGTTAAGTACTCTTGTGGAACAAACCTTGAGACCATTTGTGTACAAGAAATGTTATGGAGTTCTGATTTTATATGAATATTTCAGTGAATTCAAAGATGCTGGTCAGCAAGCAGAAAGCTAAAAGACATAGAGATCAACAATTTGGTAACCCAAATTTAGTCCTAGATTGGTTGAAAACACATACCCCGGCCTCTCCTTGAATGGGTTCAAAAAGAAATGCAGCTATGCGGTCTCCACTTTCTGCACACCACAACAGAGACAAGTTATAATGAGTTTCACTACTGAAGCACTCCGCATGATATAATGGTACACAGATGAGGCCTCTAAACCAAAAATGAGTAAAATATAGATAGAGCAAGCATAAAAAAAAAATTTAATATGAAATAAAAAAGAATCCGGAATACACACCTTTAAAAATTTTCTCAAGGGCACCTTCATCACCGAAGTCAACTTTAAGATGGCCAGGTAGCAATGGCCCGAAACCGTTAGTAGCTTCATTGTCACAGCTCATAGAAATGGCAGCCAATGTACGACCATGAAAGCAACCACAACAAGAAACAATGATAACCTGCACATGGGTCAGTCTCAGTAAAGGACTGAAACAAAACACTTGAATGGTCCTTCAGAACATGCGTACATGACTGGTAACCACACCAGAGAAGCGCAGTTTGAATAGCCAACGTGATTCTATATCAAATTTACACAACTGAAGCAAAACTAAATAACTAATTGTACTATTAATCAGAAATACTTTATATCAGGAGGTAATATTTCTGGTTGATTCCCGAACTACCTGTTCTTCCTTAGCTACTGCTAACAAATCTGGATTTATATGTTAATAACAATGAATTCCCAGACAAGAATAAACGAAGTAAAAAATATGTATATCATTCCCCAATTCTACGATACAGGGATACTAAGGCATGAAGACGATGGCCAAGATAATCTAATCATGTTCTATGAAGATCAATGATAGCAGCAGTCTTGAGAAGGATTTCATTCCACTTAAACATGCCACAAAGACCAAAGTAAGGCCATAAATTAGATATAGGAATACCAAATCCCCATTATTCCTTTCTGATCCTATATCATATAACATACTGTCAGGTAAGGAAAACCCATTTAACTTTTTCATTTTATAATTCATAATTTCAGATCTCACCAGTCCCCTACATGGACAAGGAAGGTTGTGGTAGTTTGATGCAATGGTTGCACCTCATGACTACAATTTACAACTTCGTTGAGGTATATTCTACATTGTATCCAGGTATCATATGTGGATGCATTAAACATATTTTTTCTGAATTAAATACATTCTGAAGACCAAAATTTATGCCACCACTACAGACTTCCGAAACTAAGATTACTGATAATCAATAGATCGGCTGAAAGCCTCAAGCTTTCTCCGTCTTAAGCTTTGCCATTTCTTTGTTTTTCTCATGTAAAGTATTTGACATGTATGTCATTAAATTCTTTTGATAGGATATATCATATTTGTCTTGAAACTCTGGTTATTATGTGAATGAAAATAAACACAATCAAGTGAAGCCAAATCAACAAATGCACTACGTTGACTAGAATCAAGTAGAGGGAGTTTAATATGGGCCCATAAACAATAATTCAAATTCACGAAACTCAATTCATAAGAAAGTTTTCAAAATAAGCTAGTTCTGAAAGGATTCTACCTCATCTTTTGGAATCTTTTTCTTCTCGTAACCCCACTTCCTAGCCAACTTCAGAGCTGTTTCCACCCCTTCAGCACCAGTATTCATAGGTAGAACCATATCGTAGCCAAACATGCATGTTAGATGCTCAGCAAATATGGGAAATTTATCATTATAGAAGGCTCTAGAGCTGAGAGTAAGCTTTTCTGCCTGTTCTTGTAATGCTTTCATGATCTTTGGATGACAATGCCCCTACAATAGGAAGTTAGGAAGTTGTATTAAGCTTCATGTCAAATTCAGTACTAAAAAAGGAGTACGCACTAGGCACTAGAAGATCATTGGCTGCGGCAATAAGTCTAGCAGAGAGTTCTGTATTTTATTCAAGTAGAGAGCATAAAGCTGCTGTCCGTGAATCAATAAAAGAGGTAGAAATTGTATATTATGGATTTCTTTTATTCCTTTTCAAACTATCATTCAATTGCCATGACTTTGACAAGTAAAATTCATGATATCCAGATGGTTAGGTAGTCCCTGTTAATTAGCAGAAAAGATAAGAGTTATAGCAAAACTATCCCATCGTTAATACCTGATTAACTGCAGAGTAAGCTGAGAGAAAATCAAGATATTTCTTGCCCTCTGGATCCCATATAGATGATCCCTTTGCTTGAGAGAATACAATGGGAACTGGGTGGTAACTGCATTTGAAACAAAGCAACTGCAGTTAATATATGAGCAAAAGATTAGTTTACAAAACACCCAATAACAGGAGTTGGCAACAAAAGACAAAAACAAATAACATATATCCATTGTTTCAGCATCCATCTTGAAACTACAATATCTACTTGGAATAAATTTGTTTTGACCAGTGAACAGATAGAATATGGACAACAAGATAAAACCTACGGGCACTCAAATATACACCGTATCTGTATAACATAAATTAGAATTGAACTGAACTTTACTCATAAGAGAAAAGAAACTAAGCTACCAGAATATAACTTCAAATTTGCAAATGCTACAAGTTCGACAATTTATTGTCTTACTAGTTTGTAAACGCTTATATTGTATAATGTTTTGAATTTATTCAATAACTCTTCCATGCGCTATACTTTAACATCTTAATCAATAAAAGAGAGTGGGAGGTAAACAAAGTCCAAAAATTCAATAAAAGAAGAGAGAACAATAGATGAAAAGAAGACTCAAAGCCTAGAAGCCAAAACATGGATTGAATTGTCAAAACAAAGTAATACAAACAAACCCAGAAATCCAAACATGGAAAGAATTGCAATGATCGAAAAATCAGGTAGAAATAACAAAACCCGAGAAGCAAAAACATGAAAAATAAAAATGATAAAGTTGAGAGAGACAGGGAGAGAAACAGACTTGTGAGCACTGTATTGATATTCCAAGTTGATGAGTTGTTGAGAAGAGGAAGGAGTGGCGCCTTCAGGTAGAGCGCCATAACCCCTCCTGCTGACCCTGCTCAAAAAGCACTGCACACCTCTCCTTGTCGCTGCCATTGAAATTGAATTCATAGATATGCTCCCCTATTATTCTTGTGTATTGCATCCAGAAGAATAAGTTTAATTTACAGAATCTGGTAGATTTGTACTGTTATGATTTACATGTCCAAATCCATTTAATCTTAGGATGAGTTTGGAAACCAACGTGTCACACAATTTCCCATCCTTATTTCCCTTCAATGACACCTTCAATATTTATCTTTGGATTATAGTAATCAAACTTGTAAAAACAAGGGCAAATTGCAAAAATCTCATTTAATAGGCCTTCCAAAAATGCAGATTTGGTTCCTAAATCTCTATATTTACGGTGGATTCATTATGAATTTTTCACTTTTTTTTTATTTTTCTTTATTTTTAACTGTCAATTTTATTTTTAAACAGTTAGAAGAGTTAAACTTTTTATAAATTTTAATTATGAGTGTAATTTAATAAATTTTAAATTTAGCGTTATTTGTTCAAATTAGAATGGTAGCATTTGATTGCTGTGGATGATTCTTTAAATTTTTTGTGTACGGTATTTTAACCATAACCTTCCTCAAACATGTAATGATCTTGATAATTTCTTTTTTACGAGGGATATTGATTAGAAGCGTTATGGTCATAATTGATCTCCCAACACAATTTGAATACTATTGATTTTTCAATTTTATTATTATTATTATTATTTTATAAACACTAATGTGTTGTAAAGTGGTGGATTTACACCACTCAATATTTGTGTATTTTTAAATTATATTTTAATATATAGGTGGAATGTAGTAGGTGGATTAACTCCTATATATATGTGTACTCATTTGCTTTGTAAGAAGAAGAAAAAACGAGAAATGTGAGTAGTGGAATTTCTTTCTCTCCCAATTGCTTCTCTCTCTCTTTTGTTTACATTATTTGGTTTGTTGTTTTTTCTATCAATTATTTTGTTTATTATTATTTCTTAGTTTTATTTCTTTTATTTACAACACGTTATCAGCACGACTAACTTATTAGTATGCTCTGTGATTGCCATTCTGTTGGATCTTTCACATCAGAAAATAAGTTTAGTTTTTACTTATATTTATTATATTGCAACCTGAAGATTACAAAATAAATAAGAGTCAGAAGCTTTAAATATCAGAGATTTGAGTCCAGTAACCTGAAGTTCTGGATCTAGTAATATTCGTTTAATTTATTATTTATATATTTAATTAATCCAGCAAGAACCTGAAGTTCTGAATTTAATAATATTGATTTTAATTTACTGTTCATATATTTATTTTATGTTTATACATATTTACTAACATATATTTAGATTGGCTACGCCGACAATATTTATTGTTCATGCATATTTATTTAATGTTATGCATTTAAGTTGGCTATGCCGATATTATTTGTTATTATACATATTTATTTATTAATATGTATATTAAGTTGGCTATACCGACGATATTTATTATTATATATATTTATTTAATATTACGCATATTAAATTGGCTACGCTAACATTATTTACTTTTTATGTATTTTTATTTTTGATTATGAATTTTAATTCTTTCAATTTTAATTAAATTTTGCACATGTGTGTATATATATATATATATATATATATTTAAAATATATATGGTGAAAATTTAAATTTTATTATCAGATCAGAAGTCTTAATTATATAAATGATTTTCAGACCAGAAGTTCTGATTTTATATATGATTCCAGATATAAAAGCTTAAGATGGCAAAACTCAAGGATTTGCGGTTTGATGCACTCACAGTAGATGGAGACAATTATTTGTCTTGGATTATTGATGCCGAGTTACGGTTAAAATCTGAATGTCTTTATGATACAATAGAAGAAGGAAACGAGTCTTCTGAGAAAGATAAATCTACTGCTATGGTGATTCTTCGTCATCATTTACACCAAGATTTAAAGGCTCAGTATCTTACTATTACAGAACCAGAAGTTTTGTGGCAAGAATTAAAAGACCGATATAACCACCAGTCGGCCATAACCCTTCCGAATGCCAGGTACGAATGGCAACATTTGAGATTTCAGGATTATAAATCTGTTTCGCAATATAATTCTGTTATGTTTCGAATTACTACAAAATTGAAATTATGTGGCGAAGATATCTCAGATAAGGACATGCTGGAGAAAACATTTACCACTTTTCATGCCTCCAATATTTTACTACAGCAACAATACCGAGAACGCAGATTTACAAAATATTCACAATTAATTGCATGTCTCCTTGTTGCGGAAAAGAATAATGAACTTCTATTAAAAGTTCATGAATCACGCCCGACCGGTTCAAGTGCATTCCCAGAAGTGAATGCTAACTATAGTGGGAATCATCAACGTGGTTATAACAATGGTTTTGACTATAATCGCGGTCGTGGTCGTAATCGCGGTCGTGAGCGTGGAAATGAACGTGGTAATTTTGGACGTGGTACTTATCAATATTCAAGCTATCAAAATTTTAAAAACACTCCCCAGAAGTGGAATGTTTATGAAGCAAAACAAAATAAAGGTAAAACTACTCAACATGCACCTAGTAGAAATAATGGTTTTTGTTTTAGATGTGGCAGTGATGATCACTGGTCACGCACATGTCGAACACCAAAACATTTAGTTGATCTTTATCAGGCATCATTAAAGGAAGATGAAAAAGGAAAGAAAGTTGAGATGAATTTTGTTGATGATTCTGATCATGTTGATATTACCCATCTTGATGTTTCAGATTTCTTTGATGACCCAAAAAGGAAACATTGAGCATTTAATTGGTGATAGAAATATCCATAACAGTTAAATATCGTTTTTAATATTTATTTGTGTAATTGTAATCTTTGTTTACTTTTCTTAATAGTATTTGTATAATGTGTGTTTTTCTTTATGCAAGAATATGAATAAATGGCAATAAATGAATTGCATGTTGCATGCCAGTGACAGACTACTTATATTAGGAGATACAATTCCCCAGAAGAGGAAAGTAAATTATCCGGATTCGTATGTAAATGAAGCTCGAGCTATAAATTAATTAATTTTCACTAAATCAACTCCAGTAGAGTAAAAAGTTCCTGAAGAGACATGTCCCTGAAGCGACAAGTCCCTGAAGTGATATAAGTCCCTGAAGAGACAAGTCCCTGAAGTGCTATAAGTCCCTGAAGCGACAGGTCCCTGAAGCGACAAGTCTCTGAAGTGATATAAGTCCCTGAAGCGACAGGTCCCTGAAGCGACAAGTCCCTGAAGTGATAGAAGTCCCTGAAGCGACAAGTCCCCGAAGCGATATAAGTCCCTGAAGCGACAGATCCCTGAAGTGATAAGAGGTCTCCGGAGTGACTAGAGTTCCTAGATCGACATAAGTCCCTGGAGCGACTAGAGTCCCTGAAGTGACAGAAGTTCCTGAAGGACATAAAATGCCAGAAGCATATAATTCAAGATCTAGTCATTTATAAAGTTGCGAAGATTTTTGTATGGATTAAAACAATCTGGATGGATGTGGTATAAACGTCGTAGTGAATATATGATCAAAGAAGGGTATATTAATGATCCAGTATGCCCATGTGTTTTTATAAAGAAATCTGATCTGGATTTGCTATTGTAGCAGTATATGTTAATGATATGAATTTAATTGGAACTCCTGAAGAGCTCCTGAAAACTACAGAATTAACATAAAAGAATTTTTATCAAGGAGAGCGTCCAATCAGGGGAAGTATCAAATCAGGGGGAGCAATTTTTGAAGAAAGCAATATATGTGCATTGTACTCTTTTTTCCTTTAACCGGATTTTGTCCTAATGGAAAAAAGAGTACAGTACACATATATTGCTTTCTTCAAAAATTGCTCCCCCTGATTTGATACTTCCCCTGATTGGACGCTCTCCTTGATAAAAATTCTTTTATGTTAATTCTGTAGTTTTCAGGAGCTCTTCAGGAGTTCCAATTAAATTCATATCATTAACATATACTGCTACAATAGCAAATCCAGATAAGATTTCTTTATAAAAACACATGGGCATACTGGATCATTAATATACCCTTCTTTGATCATATATTCACTACGACGTTTATACCACATCCATCCAGATTGTTTTAATCCATACAAAAATCTTCGCAACTTTATAAATGACTAGATCTCGAATTATATGCTTCTGGCATTTTATGTCCTTCAGGAACTTCTGTCACTTCAGGGACTCTAGTCGCTCCAGGGACTTATGTCGCTCTAGGGACTCTAGTCACTTCGGAGACCTCTTATCACTTCAGGGATCTGTCGCTTCAGGGACTTATATCGCTTCGGGGACTTGTCCCTTCAGGGACTTATATCACTTCAGGGACTTATATCACTTCAGGGACTTGTCGCTTCAGGGACCTGTCGCTTCAGGGACTTATATCACTTCAGGGACTTGTCTCTTCAGGGACTTATATCACTTCAGAGACTTGTCGCTTCAGGGACCTGTCGCTTCAGGGACTTATAGCACTTCAGGGACTTGTCTCTTCAGGGACTTATATTACTTCAGGGACATGTCTTTTCAGGAACTTTTTACTCTACTGGAGTTGATTTAGTGAAAATTAATTAATTTATAGCTCGAGCTTCATTTACATACGAATCCGGATAATTTACTTTCCTCTTCTGGGGAATTGTATCTCCTAATATAAGTAGTCTGTCACTGGCATGCAACATGCAATTCATTTATTGCCATTTATTCATATTCTTGCATAAAGAAAAACACACATTATACAAATACTATTAAGAAAAGTAAACAAAGATTACAATTACACAAATAAATATTAAAAACGATATTTAACTGTTATGGATATTTCTATCACCAATTAAATGCTCAATGTTTCCTTTTTGGGTCATCAAAGAAATCTGAAACATCAAGATGGGTAATATCAACATGATCAGAATCATCAACAAAATTCATCTCAACTTTCTTTCCTTTTTCATCTTCCTTTAATGATGCCTGATAAAGATCAACTAAATGTTTTGGTGTTCGACATGTGCGTGACCAGTGATCATCACTGCCACATCTAAAACAAAAACCATTATTTCTACTAGGTGCATGTTGAGTAGTTTTACCTTTATTTTGTTTTGCTTCATAAACATTCCACTTCTGGGGAGTGTTTTTAAAATTTTGATAGCTTGAATATTGATAAGTACCACGTCCAAAATTACCACGTTCATTTTCACGCCCACGACCGCGATTACGACCACGACCGCGATTATAGTCAAAACCATTGTTATAACCACGTTGATGATTCCCACTATAGTTAGCATTCACTTCTGGGAATGCACTTGAACCGGTCGGGCGTGATTCATGAACTTTTAATAGAAGTTCATTATTCTTTTCCGCAACAAGGAGACATGCAATTAATTGTGAATATTTTGTAAATCTGCGTTCTCGGTATTGTTGCTGTAGTAAAATATTGGAGGCATGAAAAGTGGTAAATGTTTTCTCCAGCATGTCCTTATCTGAGATATCTTCGCCACATAATTTCAATTTTGTAGTAATTCGAAACATAACAGAATTATATTGCGAAACAGATTTATAATCCTGAAATCTCAAATGTTGCCATTCGTACCTGGCATTCGGAAGGGTTATGGCCGATTGGTGGTTATATCGGTCTTTTAATTCTTGCCACAAAACTTCTGATTCTGTAATAGTAAGATACTGAGCCTTTAAATCTTGGTGTAAATGATGACGAAGAATCACCATAACAGTAGATTTATCTTTCTCAGAAGACTTGTTTCCTTCTTCTATTGTATCATAAAGACATTCAGATTTTAACCGTAACTCGGCATCAATAATCCAAGACAAATAATTGTCTCCATCTACTGTGAGTGCATCAAACCGCAAATCCTTGAGTTTTGTCATCTTAATGCTAATTGTATTGCAATTATATACAACTACTTTCCTTATGGAGGAAATTACAATTTTAAGAAAATATCACTTTTTTACTTGATATATACATATTAGTTATTTTAGTAGATAAGTGCGTTTCCCTCTCATTTTAGTGGTGAAGATTCAATTCTCACCATATACATTTATCAGCATGTAAGTAGTTTTCTACCCTTATTATGGTAGTAGATGTCTCCCGTTATAGGAGTAGATATTCAAACCGCATATTTGATGATTGATCTCGGTAAATCCCGACAGTTATTGATCTTATAATTACACCTCCTTAAAAAAAAAAAAAAAAACTAACATAGGGATATTAAAATATTTTAATAATAGCACATCCACTTATACTAATGTGATTAGTACATCTCCCTCCCACCTTAGTAGTAAGAGTTTAATTCTCACCATGCACATTTACCAGCATGAATGGATAGTTTTCTCCCATTATTGTGGGAGTAAATGTCTCACATTATAAAAGTAAATATCCGAACCGCGTATTTAATGATTGATTACGACAGGTCTCGACAGTTAATAATGTTGTAATTGTATCTGTTTTAAAAAAAAAATATTTTAATAATATTTTAAATTATCATTTTATATATTTTAAAAAAATTAGTAAAAATATGACATTTACTAAAAAGCTAGGGAACAAATTACAGATCCCCCTTCCTCATTTACAAAAGCAAGAAATGCTTTTTGACCAAATTCTTTGAACCAAAACATTTTAGAATTTTCTCTGTCGTGATAGTCTGATAGAGACAAAATTGTCCGTATAAAATATTTCCCAAATGCTGTAAAAGCATCCTTCCAATCCAATGCATAGGATTATTGGTCACAATAAAACAAAAATGATTGTGTGCCCATACGAAAGTTGAGTAGACGTATAAAATCCATCCATTGTAGCAGATAATCTAAAAATATTGACAAGAACAAACACCACTTAATCTACTCAAACCCCTCCTGACTCACAATTTATGGTGAATCATCTATTGTTTCTTTCATTTTTTTCGTTTTTTAACAGTCAAACTTAATATCAGAAGAAGAGTGAGTATGAGTTTTTTCAAATGTTAATTTTTAATTCAACAAAACTCCAAATAGGTTCGATATTATTTATTCTATTGATAATTTAAAATGAGGTTGCATCAATTTGTACCCACTTCCCAAATTGAATAAACACAGAAGGTGTTCTTGGATTTCTCTTTTGCTAATGAAATCTGCACATATACTATCCTTATAAAGCATGTACAAAAGTGGAGGAGGATCACCAGACTTTTAAGAAAACCCCGGTACACCATTTGGTTTCATATATTCTTATCAAATAGAAACCTTAATATGCATACACCTAAGATGTCTTTGGAAATGGCCTCCATTGTTATTTCCTCGATCACGAACCCTAAAACAAAAGTTTCCCAAGTATGTAGACTATTGCATATCAAAGTTCACTGTTTTTGATCTCATAGTGACAATAAGGATCGTGTTCGAAAGCCACAAGCCACGATTGTGGAACCCGTTAAAGATGATCAAGGAATGAAGCCGAACAAACAACATAAAAACAACTTCTGGCCACCAACTCAAACAAGATAAAAGCCTATGTTAATACAAGCACTAAAGCAACTGTGGGTTTAAGCATATGTAAAGACAGACAGATCCTAGCAATACATAAACACCAGTTGTTGTATGAATTTTTGTTGTTGTTAATGTCTGAAAAACAGGTTCATCCTCATAACGACCAAAGGGATAATTCAAACATGACATACTATAATAATATTTTGTAAGTATTTACATGAATCAAACAATAAAGTAAACACACTATTTGTAAATACAAAAAGTTAACTAACACAAAAAAAGAAAAAAGAAAAAAAAAAAGCAGCTTTTCCTCCAAAAAATACACCTTCCACATCAAATTACACTTCATCACCCACTAACCCACCCAACACTGAAAAAGCCAAGGCAAATATTTCCTCAGCGGTCACTACAATTGGAGATACTGGAAAGAGTTGCACAACACAATCCACACTAACTGGTGAGCATACAAACTTTAATTTGTCGGGATGACACCATTTCAGATGTACAAAGGGGGAGGGGAGGAGGAGATACCATGAGCTTTCAGCACTAACTATTAATAATCCTAGATTTGATGCTTACGTGCTTTATGTTGCCGAATCCTAAATACTGATGGTATAAGGCTCTACAAGATGTAATGTAATGCTGCCCAAAAACAGTGGAACTGAGATCAGTTGATTTTTAACTTCACTGATAGGATAATTGGAAATATGACACGCAATCCAAATTGACAATTGGAGTTACAATATGGAATGCCCACTAACTAGATGTTGTTGCTTAAAATAGTTATGTTGCTGGATGGAACTGCAGGAATACAAATGAATTACGGCATCAACAACATAAAGATGGTTTCAAGCAATGAACTGTGCCCTACTTAAAGAGATCTTAATGAAGGAACGAAAATTATATCCAACTAGTTTCGGTATGCTATCAAGCCTCTAGGTTGGCCAAATCATATAGAAGGAAAACAGAGCATGTTAATTTTACTGAGGAAAGAGTACTTCAAATATACTAATAAATCACTTATGTACTGTTAAATACGAGTCTCAGAAAACGCTTATGTGAAAATGGGAGAGAGCAAAGGAAAATTAAGCATCACCTTATTGAACCGATGCTTCTGTGGTGATCTACATTAGCCAAGCTATCTGTATGATATGATTCTTATGACCACAGCAAATCTGATAATGCTAATAAAATGAATCTCAGTAGAAATGCGACTCCAGTTTTGACTCAGTAGGAGATCTTAATAAAATATCAAGAAAATACCTATGTCCTAAACGCCTATAGCAGGAATACAGTTAGTAGCTTGTTAGGATCAAGCTGTGGCCAGTAATGAATTCTTATGCCAAAAACTAAGCTGTACAACGAAGCAGTAGCCCAGCACAGCATGGGACTTGTACACTTGGCAACTAGAAACTATTGAAGACAAACAAATTTCAGACCACACAATATCCCCTTATGCCAGGGGAGATTCCAGTGAGGTCACCTTCAGTTACGAAAGGAGTTAGAAAACTTTTCAACTAGCCAGGAAGCAATGCAACTAAAATTGTACACTTGCTTTTCTATTCAATGGTAAACCAAGAACTCTCAAAACAAAAATTCAAATAGAAAGTATCCTGGACAAGTTTTTTTGAGGCCAATCTAGAAATGCAATAGGTTTCAGAGACAGCTTTGCAATAAGCAAATCATGAAACTGGCTGCAATAAGAGCTAATAAGGCCATTAACTACAATAGAAACCCAGAAATCAACTAGTATTTCGTGACAGACAAAGCAAGTTCATGGTTAAATGGGGCATCATTCTATTCATAAACCAGGAATGAGAAACGAGATTAAGACATATGAGAAACGGCAGAAGAAACTCATTGTTCCATGAGTTGTCAGTAGTTATTTAATTCCAGGGGGGACGACTTCCCTTCATTTAGTGCTGTACATGCCAGCAAAGGAGAGAATTGAGTGACAGGAAATATCACCAACAGCAAAGCACTTCACAATTTTTATAGAAAAGATCCTTCAGGCGAGAAGCTGAGAGCAAGAGATTGAATGGCCCAAAAAGCAACACAAACATTATGAGCTCGACAATTATGGTTACTGAAAATATTTCCTTGCACAAACATCAAATTCATAGAGTATAACATTATCGGAAATATGGACTCCCAACTAATCAAAGATAAGACCTGACAAAACAATACGGAAGGAAAGAAAGATCCTATAAAGTTCTAAGCTCCGCAGATGAAGAATGGATTAAGCAACAGAGAAGGAAACCTAACTCCATTGATATATTAAACCAGCCATGAATCTTCCGTATGGATGACCTTGATGGGCACAGTTGTTGGAAGAAACAGGAAGAGTCCAGTTGAAGTAGCCTAGAATATAAACTCCTCTCCACTCTTCAAAGAGAAAAACCTAAAGGAACTATGGAGAGGAAACCTTTGTCTTGGGGGAAAATTCCAAGATTCTATCTATTCACCTTCTAATAGGAAGAATTTTCCTCAATACTCATGTGGCCATTATAAATGCCTGGATCAAGTTTTCAGCTGCACGCTTCTGCTCAGGTGTACCAGAAATAAAAGCAACACGATCACCCCGGGAAGATTTAGAATCAGAAATCTCTACCGTTGCTCCTGATATCTGAAAGAGAAACAACCAGGTGCTGGAATGTCATTCAATCAAAGCACGTTCTAGAAGGAAAAATGCTAAATGTGCCATACCATATGAACATATAAGATGAGAGAAACAACAGATCAAACAACTGGCCTTTCTAAATGTTGACAACTATAGAATAAACCAGAATAGTGACAACATATACAGTTTCTTTCATGTTCTTTTCCTTTCTTTTGTGTACACACGCATCCTTCTATATCTCTAATTTGGTTAGTTTTCCTTTTGGTTTAATATCAGCTTCTTTCTTAATTATATACAATAAAGCTAAAGTCATCTTTGGAGAGAAAGAGAGAGAACCAACCTGCCGAATATTGGCTAAATTTGCCCCGGCTTTGCCTATGACTTTGCCCACTGCATTAGCAGGGACCAACATCTCAAGAGTTGAGGAAGGAGGCAACCTGAATATATAAAAACTTCAGAAAGCATATTTGATAGAAGGTATACTAGCGAAAGAAAATATTCCATGAACATAACATACTAACCCTCCATAAAGCTTGGATGAATATGATGACATGGATCCATAGGGGCTGTCACTCATCTATCAAAAAGAATTCAGTGAAGTGAATGCCAACAGGAGGGAAAATATTTTTTATTATGTAATATTAATAGAAAGCAGATTCCAAGAACATAAACATAAACATACATAACACAAAAGAACCAGACGATTATCACAATATTAATGGATGTTGAGAAGGATAGGGAGAGAAACAAATAAATAAATGACAAGCAACTAACCAAACATGCATAAACATGACCTGAAAAAATTATCTAAACTAAATGTACAGAGCAATATTACAATCATGTAATATTAAGACTTCACAACCTGACTCATCCTACAGTCCTATAGTATTAACAATAAAACCTAAAGATGCTGAGAATGAAATAACAATAATTATGATTACATGTAGAAGCCAAGCAATGACATACCGATAAAGATCCATAGCCATAGAGACTGCTTGATGAGAGCATGCCTAAGCCACTTCCAGTTTCAGCCCTCTGATCATAACCCAATGAAGCAACTGGAGGAACCGAAGGCAAGAGTTGGGGCACTGACAGACCAGTACCACTTGAATATAGAGAATCAGCACCTACATGAGGATTACGGCCAACATCCCTATCTCTCAAAGCATCATCACGGAGTCTCAAAACAATCTGTACAAGTGCGTCTCTCAAGCTACCAACTTCTCCAACCACCTAAATGCAGATAAGAAGTCAACCATTAAACTGCTGTTCCAATAAAAAGAAAAGCACACCATAGAACTGTGAAAGGTACATGAATTTATAGTACTAGGCCTAGAAGAGAAAAAGGAAGTGGAATCAATTTACAATAAATACTCAATCAATCAGCTACTAATTGCATTAATTTATAGCTAATTGACAGCCTAACTGATGCTAATTGACAGGTAGTTTTAACACTCGCCTTCAAGTTGGAGCATAGATATTTTTAATGCGCAGTTTGAAACAAAGATAATGAAAAAACAAAGATATTAAAAGGTTCTTTAACACCCCCCTCAAACTCGAGATGGCGAGATGAAGCAGCTTGAGTTTGCAGAGTTTTGATGACAAGGTAGTAAGTCCTTTCAAGAGGTTGATAAACTGACTTAATAGACGTACCAACCAATCGATTTGACAAAGATGCCAACAAAATGATTTGACAGAGTTGCCAACGGAACGGCTTGACCAAGTGCTGATAAAACAGCTTGATAGAGGTTTCTTTTTTCTTTTTTTTTTACGAGACAAAAATAAAATTTTATGAATTGAGAAGGAGAATTTTTGTCTTAGGTTGTAGTTTAAGGAAAATCTGGTCACATGGAGCCCTTCTATGTCTTGATTGATCAAATTTGGAGAGAGAAAATAAGAGTATTTTGGTTCTCTCTCTAATCAATGACAATAAATTAGAAACCTATTCTATCACGAACTCAAAACTAGACCTAGAAAGCCACCACACATATAGGCGGCGCGTTGCAAGTCTTCGGCGAGGAAAAAGAGTCGCCGAAGGAAAAAGAAGGGTTAATGGAATCTTGGACCCTTTATAGATGTGCCGTCATCTTCCTGCTGTCTACCACTGCAGAGGGCGACACATATGAGATATTCTGAAGACTGAGTATCTGAGAAAGATCTTCACTCTGATACCATGATAACAAAGAACATAAAGAAATAGAAGATAAAGAGATGTGAGGGAAGAGAGAATTGAGTTGTATATTATTTAGCCAAAGGTAGGCCTAGAAAAGAAAAAGGAAGTAGAATTAATTTACAATAAATACTCGATCAATCACATAACTAATTGTATCAATCTATAGTTAATTGACAGTCTAATCAATGCTAATTGACACTCTAATAGATGCTAATTGACAGCTACTTTTAACAACAACTAAAGAAATATAAACATTAATAAAATCATAATCACAAACCTCTACAAGCTCGTCATTGACATCAGCACATTTAGGTTTCTCCCCTTTACCTATACGAACATCGGCTCTGGTCCTCTTCCGAATTTCATTTATAATTGAACCACTCTTTCCAATAATACAGCCAATAACTTTAGATGAAACAAGGAGTCTGATAGAAACAGTATCATCGTCTTCATCATTGATCTTTGCTTGAAGCAAGAGGACAGCTTCAACTGCCACGGATTTCATATCATCAGGCGACTGCAAAATAGCAGAGACATTAATTGATCAATATACGTCAGAAAAAGTAAAACTAATCACCTCATATGGAAAAAAAAAAAAGCATTTTCCATTTATTATTAGTTAATAGCATATCAATTAATCCTGGAATTTAGATACCACATTGATAATATTTCTTTCCCAATGGGCATTAACTCCTCACAATCAAAAAATCGGTGATCGTTGAGATGCCGTCTATTCAAATATTCCAAGTAAAGAATAAATAAATAAATTATAGACCTATGGCTGGAAATTACATTCTCAATAATATCACTTCACCAGTTAATAAGTTGTTTTTTTTGTGAAACAAAAAAGGTCACAAACATTTGATAAGCTGAATATTATTTTTCCTTTATTTTTCTAGCAAGCAGCAATATGCAATGAAAGCATCATGGGAAAATGACGAAAAACAGAAAAGTAATACATTGAAATTAATTAAAAATACAACATAACAAGAAGAAAGAAAAGATCAAGGCCTATAGAAAAGATACCCTGAAAGACTCAGAAAACAGCATTAACTTGCAAATGAAAAGCTGAAAACCATGAACAAAAATTCCTCAAGAAGGTCCTTTTGACAGCAACAAATAGACAAAAGGTCTTCATTTTATGTTCACCTACTTTCAGTTTATAACAAACAAGAAGGAGATACAGCAAGAGGGCATACCTCAGCTGCAGTGACAGTGATAATACATTCATCGCGATCGCCCTTAGTATCATCAACATCCACCTGAGCACCACTAGCCTGCCTTATACTTTTAATGGTGCCTCCTCCCTTCCCAATGACACGACCAATCTTGTTGAAGGGGCATAAGACTCTTATAACTAACTCCTCACATCGAGAGGAACCAGCGAAACCAGAAACTACAGGAAGGGTAGTTGAATATACAGGCCATGTATTCCCCGAATCAGCATAACCATGAAGATCCTGCACATGTGTAGCACCTAAGATAGAAGGAACGGATCTAGAAGGGAGGATAGGATCTGCATTTGGATACAATCCGCTTGGCGGATAAATAGGAACATCTGATGGAATAATAATGCTCGGGGGAGCTTCTGGCACATTTGTCTCAAGAGGAATGTCTTCCCTAGCAGAGAATTTGTACACGATTGCAGAAATTGCAAATAGTGCTTTTTTCACTGCTTCTGATTCACCACATATCTGTTGAAGTGGAAAAACAACACTTAAAACCCACAACTATTAGAAAAAGAAAATATTCTCAAAACGACACTGCTTAAATCCCCTTGAAGGCTGTACAATATTTTCTAATTGACCAAGATCTAATTAGATTTAACATAAGCATACATGAACCTTGACAAATTTTGACATAGAATTAGTTTAAAATTTGAGAGACACTTTAATAAGACTTGAATTTCAGAGTATCATGCACCAAATCTATAATAATCTAGGGATTAGTAAGTAAATCTTTTACAATGATAAAGCTCAGCCTTAAAACATAAATTAGCAAGTGGTTTAATGTCTCTGATACTAACCACAACGAAGTTATCAAAGTCCATTGCACATGACTGTGTTGGGTCTGTGGCATCCTTTGCAGTAACCTTAATGATTGTCTTTGTCTTGCTTCTCAATTTCTTTATAGTTGCCCCTGCCTTACCAATGATATTTGCAGATTGGCTAGACGGGACAAGTAATTGGCATTCTTCTTTATCTTTCCGTTTCTTATCGGAATCTGAGGAATTGGCCACAGCATTGGCAATTGCAGCATGAACTTTAAGAAGAGCATCCTGAGCAGCACAAAGAGGCTCTTTATCATTGAACTCGTCATCAACCTCAACATCTTCCTTTTCCTTAACATGGCAGTAAATTGTTATGACCCTATTCTTAGCGCCTGGAAACGGGTCCACCACCTTGACCCTTGCCCTTGTCTCTTGCCTTATTGAATTTATAACTTTCCCGCTTTTACCAATGACACTTCCGATAACCCCATCCGGGCAAAGTATTCTATAAACAACCAATTCATCATTACCCTTTTCATCCTTTTCATTTACTCGTCTCTTCTGATTCTTGCTGTCTGCATCATGATCTCTTTGATAACGAGATCGCTTCCCACTCTCACCCATTTGAATTCAATACAAAACCACCTCCTGAAAGCATTAAAAAAAAAAGTTTTAAATGCTAGAAACATAAAAAGAAAAATGAATTACAAACCCTTCCATGAACATGACAAGAAATAAGAAGAGAATAAAAAGAAAGTTTCGACTCCCCAAAGAAAGGAATCTTGAAGAAAAAATACACACACAGAGCATCCTTATACAGCGGAAAAGATGGTATAAAGATTTTTCTATAGCAGTTTTTCCATGAACTCCCAAACACCAGCAACCCCTTAGGGAGGCTGTAGAATGATCAAAATAAGTAACCATGAAAACCATTCTCATTAAAATGAAATTTTAGATAGAAATCCATGTTACCAACACACACTAACATATCATTGAAAAACATAAATATATTAGAAAACGAAAATTGGTCTACAACATACAATAATACAAACACACAAGATGACATTATTAGTTCACAGATAAGTCCCTCAAGTCTCAACTCTCAACAGTCCAATACTTAGATTGAAACAAAAACAAGAAGATAAATACCCATAACATTAGAACACGCAATAAATACATAACCCAGAAAGAAAAATTATACAAACAGCCAAAACACCAAAGAAAAATCCTTGCTTGGAAAAGTAAAGCAAAACCCTAAAATTTTGAGAAAACAACAAATCTCAAGAGGAGAATCCGAACACATACCTGATAATGAGAAAAGTAAAACCCTAGAGAGAGAGAGAGAGAGAGAGAGAGAGAGAGAGAGAACAGACCAGACTTATCCGGGTAAGCTTATTGCGATACGCAGAGCTGCAACACTGTCTATGATTTTTCACTGCCTACTTTGGTTTTTATTTTTTATTTTTTCCTTTTTGAACCCAAGCTTTTCGTTTTTAACTTTTTTTTTTCTTTTTTTTTCTTTTTTAACTGGGAAGACCGGTTGATGGTTTTGATAATAGATCAATTTTTTATTTTTTTTTGTCGATATATCTTAAATACGAGATAAATCTCGTTTATTTAATTTTTTTTTTTTTTACAAATAACATCTTTTATTTTTTTTAAGGGTACAAACCTACCGATATTAATCTTTAAATGCGCAGCTCGAATATTTACTCTCATAATAGGAGACATCAAAGGAGAAAACTACACACACATACTGATAAATACACATGGTCGGGATTGAACTTTCACTACTGAAATGTGAGAGGGTATACTAACCACTTGATTTATGAATATATACGCCAAATAACATCTTTTACACCAAAAGTATTTTAAACACCTTTCAACATAAAGCTTAACACTATGTCCAAAGTTATTTTATAGTATGGTAGCATACAGTCCGTATATACATATATATATATATATATATATGCAGTTGATTTCACATTACATTGTGTAACATATTAGTTGGATAATCATTTATCATGCACGTAAGAAATACTAAATTCGTACTCTACCGAATGACTTTTTACTCTTATAAAGGTAATAAAATAAATTTAGTCGATGATATCATATATTTTAATAAAGTCAATAAATTAATTTTTAGTCAATGATTGGTAACTCTAATAAAAGTATCAAAATAAAACTTACCCATTTTAATAACTTCATTGAGATGTAAAAGTCAAGCTTTTCTTAGGGCATGTTGCGAAGAACTGGATTCCTACTAATATGAATTTGATTAAGCATGGTATGGTTGTAGGAGCGTCGTGTCCTCTGTGTCGTCGAGCCTCGAAAACGACACTCCATACATTTTGGGATTGTTCCCTATTAAAATCTATTTATAATAGTCTTGGCGGCTGGCAAACTCTTTCTTCAGGTCTTGAATTGCACATCGTGGATTTCTTAATCTCCGCTAAAGAGCGACTTAAGCAAGAAGAATTTGAGCTGATAAGAGTGATCTTTTGGAGGACATGGTTTAGAAGAAACAAGGCTATTCATGGTCAACTTCTCCTCCCGACGGGCGATATTACTGATTGGTCATGCTTTTTCTTGGTCGATTTCCATGCGGCTGGCGAGAAAAGTTCTCCTTCTTTTGGTGGCCCTCATTTGCCTCGTGCAACGATCTCTTGGATTCCTCCTCCCAATGGCTCCTACAAGTTAATTTCAAACGCCAGTATTGATTCGAAAACAGAGCTGGTTGGCCTCGGTTTTATGATAAGAAATGATGTTGGTTTGATTATGGCAGTAGGGTGTGTTCGGCTGTGTGCCTTCTACTCTCCTCAGGTGGTTGAGGCCGTGGCAATTTTGCATGGACTTTATCTTGCCTTGGATGCACGGCTGTCCCATATTCATGTTGCTCAAGGTGTGTTTAAACTCTTTCAAGATAACTCGATTCCGTGTTCGAATTTGGGTCTAGTAATTTATAATATTTTTTCCCTTTCTTCTAGTCCGTTTGTTTTGAGCTTTAATTTTGTCCCTAAAGTAACTAATAAGGTGGCTGGCATTCTTGCTAAGGCCGCTCTTTCTTTAGTTTCCAATTATTTTTAGGTTGAATCATGTACTCCAGAGGTGAAGAGATTAGTCTAGGAGGATTATCCTGAATAGCTTGTTTTGTTCGTTCTACTTTATATTGATCTTTGATTCAAATATATACATATATCTTAAATATGAGATAAGTCTCGTTTATTTATTATTTTTTTTACAAATAACATATTTTATTTTTTAAAGGGTACAAACCTATCGATATCAATCATTAAACGTGTAACTCAAATATTTACTCCCATAACAGGAGACATCAAAGGAGAAAACTACACACATGCTGATAAATGCGCATGGTGGGAATTGAACCCTCACTACTAAAGTGTGAGAGGGTATACTAACCACTTGATTTATGCATGAATACACCAAATAACATCTTTTACACCAAAAGTATTTTAAAAACCTTTCAACATAAAGCTTACCACTATGTCCAAAGTTATTTTATAGCATGGTAGTATAGAGTCTGTGCGTGTGTGTGCGTGTGTGTGTGTGATTTCACAGTACATTGTGTAACATATTGGTTGGATAATCATTTATCATGCACGTAAGAAATACTAAATTCGTACTCTACCGAATGATTTTTCACTCTTATAAAGGTAATAAAATAAATTTAGTCGATGATGATCACAAATTCTAATAAAACCAATAAAGTAATTTTTAATCAATGATTGGTAACTCTAATAAGGGTATCAAAATAAAACTTACCCATTTTAATAACTTCATTGAGATGTAAAAGTCAGGCTTTTCTTATGGCATGTTGTGAAGAATTGGATTCCTACTAATGTGAATTTGATTAAGCATGGTATGGCTATGGGGGCGTTGTGTTCTCTGTGCCATCGAGCCCCGGAAGCGACACTCCATACGCTTTGAGATTGTTCCCTGTTGAAATCTGTTCATAATAGTCTTGGAGGCTGGCAGACTCTTTCTTCGGGTCCTGAATTGCACATTGTGGATTTCTTGATCTCTGCTAAAGAACGGCTCAAACAAGAAGAATTTGAGCCGATAGGAGTGATCTTTTGGAGGACATGGTTTAGAAGAAACAAGGTTATTTATGGTTAACTTCTCCTCCCAATGGGTGATATTACTGATTGGTCATGCTCTTTCTTGGTCGATTTCCATGCAGCTGGCGAGAAAATTTCTCCTTCTTTTGCTGGCCCACATTTGCCTTATCCAACGATCTCTTGGATTCCTCCTCCTAATGGCTTCTACAAGTTAAATTCAGACGCCAGTATTAATTCGAAAACGGGGCCGGTTGGCCTCGGTTTTATGATAAGAAATGATGTTAGTTTGATTATGGCAGCAGGATGTGTTCGGCTGCGTGCCTTCTACTCTCCTCAATGGTTGAGGTTGTGGCAATTTTGCATGGACTTTATCTTGCCTTAGATGCAACGCTGTCCCATATTCACGTTGCTTAATGTGTGATTAAACTTCTTCAAGATAACTCGATTCCGTGTTCGGATTTGGGTCTATTAATTTCTAATTTTTTTTTCCCTTTCTTCTAGTCTGTTTGTTTTGAGCTTCAATTTTGTCCCTAGAGCAGCTACTAAGGTGGCTGACACTCTTATTAACACCGTTCTTTCTTTAGTTTCCAGTTATTTTTGGGTTGAATCGTGTAGGTGAAGAGATTGGTCCAAGAGGATTATCCTGAATAACTTATTTTGTTCGTTCTGCTTTATATTAATCTTTGATTCATATATATATATATATATATATATATATATATATATATACACACTTAATATCACATAATTATCTCTTTAAAATTGCACATATTTTATAGTAAAATAGTTTTTTTTACAAGATGAGGCTGATCAATTAATATAAGGCTGATCAAATAATATGATTCTAGTCAACATTAATTATGGATTCTAGCCATATTTTTTAAAACCCTAAATTTTAATTGTTCACAAAGAAATTCCATTTTAAATAAATGAGTTTAAAACTAAAATTATTTTGGGTAAAATATAAATTATGATAAAATATAATATGTATTTAATACTTTTGAAAAAGTAAGTTTAATTAATAATAAAAAAGAATAATTTAATAAATAAAATATATTTATTTTATATAAAAATGGTAGGCGGTGAACAATCATGGACAGTGATGCAGCTCTTCTCGTATCCAAATAAGCTTTACCCAGATAGGCCTGGTCTTCTCTCTCTATCTCTAGGGTTCTACTTTTCTCAATAACAGGTATGTATCCAGGTTCTCCTTTTGAGATTTGCTGTTTTCTCTGAATTTTAGGGTTTTGCTTTACTTTTCCAAGCAAGGTTTTTTCTTTGGTGTTTTGGGTGTTTGTATTCTTTTATTCTTTTCTGGGTTATGTAGTTATTTCGTGTTCTAATCTTTTGAGTATTTCTTTTCTCGTTTATGTTTCAATCTGAGTATTGGTTTATTTACACTATCTGTGAACTAATAATGGCTTCTTGTGTGTTTGTACCATAGTATGTTTTTTTAGACCAATTTTTTTCATTTTCTAATATTTTCATTTTCTAATGGCTTGGTACTCTGGATTTTCTACCTATTTCATTCTAGAGCTTCCTCTTATGGGTTGCTGGTTTTTGGGTATTTATGGGAAAACTGCTATGGAAGAATTCTTGTACTGTATGAGGATGCTTTATGTATTTATAGTTAATCAGCTCTTTTTTACATAGTTTTTTTCCACAATGGTGGATTGATTCAACAGCATTTAGATGGAACAAGAAGCAGAGAAATCCTCAGTAGGAGGAGTGGGGAGCTCAGAAATTGTAAGTAAGGTGAGGAAACTGCTGTTTCGCCGAATGCTAGTGGGTATTCAAGATGGACGGTTTTTCTTGGGCACTTTCCACTGCATTGACAAGCAAGGGAACTTAATTCTTCAGGATGCAGTGGAATATCGTTGCACCAGAAGGTCCTCTCCTTCTCCGATGGAACAACGGGGCCTTGGACTCATTCTTATACCTTCCTCTTGTAGAACCTCTTGTCATGTAGATTGCTCCATTGATGAACAATTGTCGCTGCTAAACATTAAGCAATAGAGAGGTTTTGATGGATCCCCTAATCGTTTTGTTGTTATTTAACCAAAATTTCCTTTGGTTTTAGAAATGAAGAAATGTCGTTTTTGATATGGATGTTTGCTTTACTGACTTGATGAATTGAGATTATAAATATATAGAATAACATCATGCATTAAACACCAGAATTGAAAACGAACTGCAACATCCCCAGATTTATTTGGTGTTGTTCAGACACTGATGATTTACAGTTCCAAATGGCAGAAAGGATATGCACAAAATCCACACCCACAATGAAAATGGAAAAAATATACATTTGGGATTGCTCATACATGTACTAGAGATCCACAGCTAAAGCATTTGTTAATTACAAAGTATAATAAGATCAGTACCTGTCACTATAAGGTGTTCCATACACAATCAAGTAAGGTACAGTTTTCACAACAGTGTCGATTGGTATTGCAAAGTTGACACCAGATGACACTCCTGTCCCTGCAACACAATGTAAAATCAAATGCACAAACGTTAGACTATGACTGCATCAGAAGAGTTAACAGTCTCACAAAGTTCCAAAACCCAGAAACATATCAAGTATCTTCAATTACAAAGTAAGAATAAAGAAAAACAACGAGCATCATTATCATGTCTCAAATTGTTTTGCTCTCAAGGCACGATTGAGGGGAAAAGCATCGATAAATCATCTCTTTACCTTTGCGGGTGAAAGTTGCTGTGTTGACTCCAATAACATGACCATATGAATTAATCAGTGGCCCCCCTGAATTCCCTGTATAGATTCAATGCAAAAGCCAAAAAATGGCGGTCAAAATGGAAGATAAAGTGAAATTGAATGAGTCGGACTGCTTCAACACGAAATTAAGCAAATTAATTCCCAGATTATAAATTAAACAAAAAAACACTGTCAATTAGTTAAAGAAGCTTAATTCATAAGTTTGCTAAATTTTTAGCAGCCTACTCTGCAATCCCCTAGTGATAACCAAGGTTAGCCAAGTTTAAAATTTTCAATTGCAGGGAACCAAAATGGTAAGAGAAAATGAAGAAAGAAACTGACAGAGACGCACACAGAAACAATACCATGAAAATTACACCAATGCCAGTGCATATTGAAGAGAAACTTATTTATATATCACCTGCATTAATAGCAGCATCTGTTTGGATAGCTCCTCGAATAGCTCTTCCATTTGGTGATGGTATCTCTCTGCCTAGTCCACTCACCACCTGTGTGATTCAAATTAATAAAATATGCAAGCATCATATTTCTAACTTTTTGTTTGTCTACTTCACTGCATTGAAGTAGTATGTAATTCATGGCCAAGAAAAAGAGAAATGAAAACATAGTATGCCATGTGTTATCATTAGCAGAATCAGATTATAGATATCAGATGAATTTCAAACAGGAAACTGAATCACTATATTAAGAAACATAATTTCATAAACTAGACAGAGACTTAAAACAATTCAAGGAATTTGTCAATAATGAATTTCATAATAATCATACTATTGAAAAGGTACCCCTTAGTAGCTAGTTCAGCTAGCTCACTCACAATACAGTTTGGGGAATTTAGTTTATAATTAATATAAAAAATGTTTTTTTTAAGAAAAAATAGTAATAAGAAAGAGAGAAATGTCACCCCTGTTGTTAGAGTGTCTTCAAATCCATAAGGATTTCCAATGGCAAAGCAGCTCTGGCCTACACGTAAATCATTTGATGTACCAAGAACAACGGGCTTTAATTCATACCCTTCAGCATCAACCTGAATGGAATATTAGGTCATGCGTTTCCAAACACTTAATCAAAAAATCATGCACCAGCCAAAGTTACCCGGAAATTAAATTTAATACAATGCAATCACTCGTATAAATAGTTAGCCATGCAATCATTTGTTTTAATGACACAGATACTGTTAACGTATTATAAAACCCATCAACCTATGACTTAAATATTACAGTTGTGTCATTTTCTATCAGCTTAAGCTTTTAGGCCTAATGGTTAATGACACAGTATCAGAGTCAGGAGGTCTCGGGTTTAAACCCTCTCTCCCCCCTTTTTTCTTGATTTCTTGTCTATACACACATTACACGGTAGGGGGCATCTAATGTGTGTGCGGGACATTTACCATCTTGTTCTTGCACATATAATGTGTGTCCGGGGTATTTGTCATCATATCCACGTTACAAGTGAGGGGGCGTGTTAACGTATTATAAAATCCATCAACGTATAACTTAAATACTATAGTTGCACCATTTCCTATCAGCTTAAATTTTTAAACCTAATGGTTAATGACAGATACAATAGTTTCTGGCAATGAAGAACACAAATTGCTTAATCAATGTTATTTCTTGGCTCATTTACTACAAATAAAAGTTTTGAAGCACTTTCTAGCCTTCTCTTTAAATTACCCCACTAGTTTATTAATTACATGTACTTCAAACAGTTCCACACAAATTTTTTCATTATACTCACACAATGACATGAAAGAATTAGGCTTCTAGCCTTCTCTCACGAGGTAACTTATAAAACTTGCCCCAAATCACCATGTCAATAACAAATTTCACTGGTGGGATGGTCCCATGTAATTTAGATGGATCTGTAGTTCTCAAATGTCAATGAAGGAGTGCAAAACAATGGAAATGAAATAGGTTTGAGTGGATACCTTCAGAACAGCCAAATCATAAGCTTGATCATAACCAACAATCTTTCCCTCACTGAAAAAGCTATTGCCCTTGGCATCAACTAAACAGACCTGCAAAATAAGAACCAAGAAAGTATCACTATCCCAAATGGTCACTACACTTGGTGAAGGGCAGTTATCTACATAGTTTATGTCCTGTCAGAAACAAGTGCATACCACGATAACAAAGATTATAACTAGGAAAAAGGACAAAACCTTACAACGCTGAGATCCACTTTTATCTGTGGCCAATTTAGCTACAACATGGTAATTAGTGACCTGTCACATAAAATAAAACTGTTTAATGATTTTAGAGCCAATATCACTCTGGAGTAGAAGAAAATTGCTACCTTATACTCGAAATCTAATCTGATATTACACTTGGATAGAGTAACCTTTTCACATATCTGGGTAATAACATGGATGCAAGCATTTTACATGAGTAAACAAGTAATGATTACCAGAATATTACTATAAAGATTACTTAGTATGATTTTCATGGATTTCAAAACCTTCAACACAACCTTAATTTTGCTCCAAATTTTCTATTAGAAAAAAGACAGCTTTAAGGGTTATGCCTTACAGTGAAACCCATACGAGAACTCCAGAAAAAAAAGCAACAAAAATGCTCATCTTTTTCCAGTCAGTTAAGTAGCTGTTCTCCTTTGAATTATTTCTTTCACAAAGAAATACTCATGAAATTATCAGCAGAACAATTAATTAGTAAAACAGAAGTGATCACACGTATACTGCTTAATAAATTTTTACTGGTAAACGATAAGAAAAGAGTGCCTACAATGTGACCAAGTTTATCCCAAATGAAGCCTGAACCTGTGCCTTCAACTTTTGCATTTTCATCGTCAATAGGTATGACTTCATTAGACATGCTCTTTGGGTTTTTAGCTAATTCAAGGTCTTGAATAGAAACGACCGACGGTGAAGTTTCCTACAATAATTTGGAAAAAGAAAGTCACTATAATGTTACAGATACAGGGCATATAAACAGGGAATAAATCTTAAATTTTTAATTTTAAGCAACACATGCACAAACAGGCAAGCAAAGAACCTATGTGCATTGTAATACAAATAAATAAAGATAAGGGAAGTATTAGGGCAAGCTGATAGAATTTATGCTGTCCTGCAACATCCATGAAGAAAAGAATAGGCCTATAACTTCTTCTCTCTGACCCAAACGTAACAATCGTTTCTAACTAACCGGCAGTGACTACTGAGAATGTCACAATAAAATTCTAGCTTATAACATCAAAAGAGACCATAAAATTGGTTCTGCAAAATGCCAATTCTGATCATCCATAAGTTAAATCCCACAGAGAGCAGGCATGCCACGGGATGCGATTAATATATGATTAGATGGATATCACACCCGTGCCATGCGGCAATGCTCAGAGTGGGGGATGGGCATCACATCCTATTAAGGCATAAATAACAAAAACAAATATGATTTAAGAACATGAGAAGTTCTTCACTGCGTATATCCTCAATCCACTAATATCATGTCATATGGCACAAGCGATAGAGTGACACCCATGACAATATTATAGGCCTGGGCATAGTGAAGAACATAAGTTCCAAGTGTCCAACTGAATTGCTTATTCAATATAAATTGCTAGTAAACACAGCCTAAATTACCCACATTATAAGCATATTTGTCATCTCCTCAGTTCAAGCAACATCTACCACAAGCTGCTAGCCAGTTGCACCATTTTAAAGCATTTTGACTAACATACGATTCAAGACTCTGAGACTCAATTATAAGATAAGCAAATTAACAGCAACATGGGTCTATAAAAATAACAGAGAAATTAAATAGTGGGACCTGGAAGAGGTGAACAATTCTGTCTTCTTCCTGCTGGAGTTCATCTTCTCGGGATTGTAGTGGGAGGGCAGTAGCAGAGGAAAATGAAGGTAAAGATGTTGAATTTGTATTGTAAAAATTGAGTAAAGGGGAGATTAAAACAGTTGAAGAGAAGATCAGGGCTCTTCTCCTTGTAACAGGAAGGTTTTTGTTTATAGAATTTGAAGAAGTAGAAGTGGTGGTTGAAAATGGAGATGGGGCGACAAGGGTGTGTGAAGAAGAAGAAGAAGAAGAAGAAGAAGAAGAACCCACCACCACCACCACCACCGCCATTTTTTCCAAAACTTGGTGAAGGGTGGAGTGGTTGTTTTTGTTCGTTTTATCCCACAATATCACTGCCACGTGGCTTTATTATTAATTATTTATTCAACTAAAAATAAACAAAATATGGATCATGGATGTTCTTATTTATAATAACATTTGCATGAAATTTTATAAATTCAACAACTATAATTTATAAAAGCAGACTATTTTTCTTTCTTTTTTTTAACTGATTTTCATTTTCAACCGCCAATTCTACTTCATTTTTTTTTTATTTTGTTGAATTGTTGCGAATGTTTTTATATAGAAAAAACAAAAACACTTAAATGGCACTAATGAGAGGTCATTTTAGTAAATCCCTAACAGGTAAAAAAAAAAAAGCACGAACTATATAGTTCGCGGTATAGGGCTGTAAACTATAGCTCGCGGAACTGATATAAAAAAATATAAGAGAAACTGAGGACAAAAGACCTTTTATTAAAGGTATTTTAGGGTTTAAAACAAAATAGTTGTTATTGATAAGAAACATTAATCTAGTGCTAATTCTCAAAAGTGTTATAAGAATGGTGCCATTACTTACCATTTTCTCGTCCAAGACACAAGCAATTCAAATAACAAGTCAAAATCAAGCTTAATAGATCAGATTGATATATTAAACGAGGAAAGACAACTTAAAAATGAGAGATCTAATCAAGGTTATAGGATGAGATTGTAGGTTGTAGGATGAGGTCGTAACTCAACACGTTATAAGATCAGATTGCAGCTTGTAGGTTACAAGTTGTAGGGATGTCAATGGGATAAATGGGGGCAGAGGAAGGTTATTCCGCCCCCACTGCAGTTTTTGAAAACCTTACCTCGCCCTCGGTATAGGGAAAACAAGGGCAGGTGCATTTAGGGAGAGGTGTCCCTCCCCCCACCCATTTCCCTTGTTTTGCCCAATCCCCGGTTCCTATGTTTTCCTCATTTCCCCATTTCTTCATCCATTATTTAATCTCATTTGACTTGAAATGAAACAAATAATTACAAATAAATAAATTCCCCCTTTAATAATATAATAAAATTTCATAAGTCACAAAATAATCTTATCAACATATAAATTTCGCAAAAATAAATAATAATCCATCAAACATACAAAATAAAATCTTCTTATTGCATAAAAAAAAAATAGAAGAAAGAGAAAAGAAAAAGGGAAAAAAATAAAGAGGATTAGGAGCCTAGGGTTAGGGTTAGATAGAAAATTAAAAAATTACTTTTAAATAATAAAATAGCTAAATAAATAATTTTTAAAAAAAAATAAATTAATTGATAATAATTTGGGGCCGGGGAAACAGGGATAGGGAACCTACCTACACCTTCACCTTCGTTTAGATTTGGGGTGAAATTCAACCTCATCACCAATAGTATTCCCCTTTTTCACCACTAATTACCTCTCATAATGTACTTATAGGGATTTTTGACATCCTTAGTTGTAGGATGAGGTTGCAGCTTGTGTACTACAAGTTGCATAACTAGGTGCAACTTGCATAGTGCATGTTGTAGGATAAGGTCACAATTTACAGATTATAGGAATAAAGATGGTAGTTTATAGGATTAAGTTGCAGCTTCTAAATTCCAAGTTGAGGTGGACTAGAAAGTGTACTAACCACTTAAATTATTAGTGGATGAGAGACAATAATTTTATAATGATCATAAATTTACATTTTTTATGCAATAAAACTTAGGTTGAAATAAAAAAAAAAATTCAAGACATTGATGATAATTTAATAGAAGAAAAATAAGTACCTAAAATATATAGTGAAAAGAAAGTATATCTATAATATTTGTAAAAATGAGAAGAATAATAGTAAATTAAGTTTGTTTAAGGAATAAATTATGAGTTAGTCTAAATCAATTTAAAATTTTAATTTAGATGGATAATTACAATAACATAGCTTGACCTTTGGGCAAATTAGAGCCATATTCAACTTTTTTCAAAAATGACGGGAATATCTTCTTGACTTGTACTTTTACCATTAGAGTTAACGATGATTTTAACTTTCAGCTATAAGGTACCAAAATGCCCTTTCTTTAATATTTTAGTAATTATTTTAATATTATTTTTTAATAAAAATATTATAAATAAATTCATTTTAAAATTTATAATCATTTATATGTTGATAAGAGTAAATATTAGATTTAACTAATAATTTTTTTTTTCTTATTATGTATTATATTTTAAGACACATGTCACTAGAATCCTAATTATAGTATAATATAATAATAAAAAATTGAAAAATCTTTTCAAAATTTAACCCAAATTAATCTTATAGTTTTGAAATTTTATAAAAACCTCTCCTGTGTCCTACCATGTATCAAAGGGTAATTTCTTGAGATTCTGAAGCTAAAAGATTTGTTTTTTCAAATAGGTCAAACTTTAAGGAGTAATTTTCGAGTTATCCTAATAATAAATCAAGCACATGGACTTGGTAGCAACAACATTAACAATAGCACAAGATCATTATTAATACCAAAATTGAATGTCACATAAATGTTGCACTGCTTGTGACTAGTCACACATAGGCCATAGCCAACTAACATGTCATCGTATAAGGGTTGACATCTTGGACACTTGTCAAAGTAGCAGCTTTCATAGCTTGAAGCATTGCCTTGTGGCAATAGAGATGTCAACTCTTGCTTGGGTTATTACACTTAATAATAGTTATTAGGTGAATATCTGTAGGGATAGCCCCGGTTCGGTTCGAACCTGGCGGTTGGAACCGAACCTTCTATCCCGATTAAAAACCGGTTTCGGAACTGAAAACTAGAATCGGGACCTAAGGTCGCGGTTTTCGATTTTTTATTTTTTGGAACCGAAACTGCCGGTTCAAAATCGGTGGGGAACTAGAACCGCCGGTTTCGCCGGTTCCGGTTCCTTTTTTTAAAAAAAAAATTTTGTGACTTGAAAGTAAAAAAAAAAAAAAAAAAGGAACCGGTGGTTCCACGCCGGTTCCAAGAACCGGTTGACAAACCGAACCGGCGGAAAACCGTCGTTTCAAAACTGGAACCGGGACCGGGACCTCCCCGGTCCCAGTTCCGGTTGAAGAAAAAATGAAACCGGCAGTTTCAGAATCAGAACCGACGGTACTGGAACCGCTGGTTCGGTTCCAATGGCCATCCCTAAATATCTGATAAAATAAAAGGGTATATTAATGATGATATATGTTGATGTGTCATCATAAAAAAAAAAATTAAAATATGGATTTATTATTGTACCTATATATGTTGATGATATGAATTTAATTGAAACTCTTAAATAGCTCTTGAAAACTATTAAATATTTAAAAAATAAATTTGAAATGAAAAATCTAGAAAAAAAAATAAAATATTGTCTCAACCTAAAGGTCGAGTATAAATCAATAAGAATACTTGCCCATCAATTAATATATGTTGAAAAGATTATGAAAGATTTAATATGGACAATACACATCTGTTAAATACTTCTAAGATTGTTAGGTCTCTTGATCCTAAGAAAGATTCATTTTGACCAAAAGAATATAGTGAAAAAAAATATTTGGTCCCGGAGTACCATTTATTAATACGATTGGTGCTTTGTTATATCTAGCTCAATGTACTAAATCAAATATTGTATTCTTACTGAATTTACTTGATAGATTCAGTTCGACACCAACTCATAGATATTGGAATGAAATTAAATATCTTTTTCATTACCTTCACAGAACAAAAGATTTTGAATTTTTTTATACATCTAACAATTTTTCAGGTTTGTATGCTGGATGTTTGATATTTATTTTATCCCTATAAAGCTCGTTTACAAACGATATATGTTTCTACCTATAACAATACAATAATCTCATGACGCTCTACAAAGTAAACTTTTATTGCTACATCCTCCAATCATTCTAAGATACTTGCACTTCATGAAATAAGTCAAAAATATATCTGACTACATTCTGTTATTCATCATAGTCGACATACATACGGAATTCCATCATCCACAGAAATGTTGACACCAGTATTTGAAGACAAATCAGCTTGTATTGCGTAGATCAGAGAGTATATATCAAAAGATATATAACCAAACATATATCTCCAAAATTCTTCTCTACTTATTAATTTCAACAAAACCAATAAATAGATGTTAAACGGATACAGTTTACAAATAATCTTACATATCTATTTACCAAAATATTGTTCACATCAATATTTAAAAAACTGGTATATGAAATTGGTATAAGTCGGCTCTATAAATTACAAAATTAATATTACAATTTTTGTCAGAGAGAGTATTCAATTAGGGGGAGCAAAGTTTTGAAGAAAACAATAACTCTAGAATTTCCTTTGCTCCACATTTCTTTGTCTAATTATTTGTTTTATTAGTTTACTTTTATTTCATAACAATATAAATATTAATTATTAGTATTGATAATATAATTGCTTGTAAAGGTCATCATACATGATAAGTCTTCAAAGTTGAAGTTGCCTAGAGATTTCGCGATACTGCTCGATGCTTGTTATTACATATCACAATATGATCCCATAATCAATATACATATAAACTATGAGTCCATGACAGCAACACAAGCTACAAAAAATGACTTTGAAATCTTTACCAACTATTATAGTGAAAAAAATATATAAGAATTATAAGGTAACTGTCAACTAAAACCATAATTGAACGAAACATTAAATTAATTACTGATGATGAAGAGTTTGATGACTATTTGTAGTACTATATGTTCTTAAATAGAGCTATCATGTTTTCAATCATATAGAATTTTACTAATATAAAAAATAAAAAAGACCTTATTTGTTGCAAGGCTGATCAGCTTATTTTAGAAAATTTAAATCAGTCTTTTATATATTTTCAGTTTTTTAATCACCTAATTAAATTCAATATTACAAACATAACTTAATTATTTTAATATAAATATTGTTGATTAGTGGTGCCCAAAAGTTGTAGTTATATTTATTAACTCCCATTCAGTTACACGTAATACATTATAATAATATTTTATCGCAGAAAAAATATATTATAATTCATAGTAAAAGGTGTTGTAAATATTATTATGGTAAAAAATTTTACCGAGAGTGATAATTATTATAAAAAAAATTTTATCGCAGAACATTCATAATAAAAAACTTAAAATCTATGATAAAATATTCAAAATTTTTAATATTTACTGTGATTAACATCCACGGTAAAAAAATCACGGATTTTTTCTTTTTTTGGTAGTGCATCAGGCATCAGCCACTAAACTGCTACAAAAGAACCTGCAAAAGGAATTGTTAAGAAAAAATAGCAGAAGATAAAACACAAACAGAGAACAAAAGACTGAAAATTTATTCTGAAAATTTTCAATTAAAAACACAAATAGTAACTCTTAAATGCACCAATATCATTAAAGTTTTAGCTCTTTCTAACTCTTTAAATTACTAGTTAAGAAATAATAATAATGACAAGTCATAATAGCTTTTTTAAAAATTTATAATGTTTATGCATTTTAAAGTTTTTTTTTTTTAAGCAATTTTAATTAATTCTGGATTTGGGGAGGGATACGACTTGAACTTGAATACAACCTCTAGGTGCAAGTGTGAGAAGCATACCAGTGACCTAACTTCATCTTGCTATGTGTTTTAAAGTTTTTAAATATTAAAATAATTAAGTTACAAATCCTGGTTTTAACAAATTAACCTATTGCACATCCACTCATAGTTTCAGTGCTTAGTTCATCTCCCTTCCATCTTAGTGGTGAGGGTTCAATTCCACCATGCATATTTACTAGCACTTGTGGGTAGTTTCTTTTCTTATTGTGAGAGTAGATATCTCCCGTTATAGAAGTAGATATCCGGGCCGTATGTTTAATAATTGATCTCGGCAGGTTCCGATATTTATTAATCCTATAATCGTACCCCTTCAAAAAAAAAATCAACCTATTAAATACTTTTCTTATATACTAATTATCATAATAACATAATGAATAATGTTATGTTACATAAATTATTTACTCAAAATTATTTCTAAATGATATGACATATGAGCTGATAATGTGTTAATTACAATTCATTTATCATATTATTTGGACAATTTTTTTTTGTTAGTCATAACATTTTATTAACAAACTAATTATGAAATCATCAGAAATTATAGGAGGGGAGAAAATATATGAAAATATTATTGAAAAAGACAAGTACATATCGCTAAACACAGAAAGGTAAAGTCCAAAGCATCTACACTACTGACTACTCTCTATATACAATACGAAAAGTTGAAAACAAGACACAAACAAAAAAATATATCTAAAATTCAACGGAAGTTTCCAGCTCTTTGGAGCCGAATTTGTCTGTTGAACCTTTGAATAAACTCTTCAACTCTCCTATTCAGTTCCTCGTCCGACATGCTCGAAAACTCATTCTCTTCATCCACACCTTCTGGCTCTTCTTCTTCTTCTTCTTCTTCTTCTTCTTCCTTTTCGGTCTCCGAATTCGACCGAGCTATAATGTTCTTGCTCTCATCGACCACCAGTACTCTTTTGGGTTTCTCTGACTTGCTACGTCTATAATTCTTTTTCATCTTTTCGGGTTCGCTCTGTACAACAATTTCCAACACTTTTTCTTGGTTTTGATCTTCATTTTTCTTATCACGATCATGTGTGATGATTGGTTTCGACTTTTCTTGATAACTCTCAATTAACTCTTCTTTGACAGGAGGATCAGTAGCAGTGTTTTTGTTGACAATTTCAGGGTACTGTGAAGCAAACGAAGAAACACTGCTCCTTGTTTGGCTATGCATCATGACATACTCTTGGTAGAGATCGTGCTTGTTTTTGGACGATGAGAAGGCGCCATAATCGGCGGCTATGATGAGAATGAGAGTGTTGGAGATAAAAAACCAGAATTTGTTGTTGTTTAAAAAAGTGGAAGGAGAGAGGTTGAAGACGTAGAATATAGAGACGTAAACAAAAATGGATAAAACAAACACCAAGAAAGATACCCCCTTGGCTCTTGGAGGGTATTCTCGGTAGTTGCAGGCGGTTCCGATAGGTTTTTCGTCCCAATACGGTGACGTTTTGGTCATGGCCATGTCTAGAGAAGAGCGGGGAGTTAGGGAGAGACCTGGTGGGTGTGTGTGTAGTTGATGAAGTTACAAAAATGGAGGGCTTTTTATAGTTATCAACTAAGGTGGCAATTGCCAAATAATTGAACCACTAAAATCGCAATTAACTCCTATAACTTTTTACATATTTACTAATATGTCCTGCCACCTTTTATGACATTGATTAGACGACAAGATACCTATTAGTAGAATTATATTTTCTACTAATAAAAAATAAATTGAGTCCAAAATTCTGTCAAAGAGACCTTAATTCACTAATTTATTTTTATAATGTAAAAAAATTGAGCATATTGTAAATTACTACAGCAAAGAGAGTCCGGGTACAAAGTCATAATACACGTGGCAAGTTTATTAATTTTTGAAGATGAATTATGGGTACAGGTGGCGTCTGAGAAAAGATTTGCTGTTTTGGGTCCAGCGATTCTAAGTTGCTCAAACTTATCCACAGTGCCACCTAACACGACACCCATGCAATTCCCTCATTACCCCCGTTTTGCCCAATTCCCTCATTACACCCATGCAATTCCCGTTTTGCCCAATTCCCTCATCCACAGTTCCTCTGTTTTCCTCATTTCCCTAGTCTTTCATCCTTTATTTAATCTCATTTGACTTGAAATGAAACAAATAAATTCTCCCTTTAGTAATATAATAAAATTTCATGATTTCATCAGCCACAAAATAATCTCATCAACATATTAATTTTACAAAAATAAATATTAATCCATCAAACATACAAAACAAAATCCTCTTATTACATAAAAAAAATAAAAATAAACTGAAGAAAGAGAAAAGAAAAAGAAAAAATAAATAAAGAGGATTAGGGGCCTAAGTTTAGGGTTAGTTAGAAAATTAAAAAATTTCTTTAAAAAAATAAATTAATTAATAATAATTTGGGGGCGGGGGGAAATAGGGATGGAGAACCTTCCTGCACCCCCACCCCCATTTAGATTTGGGGTGAAATTCAACCTCATCACCATCCATATTTCCCTTTTTCACCGCTAATTATCTTTTAGGATGTGTTTATAGGGATTTTTGACATCGTTAATTGCTGGTTGTAGACTGTAGGATGAGGTCGTAAGTTGCGGATTGCAGGTTGTGTGGTATGATGTTGTAACTTATAGGTCACATGATGGTGAATCACTGAAATATCTTTTTAACAATTTTTAAAACAGAACAACATGTGACAAAATAAAAAATATGTAATAATTGTTAAAAGCAAAGTGCGTGTGACTAAATAATGGAGACTAAGTCTCACGAATATTATTTTCATCACGTGTAATGGAGATTTAACTCAGCGTATCATTCGTCTACCAGCATAAAATATATATATAATCACGGTCGAACTAGGGATGGCACCGATCCGGTTCAAACCAAATCGGTAGTTCTGAATCGGAACCAAAAGAGTTCTGGTTCTGATTCAGAACCGAAAACTGAACCGGTACCGATTTCGTTTCTTATAATTTAGGAACCGGAACCGCTGGTTCTAGGAATCGATTTTATTTATAAAAAAAATTTCCAATGTAAATTTTTAAAAAAAATTTCAAGAATCGGTATCGCCGGTTTCAAACTGGAATCGAAACCTTTTATCCACAGTTTCGATTTCAATTCTACCCTTTAGGAAATTGAAACCGACGATTCCAAAACCGTAGCCATGACTAGGTCGAATATTAACTAATGGGCACTTCTTTTCTACAATACAAATAGTATTTTGACTTCAACGTTTAAGAGGTCAAGCTAACAAAGCCACGGACGAACTTCACGATAGTTTTACCTTTGTGATTGTAGAAAGTCCATGATTGTTATCATCCTGAGGCAGTTTTCAAATTTAGACATTAAGACTGCCAAACCAAACTATAAGTGGCGTATTTACATTGAAAAATCTAAATTATAATAAAGAAAACATGTTTGCAAGTTTATTAGAAATCTACAAAAAGATTACAGTCAACAGTTATCAACAGTTATCAGAAATTTCGTTAATTTATCTATGATTTGTTTCTCCTTCACGTACTACCTTTTTTTTTTTTAATTATATAATTATAAAATTAGTTACAAGTTTAATATAATTTACCGAGATAAATTATTATATGCACGGTATGGATATCTACTCTCATAACGTGAGTCATGTATCTACTGTTATAATACGAGAAAAAAACTCTTCACATATTATTTAAAACTGTGCCGTTTTACTTTAACTATAGTTTGAGATAACTAAACCTTGGTTACCCGCACTGATTATCTCTCCAGGTTAGCAAACACGATATTTTGCTTTCTTCTCTAACAGTAACACATTTGACTTCTTCGATTTGCAGCTGAGCTCTCTCTCAAACCAGAACCTAGGTCTACAGCAATCTGACCTTCTTCTCTCAGATCTGAAGCCAGGAGCACAGATCGTTCAAGATTTTCTTCTTCCAGACCAGAACATAGAGCTATAGAGAAGATCTATGTTCAGTAAGAAGCAGCACGAAGAGAGCAAGATACAGCAAAGGTGAGAAATTATTTTCCTAGTAAACAAACAAGTATATGTAAAATAATTTCTCTCTGTATTTCTATTTTCATTCACTGAATGTATTTTGATTTTTCATTTCTTGATACAAATAGATTACAAAGCTGTTCTATTTATATACATGATCTAGACAAATAATGAGCTGGAAAGTTTGTTAGAAAATAACAACCCTAACAAACTTTCTCCCGCCTAGACTAACTAATCTAACAACCTCTGCTGACTGGACCCTAACCATGATCATCACTGTGATGATCATGATTACTAATAATGGGTTCTGCTTTGTGTGGATTGTTAGATTCTTCTTGCTGTTCACCAAGTGTTTGACATAAGTCCTCAATAGATTCCCTTTGCTGTAAACCACAGCTGACTGGTTGTCCTGTACTAACACATATGCTAGTAAATGCGTATAATAAAATTTAAACTCTAACTATTAAGGTGGACTAGGAAGTGTACTAACCATTTAGATTATTAGTGGATGAGAGACAACAATTTTATAATGATCATAAATTTACATTTTTTATGCAATAAAACTTAAATTTGGGATTTTATTATATATAGCCATATAGGTTAAAATTAAAAAAAAAAATTCAAGACATTGATGATAATTTAATGGAAGAACAATAAGTACTTAAAATATACAGTGAAAAGAAAATATATCTATAATATTTGTAAAAATGAGAAGAATAATAGTAAATTTTGTTTAAGGAATAAATTATCAGTTAGGCTGTCTTAGGCACTTAGGCTAAATCAATTTAAATTTTTAATTTAGATGGATAATTACAATAACATAGCTTGACCTTTGGGCATATTAGAGCCATATTCAACTATTTTTCAAAAATGACGGGAATATCTTTTTAACTTGTACTTTTACCGTTAGAGTTAACAGTGATTTTAACTTTCAGATATAAGGTACCAAAATGCCTTTCTTTAATATTTTAATAATTATTTTAATATTATTTTTAATAAAAATATTATAAATAAATTCATTTTAAAATTTATAATCATTTATATATTGATAGAATAAATATTAGATTTAACTAATAATTGTTTTTTCTTACTATGTATTATATTTTAAGACACATGTCACTATAATCCTAATTATAGTATAATATAATAATAAAAAATTGGAAAATATTTTCAAAATTTAACCCAAATTAACCTTATAGTTTTGAAACTTTATAAAAACTCTTCTATGTCCTACCGTGTATCAAAGGGTTGTCTTGAAATTCTGAAGCTAAAAGATTTGTTTTTTTTTTTCAAATAGGTCAAACTTTAAGGGATAATTTTCAAGTTCTCCTAATAATAAATCAAGCACATGGACTTGGTAGCAACAACACATTAACAATAGCAATAGATCATTATCAATACCAATAAGTGAATATCACATAAATGTTGCACTGCTTGTGACAAGTCACACATAGCCAACGAACACATGCATGTCATCATATAAAGGTTGACATCTTGGACACTTGTCAAAGTGGCAGCTTTCATAGCTTGAAGCATTGCCTTGTGGCAATTCAGATGTCAACTCTTGCTTGGGTTATTACACTAAATAATAGTTATGAGGTGAATATCTGATAAAATAAAGGGTATATTAATGATCATATATGTTTGATGTGTCTTCATGAAAAAATTAAAATATGGATTTGGACAATGCACATCAGTCAAATACTCTTATGATTGTTAGGTCTCTTAACCCTGAAAAAGATTTATTTTAACCAAAAGAATATACTGAAAAAAAAAAAACTTGGTTCTGGAGTACCATATATTAATACGATTGGTGTTTTGTTCTATCTAGCTCAATATACTAAATCAGATATTGTATTCTTACTGAATTTACTTGCTAAATTCAGTTCGGCACTAACTTAAAGACATTGGAATGAAATTAAATATCTTTTTCATTACCTTAACAGAATAAAAGATTTTGAATTTTTTCATATATCTAATAATTTTTTAGGTTTGTATGCTGGATGTTTGATATTTATTTTATCCCTATAAAGCTCGTTTACAAAGGATATATGTTTTTACCGATAACAATACAACAATCTCATGACGCTCTACAAAGTAAACTTTTATTGTTACGTCCTCCAATTACTCTGAGATACTTGCACTTTATAAAACAAGTCGAGAATGTATCTGACTAAATTCTTTTATTCATCATAGTCAACATACATGCATAATTCCATCATCCACATAAACGTTGACACCAATATTTTAAGACAAATCGACTTGTATTGTGTAGATCAGAGAGTATATATCAAAAGAGATAGAACCAAAAATATTTATCTAAAATTCATCTCTACTCATGGATTTCAATAAAACCGATAAATAGATGTCAAACAAATACATTCTACAAATAATCTTACAGATCTATTTGTCAAAATATTGTCTACGTCAATATTTAAGAAACTGGTATATGAAATTAGTATAAATCGACTTTGTAAATTATAATTTTTGTAGAGAGAGCGCTCAATAAGGGAAGCAAATTTTAAAGAAAACAATAATTCTAGAATTTCCTTTGCTCCACATTTCTTTATCTAATTATTTGTTTTATTAGTTTACTTTTATTTCATTACAATAAATATTAATTATTAGTATTGATAATATAATTGCTTGTAAAGGTCATCATACATGATAAGTCTTCAAAGTTGAAACCTAGAGATGATTTGGCGATACTGCTTGATGCTTGCTATTACATATCACAATATGATCCCATAATCAATATAAATATAAACTATTGAGTCCATGGCAGGCCAGCAACGCAAATGACTTTGAAATCTTTACCAAGTATTATAGTGAAAAATATATATATAAGAATTATAAGGTAACTATCAACTAAAACCATAATTGAACGAAACATTAAATTAATTACTGATGATGAAGAGTTTGATGACTATTTGTAGTACTATATGTTCTTAAATAGAGCTATCATGTTTTCAATCATATAGAATTTTACTAATATAAAAAAACAAAAAATACCTTATTTGTTGCAAGGCTGATCAGCTTATTTTAGAAAATTTAAATCAGTCTTTTATATATTTTCAGTTTTTTAATCACTTAATTAAATTCAATATTACAAACATAACTTAATTATTTTGATATAAATATTGTTGATTAGCTAGTGGTGCCCAAAAGTGGTAGTCATATTTATTAACACCCGTTCAGTTACACGTACCACATTACAGTGATATTTTACTGCAAAAAAAATATATTATAATTTACGGTAAAAGATATTGTAAATATTATGATAATAAAAAGTTTTACCGCAGGTGATAACTGTTATAAAAAATTTTTTACTATAAAATATTCATGATAAAAAATTTAAAATTTAAAGTAAAATATTTAAAACTTTTAATATTTACCACAGTTAATATTCACGGTAAAAAAAACAGAGAATAAAAGATTAAAGATTGCGAAAATTTATTCTGAAATTTCTTCAAATAAAAACAAACACAAATAGTAACTCTTAAATGCACCAGTATCATTAAAGTTTTAGCTCTTTCTAACTCTTTAAATTACTAGTTTTTTTTTAAAATTTATAATGTTTATGCGTTTTAAAGTTTTTTATTAAGTAATTTCAATTAATTATGAATTTAGGAAGAGATACGACTCAAACTTGAGTACAACTTCTAGGTGCAAATATGAGGAGCATACCACTTGACCTAACTTCATCTTACTATGTGTTTTAAAATTTTTAAATATTAAGAAAATATTAAAATAATTAAGTTACAAATCCTTTTAACAAATCAATTGTACATCCACTCATAGTCAAGTGCTTAGTGCATCTCCCTTCCATCTCAGTGGTAAAGGTTCAATTCCACTATGCATATTTACTAGCATATGTGGATAGTTTTTTTTTCCTTATTATAGAAGTAGATATATGTCGTTATGAGACTAGATATTTAAACCGCACGTTTAGTGATTGATATCGGCACTTATTAATCTTATAATTGTACCTCTTTAGAAGAAAAAAAATCAACCTATTAAATACTTTTCTTATATACTAATTATCATAATAACATAATGAATAATGTTATCTTACCCAAATTATTTACTCAGAATTATTTCTAATTAAATAATATAACATATGAGTTGATATTGGGTTAATTACAACGCATTTGTCACCTTATTTGGGCAATTTATTATTAGTCATAACATTTTATTAACAAATTAATATAATTATAAAATCATGAAAAATTATAGGAGGGGAGAAAATATATGAAAATATTATTGAAAAAGACAAGTACGTACATATCTCCTAAACACAGAAAGGTAAAGTACAAAACATCTACACTACTGACTACTCTCCATATACTATACGAAAAATTACAAAGTTGAAGACAAGACACAAACAAAAAATATATCTAAAATTCAACGGAAGTTTCCAGCTTTTTGGAGCCGAATTTGTCTGTTGAACCTTTGAATAAACTCTTCAACTCTCCTATTTAGCTCCTCGTCCGACATGCTCGAAAACTCATTCTCTTCATCCACACTTTCTGGCTCTTCTTCTTCTTCTTCCTTTTCGTTCTCCGAATTCGACCTAACTATAATGTTCTTGCTCTCCTCGACCTCCACTACTCTTTTGGGTTTCTCAGACTTGCTACGTCTATATTTCTTTTTCATCTTTTCGGGTTCGCTCTGTACAACAATTTCCAACACTTTTTCTTGGTTTTGATCTTCATTTTTCTTATCACGATCATTTGAGATGATTGGTTTCGACTTTTCTTGAAAACTCTCAATTAACTCTTCTTTGACAGGAGGAGGAGTACCAGTATTTTTGTTGACAATTTCAGGGTACTGTGAAGCAAACGAAGAAACACTACTCCTTGCTTGGCCATGCATCATGACATACTCCTGGTAGAGGTCGTGCTTGTTTTTGGACGATGAGAAGGCGCCATAATCGGCGGCTATGATGAGAATGAGAGTGTTGGAGATAAAGAACCAGAATTTGTTGTTGTTTAAAAAAGTGGAAGGAGAGAGGTTGAAGACGTAGAATATAGAGATGTAAACAAAAATTGATAAAACAAACACCAAGAAAGATACTCCCTTCGCTCTTCGAGGGTATTCTCGGTATTTGCAGGCGGTTTCCATCGGTTTTTCGTTCCAATACGGTGGCGTTTTGGGCATGGCCATGTCTAGCGAGGAGCAGAAGTTAGAGAGAGATCTTGTGGGTGTGTGATAAGTTACAAAAATGGAGGGCTTTTTATAGTAATCAACTGAGGTGGCAATTGCCAAATAATTGAACCTCTAAAATCGCAATTAACTCCTATTACTTTTTACATATTTACTAATATGTCCTGCCACCTTTTGAGGCATTGATTAGACGACAAGATACGTTTTGGTAGAATTATTTTTCCTACGAATAAAAAATAAATTCAGCCCAAAATTTAAATAAATTGAAATTTTTGTACCGTACGTATAAATTGAAATTTTTGGGTACAAGTCATAATACACGTGGCAAGTGTGAGGTTATTAAATTTTGGAGATGAAGTATGGGTGTAGATGGCGTCTGAGAAAAGATTTGCTGTTTTGAGGTCCAGTGATTCTAAGTTGCTCAAACTTATCCACAGTGCCACCTAACACGACACCCATGCATCGACGAAATCATTGAATCCACGTGTCCTTTTCCGATTCCGGCACCCACCTTGCAAAAACAAAAAACTCTATGATGGAATGGTCTGATGGCTGGGATCATCTGGCACGCAAGTCCCAGTAACAGGTCCACTTTTCTCTTAAACCATCTACACATAACTTAGGGTCCACTTTCTTATATGATTGATTAATCATAATATCATTCAGTACCTAATAATAGATATCCTGATGTAAACTAAAGCAGGGCGGTTCATAGATTTTTATTGTTCAGAGTAAAAAAAAAAAAAAATTATTGGGTCTGAAATAATACCCATAAGATTGTTAAGCCAAAATAATACATTATATAACATTAAAATTATAGGACCTATATTAATAATATTGTATTGTAAGATTGTTGGGACTGAAATATCGCTCCCAAGATTGTTGGGTTCTAGACAGTTGCTCAGCTTGCCCTGAATCAGTATCGGGCCTATACTAAAGTTTATTTGAATTAGTATTAAGAATTTTATAAACTTTTTCAAATTACTAAAGTTTAAATTTTAGTACATACATAACTTATAAAAGTATAATTAGTGTACGTAGTAGATTTCTCTCGTATTTGGAATAGACAGCTTCCGTTATAAAAATAGATATCTGAACCGTACTAATAGGAGTTTAATCTCGGTAGATTTCAGTACTATAAATAAAAATATAGTAAAATAAAATGATTATATATATATTCATCAATGACTTTAGATTTATATAACAATTACGATAAATCTAAATGAAATAATAATAATAATAGAAGGTGTCTAGGTGTAAGTTTTGATGTGGAAAGTTTATGTGAATAAAGAAAAAAAACAAGAGGTTAAAATCTTCTTGCAAAGATTGCAATGGCCTTCCTGATCTTAAGCACATAATTGTGGTAGGTGGACCCTGTGTTCGACAAGCTTATTTTGTTATTAAATTGATGGTCTTGCTTACACTTGTCCGAAACAAATTTGTTTATGGTGATTTCTTTATTAGTGCAGCCGCCAATTGTTGGGTCCCAACCGCACTTGGGTGTTTGCCATGTGTCGTATGTATGATTGATTCAACTCCAACAACACAACAAAACAACATTAGAACGTTCGATTTGGAAATTTATAATACTTTATTTGATTCGTAATCCATGGCAATTCTTCCTGATATTACTGAAGTTATGGCGATTCTTTATGGAGTTTAGTCGACTGTTGATACGGATTTATCTTTCATTTGTATTGAATTTGATATTGTTAATATTGTGAAGCAGCTTTCTTCCAGGGACATATCTTGTTTTAATATTGGTTTGGTCGTGAAATATACCTTTACTTTATTTGATTGTTTTTCTTAGTTTTTCGTAGTGTTTATTCGACGGAGTGTGAATAAGGTGGCTAGCGGGCTTGTTAAATTCGTCTTAGTACCTGTTTAACACGACTTTCACTTTGGACTTTTAACTTCTTAGAAGCTTTTTCTGCAAAAACCATATATTTTAGTTTAGTTTTGCCTGAAAAAACTTTTAAGTTTTAAAAGCTCTTCTATGGAAACATCCAAACACGTCAAATTAAAAAGAATTTTTGAGCCCAAAAAATCAAAAGCAGACTTTCAAAAACCCTCCTAAAACGGGCCTTTAGTCTTTCTTATGATTTTGTTTGGGTTGAGGATGTTCTTAGTTGTGTCGCGAATCTTATCTTGGATAATATTCGAATTAGTTTGTAATTTTTTTTTCTCTCTCTATATATATCCTAATTTAAAAAATATGACCAATCATACATGTTTTTTTTTTTTTTTAATTAAACATGTAATCACCATTTCATTCTCATAAAGATGTCTCGTAGTGATTACAATAAAAAGCAAAACAACTTGTGGGGGTGAAAGATTTGGCAAAAATATAATGTCATTTGGTGATTGGTTAATCCACTCTCTCTCTCTCTCTTTTCTATCGTGATCGAATCGATAAATTAAGATCTTATAATTAACCCCTTAATCATGTTTAATGTTTAATTGCCTTTTTTTTTTTTTATTACACTCCAAAGGCAAAGAAAGACAGCCGGACAGACAAAACCTATATATAATCAGTTTCGTGTGTTGGTTAAATAAGTTGATCTTCTTCATCACTAACATTTGCTTGATTTACGCCGCACTTTTCCCATTTTTGTCTTTTGTTTTTAGAAATATTAATCTTTTCTTCTTGTCGTTTTGAATTTTCATTTTGCTATGGCTTGTCGTTTTCAAGTCTAGGGATTTTAGTTTTGTTTAAAGGGAAAAGTTTCAATTTGGTACCCAATTGATTAGCTTTTTATTGGTTTTCAACTATATTTCTATTTTTAGTTCCCATGATCTTTAAATTATCAGAAATCTATCAATTTAGTTACTTTGATCGAAATTTTAATAGTCAAACTAAGTAGTAAGTGATATTTAACTGTTTTGCCCATAATACTAAAATATTTATATTAAAAGACTTATTTATCTTCCCACTTGATAATTTTTTTTTTGAAATTTACCTATTATATAATTTTATCTTTTTAATAAAATACTTAAAATAAAAAATAAAAATAAAAATAAAAATCCTTAACAATATTATAAAAAGATAAAAAAAGGTCAAATATATTCATTTTCAAAATTAAAAAAATATAAGTAGCGAGGGTTCCTTGTCTCCTGCCCTAATATTTTTATTTTAAAAAATATTGATAATTTTTAAATTAAAGTTTTTTTATTAATTTATTATATTATTAATGAAATATGATTTAAAAAAATATGAAAATGAAAACTAAAAAAACTTGAAAATGAAAAAAAAATGAAAGATAATAAGTTTGAAAAATGAAAAATATAAGTTGAAATATGAAATTAAAAATTTTAGCTAAAAAATAAAAAATATAAATAGGAAAAACCTATTATAGCTAGCTATAATATCCATTTTAGTCATTTTATAAGTATATTTCTTTTACTTTTTTATTAAGTTAATTATTTTTAAAACTAATTTACCAAACACTTATAAATATATTTAAAATTAATTTATTAATTTATCTTTTAAATTAATTATTTTTAAATAAATTATAAGTGATTATTTTATAAATTATAATAATCTCAAATATAATCTAAATTAGTATAGTGCATCGTTTGGTATTGAATAATTGATTATGTTTTTTTTATTTAAATTTAACTTTTATAAATATATTTAAATATTAATTTTTACACAACCAGCCAACCCCATATTTTTATAAATTACATATTTGCCCCAAACAACCCAACAACCATTGTTGCTCAACTCCACCCTGCCCTGCCACTACTGACACGCGTAAGCCTTCATTGTCGGTCCAATGATTGCCAATGGTATCCTCGATGAGGACGTCGCCGGCTTCTACAAAAGAGGAGGCTCGCCTCCTCTCCAAGGTATTGTCTCTTTCTTTTTAGAGGGGTATTGTGCCTTCGTTTGTAGGGGAGACTGATTGTTGCCTCGACGATGGCTACCAACATCCTCCTCGAACGGATGCGGTGGTGGCGTTGCTTGCCTCAATTTCAAAAAATTTTAATTTTTTAAAATTTTAAATTTTTGAATTCAAATTTTGAATTTTTTTTTCTTTTATCAAATTCAATACTATTGAGGAACCCTCTCCCAACAGTACAAACTTAATACACCACCGTACAATTTAGTACGAGTGTAAAATGTTACCAAACACAATACAATACTAAATTAGTATTGTTCAATATAGCAATCATGTATAGTATGGTGTACCAAACAAGTCATAGAAATATAATTTTATTTTACTCACTCCATACCTAACAAGTATAAAGATAATAAAGCTAAATGTTCTTTGTAGCTCAACAAACTCATTCAACCCACCAAGGTTCAAATCTTAGTATTGTAAATATTATTTCATTATTGTTCATAAAACTGCAAAAGTGTGGGGGGATGTCTCCAAATGCTATAAGCAAATAACTTTTGATACGAAAGTAGATATCTAGACATACTAATAGGGTTTAATTTCAGCAGTTTTCGACACCTTCTGACATATCAGTTTGAACAGAATTGGAGAAAAAGTAGAACATGGGTTATGTGTTATAATTTTGCTTTATTATTGATTGCAAATTAAAGATTGATGTATGATTTTGTATTCTTTGTCTTCGCTAGAAACAAGTCCTAATTGTCCAAATCATCATTAAAAATTGTCATTATTTAATTGGTAAAAAGCATAATGATAATATAATCATATGGAGATGATGGCTCGGGTCATGTTTTCGGACCATGACTGGACCAATAAAGCTAATAACTTTATTTGGTCTTCGATGCAATCAGTGATTGTTAAAAGATTATTATGAAAAAGAATGACTAAGATAATTCTTCAAAAATTAAAATTCCACGAGAATAACGTCACTCCCTCACTTTATTAATTAGCTTATTCATAGGAAGTGCAAAATGCAAATGTTAATTTATTTATGGGTTAATTAATCAAACATTCCCAATTTTAGATAAAAATTATAAGTATATTAAACTTTTCTTTTAATTACATAAACATCTATTTACCAGACCGTTGATTTAATGCACTAAAGATAAAATTGTTATTTTGCATAATAATATAATTAAAATAATAAAAAAATTAAAAAATGACCTCAGATGTTCAATTACTATAAACTCAACCTTAAAAAAATTAAAAAAAAGACATCCACATTTTTTTTAAATTTATAAAAATAAAAAGAAAAACTTTATAAAATAAAAAAAATAAGAAAAATAAAATAAAACAATATGCAATGCCAGCGTAGATTATAAATGAGGGCATTTTAGACTTTTTACACCATAACGTTAGTCAGTGATTAGTTATCCAATAATTTATGTAATTAAAGAAAAAATTAAATATGTATATAATTTTATCTAAATTGAGAGTCGTTTGTACAAGTGACCATTTATTTAATTAATCTCATCTTTGTTGAATTCTCTCTATTTAGTTATCTTTTGAATTTATGTCTATACTATCATCACATCCTTCTCCATCACTGTTTATTTATTTAATCTCTATCTCAATATCATCTTGAATTGAGCTAATTGTATGGACCTCCCATAATATTTTACTAACTACAAGCGGAATCAACTTTATTATTTATTGACAAACACATCTCCTGCCCTTAGTAAAATTTGGTCAAATATAACAGTTAATCAAGTGAGGTTTTTGTCAATAAACTGAAGAGTTAGCTAAAAATTGACTCCACCTGTAATTGAACAAACCTAAAAGAAGAGAGATTTTTGTCAATAAACTCAAAAGTTGACTCCGTCTGTAATTGAGCAAACCTCAGGGGAGATAAACGTTATTTACTCTCTTAAATTTATAGGTGAAATTTCATCTTGTACCTAGCTTTTTTCAACTATCATCTTCTTCTTTTTTTATCGTTGTTTGTTATTTTAATTCATGTAGTCCCTAATATTTTTAAAATACATCAATTTAGTTATTTTAATAAATATTTTTTTAAGTATAAATTTATGATTTAAGGATGCATATGTTACTTGAACCCATAACATTAAAGTGTAAGTGTGAAGGACTTCCACTAGATCACCTCAATTTTTTTTTTTCATTTGATAAAAATTTTAACGGTCAAACGTAATAAAAAATTAAAATAGACTATTAAAAATTATACAAATAAATTTATATAAGATTAAATTAAATTAAATTTCTTTAAAATAAAAAAAAATTAAAAGTATTTAATAGAAATCAAGAGGAGGCACGACTCTTCCTTATGTTTTTGGAAGGAGGAGTGCACACCTCCTCTTAGTAGTCTTTCATGGAGAACGAGTAGAGGAGGCCATACTTTCTCCCTCACGTTTTTTCGACAGAAGCTGCTGCCTCCTCGATGTAGAAGGCAACATGTTCCTCCAATTTTTATTAAAAAAAAATTAAAATGGTTTCTAAAAATTTTAATTTCAATTTTTTTTTCTTTGTAGACATGACTCTCAATTGATAGCTTACGGTGATATTTTATTTTATTTTGTTTTGTTTTTGTATGGTTTTAGATAAGCAAGGGAGTGTGAAAGGATAAATTTTATTTTTGTTTCTTTTGTTGCAAAAATTTGTCAAGAGAACTCGCATGAATTGGTTGCAATCAAGATTTAATGTAAAGATTTCATATATATATATATATAGGGTCAAGTTTTAATTTGTGATTTCATATTTGTCGTGTTTACTACTACAGGTAATGCCCATAGTAGTTGCCCGTAGTCCATTTTTTTTAATATAGTGGGCAATGACTGTAGTGAAAAATATTTTCTATTACGGGCTCCGCCCGTAGTAGATAATCTGACAATTTTTTAAAAAAATTCTATTTTATTTATTATATCTGTAACATCCATAATTTCAAATAAATATGAAAAGTATAGTTGAATTAATTCTGAGTATATGAATATGATATTTATGATTTGAGGGGTAGAAAATATAATTAAATGTATGTATATTTTTAAGGTTTCCAGGTGGACCAGATGGAGCGGTCCAGAAAGAATGCCTAAAAGAAAAGAAAAATGTTGGCAGTGAGTACCGCGACCAGTCACCGCGACCAGGAATCGCGATGAGCAGCTCGCGGTGAAAATAGTGATTTTAGGCAGTGAGCACTGCGATTAGGGATCGCGCTGAGCAGCTCGCGGTGAAAATGTTGATTTTGGGCAGTGAGCAACGCGACCAACATCGCGACCAGACACCGCGATGGTTGATCGCGATAAAAGCGGCGAAATCACTCCAGTGAGCAACGCGATCAGGTGGCGTGACCACAGGTCGCGAGGAGCTGTCGCGATGGCCAAATTTTTATAAAAAAATAAGAGGTGGTGGAAGTTTCAGGAGGAAGCAAACCAGAAAAATAGAGAGAGAACGAGAGGAGAGAAAGAAAAAGAAAAAAAAAAAAAAAGAAAAAGAAGAGAAAGAAAAAGAAAGAGAAAGGGATAAGAGAAAGAGAAGAAGAGAAGAAGAAGAAGAGAAGAGGAAGAAGAAGAAAGGAAGAAGAAATGAGGGAAAAGAGAAAAGGGAAAAAGAAAAAGGGAAAATTCAGAGGAGAAAAGTAGTAAAAAGGTATCCAGGTTGGTGTACAAGTATTTCTGAAAACTTTATGAATTTCGTTATATTAGTTGATTTGAATTTTTATATTTTGACTAAATGACTTGAAAAACTTGTTATTGATTTTGAAAATTTATTGTGGATTTGTGATATCGTATGTTTACAAATATTATTTTGTGAATATCATTGTTGTTGAATTGATGAATGTTAATTGAAATGAAAATTGAGTATATGGTATTATGAAACGGCCCTAGGATACTTGGACATATACACGGATATAGGAGGTTGGTATACCAGCTAGGTTATTTCAGCAGTACTGCATCGTTATTATTAGTGACCGTTGGACCCTCGCGAGGCAAACCTGGCATAGACCAGTTTAGGCGAATTCTGGAGGTGGACGTCACACCGATATTGATATCATGTATCTCCCTAAGGATGGTTCAGACCCCCAGTGCCGGTCCTAGGGTAGGGAGTTATTTTTGCCCATATTCCAGTCCAGAAAATTATGTTGAGTATACCAGAGGGCCAAGATTGAAAGGAATAAAAGAAAATGTTTGTAAATGAGTTTTAAAATTTGGTTTTGTATGATTTATTTTATGAATTAAGTTAAATAATGATATGTTTTTATATTATAGCATGATGACATTTTATTTTGAGATTTATTTTGTGATTTCGATAAATAAGTTTAGTGTACACCCACTAAGCTATATACTTAGCGTGTTGATTTCATCACGCGTAGGTAACAGGGATACAGAGGAAGAAAAAGACTGAAGAGGTGATAGCTGCAGATTGAGAATTCAGAGTCTCTATACTTATTGGGTAGCTATATATACATGTATTTTGGTTATATATCATTTAGTTACACATGTATATACAAAAGTTTGTAAATTTGTAAAAGTGTGATATACTGGTTTTGAAAATAATTGTTTTATAGTTTATATTTTCGTTTTCAAAGGGTTGTAAATATTAAATTATGAATTATTTTATATGAAAATGTTTGGGAAGTCGCACTATACGGTAGAGTGCGCACATGTTTGAAAATTTGATTTTGAAGTGTTAAAATTATATTGTTTGAACTTTTGTGGAAAATAGGATTTTTGGAAATCAGAAAAACAGAGGAAACTCTGGCAAAATTTTTCAAAACAAGTTTTGGACAGGCTCACTTTAAAAGAAATTTATATATATATATATAATTTATTTGGTTTATAATGGTTTTTAAATTAAAAAGTGAGTTAAGAAAAGTTTTGAAAACCAGGTAGCGCTCCCTGGGTCGGTTCAGGGGGTGTTACAATACCATTCATATTGGTTTCAATTTCCTGCAAAATATTATGCAATATTGCAACATATAATTTAAAAAATTATAAATAATAATACAATCAATAAAAACTAATATACTTAATTTGAAGAATAAAATCACATAATCATATTATTTTAATTACAAAATATTAAAGTCTTAACGTAGTTAATTAGAAAAGGATTGAGGAGGAATGAATGACGAGTACAAAATTTTTAATGTTTTTTTTTTGGTCACTTCTCAAATTCTTTTACTTGTGTCATGTGCAGAATTTTATTTAATGATTTGTTTAGCACATTTAATGTGCAACATTTTGTTCTTTACATGTACAAATTTATTTTTAGTAAATATGTACAAAATTAATATATTAACAAAATTTTTATTTTCATTTACTGCAGTATTTGAAGAACGAAGAACTTAATCTGCGGTGTAAGTATTTTTAGATATCATATTTTATGTTATTTAATTTTGTTATGATTATATTTATTAATGTACTTTGGAATCTTATTTTAAATTTAAGATGTAATTTGGACTTTTGAAGTATGAACTTATTATTTTAGAGCTATTTATTATGTTTTATTTGCGTAATTTTGCTAAAAATGCATGCGGAAAATTTAGAATATTAATACTTATAAGTTTTTAATTATAATTTAATTTATTTATTTTGTTTGAATTTAGGCTTTTTAGATAAAAATCACTAGTCCAAAGTGTAAAACAAAAAACTATAATTTAAATTAGCATTTAAAACCTATTAAATTCAAATACATATAAAAGGTTCATTAGGCTCAATAGTCCTAAAACCGAATTGAACCAAACCAAATTGAACTTTTTAATTCAATTCGGTTCACAACTTCAATTCAGTTTAATTTAATTTCTATTTTTAAAAATTGAATAAATTTTAATTTAGTTAATCATACCGAATTGAACCGTGCCCACCCCTATTAGCAGTCCAATATAACTATATAAGGGAAGACCAAGTAAAATTAACGATATTAGGATATAAACTTTTAAAATTTAAATGTGGAGATTAAAAATTATACTGTTCCATATGAAAATATTAGGATCTAAATCATTAAAAATTTGGTAAAAATATTAGAAATAGTAATTTTTTTTTTGAAATCTGACATTTTCTGGGTCAGAGAATTACTGGGACCAGCCGAGATTAAATAATATAAGTATGGTCCAGACAACTACTCTTAACAACGGGAGACGAAAATTACCGGGACCAAACGGCCAGACAACACTGATAATTTTTTATAGCTAAGAATATTTTTCAAATGATATTCAAAACATGAAAATATCTGAATATTTGGGTGTAAAGTATATACTACAAAACTCAATCCAGGGTTCCTCGATATTCTGCTCGAGAAACTGATGCTTGGCCGACTTGAAAACACCAGCACCGTCCTGTAAAGAAATTGCTGTGGATTATTTTACTTGTTTGTTGAAGTACAAAGTGTTGCAAATGGGTCAGGCAGTGTTCGTGTTCGCGGGACTTGAACTTTTCGCTGGAACTAATGAACTTCTGGTCAAGTAAGCTTTCTATCTGCCATTTCTAATTTGAAAAAAGTGGCATACTTTTTCATGAGGCTCCCAACTGTTAAATTGTTTTCTTTGAGGAAATACATCAAACACCATCACTTCATTGGCCTCCGTTCGGTTTCAGCGCTTGCCCAGTTGAAACCGTTCTCATCTGATTCTGATTCTGATTCGGGAGCCCAAAATACTAGTAAAGTGGTTCAAACGTTGAATCGTTTGCAAAAGAAACCCAATGATGCGTTATCATATTTTGAACACTTAAAAAAGGAAGGGTTTTTGCATGATGTTCGTACATACGCAGCAATTGTTAGAATCTTGTGTTGTTCGCCTCTTAATAGGGAGTTGGATTCCATATTCTTGCAGGTTATTAGGAAAGAGAATAACATAGATTTTGAAGTTAAAGATTTGCTTGAAGCTCTTTACCATGAAGGGTGGGATTCGTTTGATCGAGTTTCCAATGCAATGGTAAAGGCTTATGTCGTCCTTGGAATGTATGATCAAGTTATTGAGATTTTGTTCCAAACTGCGCATCATGGATTTGTTTTCTCTACATCATCATACAATTTCTTCATGAACCAGTTGGTTCATTGTGGAAAAGTGGATATGGCTCTAGCTGTTTATCAACAGTTAGAGAGGCATGGATTGAGCTCAAACGTTTACACTTACGTTATTGTGCTTAAGGCCCTTTTTAAGAAGGGTTGTTTAGAAGAAGCGTTCGAGGTTTTTAACAAGATGGAAAAAGTTGAGGTAATCCCGAATGAATTTACTTACTCAACTTTTATTGAAGGGTTTTGTATGAATGGGGGGTTAGATTTGGGTCATCAATTTCTCCGAGCATGGGCAGCAGCGAAGATTCCTTTGGGTGTCTTCGCTTACACTGTTGTGATTCGTGGGTTTTGTAATGAAAACAGATTGGAAGAAGCTGAACGTCTTTTTCTTTACATGGAAACACAAGGGGTCGTTCCTGATGTATATGTATATAGTGCCTTGATTTCTGGGTATTGCAAATTTGGGAACATAAGTAAAGCTTTGGCTCTTCACAATGAGATGGTGTCAAAGGATATTAAAACCGACTGTGTGGTTGTGAACTTGATTTTAAAATGCTTTTGTCAGTTGGGTAGGGTTTCTGAAGCTGTACATCAACTTAAGGAGTTCAAAGAAATTGGGATTGTTGACAATATTTCTTACAATGTAGTAGTGGATGCTTTGTGCAAACTTGGGAAAGTAGATGAAGCCGTGGAATTGTTCAGTGAGATGAGGGATAAGCAAATGGTTTTAGATGTTGTCAACTACACAACTATGATTTATGGTTTTTGTCTTCAAGGTAAACTTGTTGATGCCTTAATTTTGTTTAAGGAAATGAAGGACAAAGGGCATGAACCTGATCTTATTACTTATAAGATACTTGCTGTTGGGTATGCTAGATGTAATTATGGACAAAAAGCAAAAGATCTCTTAAATGATATGAAGAAGCACGGTTTGAAACCTAATTTTGCTAGAGATAATATGATCATTGAAGGCCTGTGTATGGGAGGCAAGGTGAATGTTGCTGAAGCTTTTTTAGACAGTTTGCGAGAGAAGTGTCTGGAGAATTATAATGCCATGTTTAATGGTTACTGTCATGCAGGCTATTCGGAAAAGGCCTTTCAATTTTTTATGATGTTGTCTAGGCAAGGATTCTTAGTGAGTAAAGGATCCATCTTTAAACTGCTCAATAGTTTTTGTATCAAAGGTGATAATTCCAAAGCTGTGATGTTGCTTGATAAAATGGCGACTTTGAATCTTGAACCCAGCAAAATAATGTATAGTAAACTCATAGGTGCATTTTGTCGAGCTAGAGAAATGGGAAAGGCACAGTTGGTGTTTGATTTTGTGATTAGTAGAGGGCTTACACCTAATCTCATGACCTATACAATGATGATCAATGGTTATCGCAAAGTAAATTGTATGAAGAAAGCTTTTGACCTTTTCACAGATATGAAACAGCAAGGGATCAGACCGGATGTTGTGACTTATAGAGCGTTATTTCATGCTCATTCAAAAATAAATCTAAAAAGCTCTTCTTCCTCGTGAGATGCTCTGCAAGGTAAAGAAGACATAATGAATGCTGCAACGTAAAGTATTTCATCTGCTTATTTATTATATTTAACATAATTTGGCTATTTGACTGTATTGTGAGTTTGTTTATCATGGTTATTTGAATTTATATTTCTGTTTGTGTATGTTTTTTTGGTCATTTAAAAATTAGGGTTTTTCTGTAGGTTATTTGAGTCATTTTGAAATTAGGCTTTCTTGTAGTAGAGTAAGAGTTGAGGGATCATTCCAATTCATGTCAACTTTAGAGGAGTTTTGTTCTAATTTGAGTTCTTTCATGGGGTAGAGTGGGGTTGAGATGTGTGGTAAAATAATATTAAAATGTGGTATTAATCATATAATATTATTTATAGGGGTCAAAATTTTATTATAGGAATATGAAACATGTGTTACATAAATTTTCCTTAATTTCTAAATTAAATATTCAATTACAATTGATAAGTTTTTCCAAAATAAAATAAAAAGAAAGAAAGAAAGAAAAAATAAAAGAATAACTCTATAATCAATGCATCATTATCAACTCTAAACTTTCTGATGATTGAATTTGAATTTAAAAGTTACCTTTTGTTCTTGGCCCTCCTGTATTTTTTGCTCCTGTACTTTTAGCAAGTATGGAATTTCTTATAGTAATGGGCAGATATTGCCACCTCTAATGTTTAGATCATTGACAACAGGATGGCTCAAGATGGTAAACCACATGGACAGCTGCTTTGTTGACATGTCTATTAAGAATTGTGAGCATGCATTTCAGATGGTCAAGCTTTTGATCGTGGTGGATCCGATTCACAAGAGAGCTTCCCAGGGTGGACTACGCAGTTACATTGTGTGCAACTCATCCTCCTTTCCAAATTGATGCCAACTTTGGGTAAGCTAAACCATCAAAGAGTTTTCATGTTAAACTAAACAATAAACCAGGTACAACTTTGGTGTGGAATTAATTTCTTTTCCATGCTATCTTTAAATATAATCAGTAAGTTGTGATGAAGCAATCATTTCTGCAACCTTTGGTTTCAGTTTTATGACAGCAGTCTCAGAAATGCTTGTACAGAGCAGCTTGGATGACCTGTCTATCCCTGCTTACTGCTCTTCCTCCCCCGGATAGATGGCCGAACAGATGTCTGAAAGGGTTGAAAGCATAACGTCTCGTGACAAACATCAATATCAAGGAGATCGTCATGAATCATGAGTGGTTTGCATGCGTATCAATATGGCCAAAGGCCATAATTTATTGCTTCTCAAAGATTGTAGAGTTTGGCGGAGGGCTCCAATTTTGAACTTGAGTTCTCTAAGGGAGTACGCATGATTTCTGGATTATCGAATATATATTTTATATATACATGCTTGAGATTAATCCTTATCTCTTACTGCTTAATGCATGCTTGAGATAAAATTTTATTTATAGTCCGCAATTTACAAACTAAACACGAAAATTGGATATAACATATTCATCACCTCTTTAGGCTATTGTTAGTGGTATAGGCTTACACTCGTTTCAACTGATTTTGCTATTCCATTTGCTCATTGTTACGTCAATTAACAAGATCCCCCAAAAAAAAGTGCAGTATCCACTTGCGGATCTTCGATCTACTTTAAATCCAGTCCAATCATCAATATAGGATTTTGAAAAAAATACAGCTTTCCCTTTTCTCTTGGCAGGGAAGGGTAGAGATCTATGGATTTGTTTTCTTTTTAATTTCTATTTATTTTTTAATTTAATCTCTACTTTCCATTTGATAGATGGACAATTGTTTTTTTTTTTTATAAATATAATTTTTTAAAATTTTTAATGATATTTTGATAATTTTATATATTATGTTAATGATATTTTAACTTTTTTAAAACATAATCAATGGTTAAGTTTGACAAAATTTAATTAACGGTACGAGAGATTATTATTAATCTCGTGGGTTTGACTATTATTTGCACATTTGTAAAATAGTTAACTTAGCAGTAAATTTGATAATTTAGTTAATTAACCACCGATTTTGTACAAATTTTAAAAAAAAGTTAAATATTATAATGTTAATTACCCTCAAATTCCCTGTAATGCTAACAAAATTTTAGATAAATGTCTAAAATTAGTATAAACACTTACTACTTTTAAAGTTAAAAAATTGATCGAAGGATATTTTAGTATTTTTAATTATTAAATAAAATAATTAATTCTATATTATATTAAAATATTATATAATTATATATCCACATAAAGAAATATTATAAACTAAAATTCCTATAATTTTAATTCTACCTTAAAGTAAAATTAGGTCCCATAATTGAATTCTTCTTCAATCTTCCTTCAAAAATAATTAAATTTATTTTTTAATTTAAAAAATAAACACATTTAAAAAATAAAAAATAAATACAAAAATAAAATTGCTCACCATCACTATTAACTTCATCTTCATCTCCATCTTCAACATCATCACCAACTCATCATTTTTCATCACATCTAATAAGATACAAAATATAAAAAAAGCAGACAAAAAAAGAAAAAGAAAAATTCAAACATTCCTTAATTATATTTTCATTATAACAACCAATTCAAAACATTAAAAAAGAACCACAAAGAAAAAAAAAAATTTCAAGATATGCTGTAAAATGAAAAATAATTATAAAAAAAAGAGAAAAAATTTAAAATTATCTGATGGACTTTTATAATTTTTAATTTTTGAATATGTTTACTTTTTAAATTAAAAAAATAAATATAATTATTTTTAAAGATAGAATAAAAAATAATTTAATTATAAATATAATAACTTATATAATTATAATTATACAATATTTTTGAGTAAATATAATGTTGATTACTGCAATTAATCCAATATTATATCATTTATATGACTCAAGACAAGACAGAGCTTTATATTAAAATAAAATGAAACACAATCAATTATGTTGGCACTTTTGCTTCCCTTCTTCTTGAATATTTGCCCAAGGAATGATAGTCAAATGCTCTGCGTTTCTGTAAACTGATTCGGGTGAGCTATTCGGTGGTGGGTTATTGCAGATTTATTGGATTTTCGTCAAGTAAGCTCTTTCTATCTGCTATTTATAGTTTGAAGTTGCAACCTTTTCATGTGGGTCTCAACCATTAAGTTGTTTTCTCTGAGGAAATACATCAAACACACTCACTTCATTCGGTTCCGTTCGGTTTCAGCTCTTCCCCAGTTGAAACCACTGTCTTCATATTCTGATTTCGAAAGACAAAATGTCAATAGCCAAGACAGGGAACAAATGAACACTAAAATCTATGGATTGAATACAAGTATAGTAGCTCAAAATTTGTATTGTCTGAGAAAAGAACCCAATGCTGCATTATCACATTTCGAAAACTTGAAAAGAATTGGCTTCTTGCATGATGTTTATACATATGCAGCATTTGTGCGAATATTGTGTTATTGGCGTTTGAATAACAAGTTGACTTCTGTATTCATGGAAATTATTAGGAAAGCGAATAACATAGATTTTGAAATTACAGATTTGCTTGAAGCTCTTTATGATGAAGGGTCGAATTCATTTGTTCGAGCTTCTAATGCAATGGTGAAGGCCTATGTTTCCCTGAGAATGTTTGACCAAGTTATTGATATTTATTTCCAACCTAATCACCATGGATTTGTTTTCTCTATATTATCATTGAATTTCCTCATGAACCAGTTGATTCAATGTGGGAAAGTGGATATGGCTCTATCCGTTTATCAGCAGCTGGAGAGGCTGGGATTGAGCTCAAACCACTATACTTATAATCTTGCGATTAAGGCACTCTGTAAGAAGGGTAGTTTAGAAGAAGTGGCTGAGGTATTTGAGGATATGGATAAAGCTGGGGTAACCCCAAATGCATTTGCTTACTCGACTTATTTAGAAGGACTTTGTGTGAATGGTAAGTCAGATTTGGGTTATCAACTGCTCCGATCATGGAGAGCGGCAAAGTTTCCTTTGGATACATTTGCTTACACTATTGTGATTCGTGGGTTCTGTAATGAAAATAGGTTGAAAGAAGCTGCACGTGTGGTACTTGACATGGAAAAAAATGGGGTGGTTCCTAATGTATATGTATATGGTGAATTGATTTCTGGGTATTGCAAATTTGGGAAAATAAGTAAAGCTTTGTATTTTCACAATAAGATGATGTCAAGGGGTATTGAAACTAACTGTGTGACTGTGAGCGTTCTTTTAAAATGCTTATTTCAGTTGGGCATGACTTCTGAAGCTCTAAGTCAGTTTGAGGAGTTGAGAAAAAGTGGGATTTTTGTTGACAGGGTTTGTTACAATGTAGTATTGGATGCTTTGTGCAAACTTGGGAAAGTAGAAGAAGCCATGAAATTGTTCAATGAAATGAAGAAAAAGCAAATCATCCTAGATGTTGTCAACTACACAACTATAATATATGGCTACTGTTGTCAGGGTAAACTTCTCCATGCTTTCAATTTGTTTAAGGAGATGAAGGACATAGGGTATAAACCTAATATTGTTACTTGTAACTTACTTGCCAGCGGGCTCGCTAGATGTGGCTATGTGAAAAAAGTATACGATTTCTTAGATTATATGAAAATGCTAGGACTGAAACCTAATAGTGTTACACATAACATGATCATTGAAGGCCTGTGTCTGGGCGGCAAGGTAAAGGAAGCTGAAGCCTTTATAGATAGGTTGCAAGAGAAGTGTTTGGAAAATTATTTTTCCCTTTGTAATGGTTATTGTGAAGCAAACTGTTTAGAGAAGGCATTTCAGTTATTTATGAGACTGTCTAGGCATGGAGTAATGGTAAGAAAAGGGTTCTGCTGTAAAATTATGTACGAGAAACTTATAGACATATTTTGTCGAGCTGGAGAAATGGGAAAGGCACGGATGGTGTTTGATATTATGATTGATATAGGTCTCACTCCTGATTTGCTGACCTATACAATGATGATAAACGGTTATTGCAAAGTAAATTGTTTGCAGGAAGCTTGCAATCTCTTCAGTGATATGAAGCGGATAGGGATCAAACCTGATTTTGTCACTTATACAGTCATGTTTAATGAACATTCAAAGATAAATATAAAAAATTCTTCTTCCTTGCCAGATGCCATTCAAAGTAAAGAAGACACGGTGCTTTAAAGTGAAATGGAGAAAATGGAAATAAGACCTGCTCTTGTTTGTTAGAACGCCATGATGGCAAGGTACTGTACGATGAACAACCTTCAAGATGCTATAGAGTCTTTGATGAAATGATTGATAGAGGACTAGAACCTGATATTATGATGTGCACTACTCTCCACTCTGGCTACCTTGCAGAAGGATATGTGGATAGAGCTGTAAACCTTACCAAAGATATCTCAATTACAGATCAGTATATTGCAAAGTCAACATTACGGTATGTTTGGCATGCCGCATTGTATTGTATTATTTTATAAGATTGTTTAGATTGCATTGGATTGTATTCTCCTATTCTTAATGCAATCTTCTGTGGTGTTAGTTTATATAGAGGGTATAAATTGGTTATAAAGTGTTTGATGCACAATTGTACTAGATTATACTATACTTTTTAAAATAATGAAAAATGAAAATTTGTCTCAAAAACAAATTTCTAGCCTCCGTTTTCCCTTATCTTAGATTGCAGATTTGATCGGTTTGATCATCCATTCGAGCCATTTTCTCTGGAGTTTCTGACTGAGTTTTATACCATTTTCTTCTTCTCTCTCTGCTTGGTAGTAATAATATTCATTGTCCTAACTCTATTTAGATTTTAAAGATTGAAGCTTCAGTCGAAGTTCACAATTTTTTCGCCCATTTCCAATCACCTCTTGGTGGCTACCACCCACAATCTGTCACTTTTAATCTCCTCACCCAGTGGCAAATCTTGTTGGACCAAGTTAGGTTTATAGATGTATTCACCTTGTATGTGCCCTATCTCAAGCCAAGGAATGTAAATTAGTTTTCATTGTATACCTTATTCATTACGAAAATTAAATTATATACTTTTCTTACAAATTAGAATCAAGGGTGAGATACTAATAGGTTTTGAATATGGAAAGTTTTAAATTTATTGTTTCTACATTTATTTGGATTCAGGATCTTGTGAGCTATACTTGTTAGCCAAATAATAGTGCATCCAAGTGTCTGTTTCTGATTCATAAATTTTACTTCAAATCTCGGTATAGTTCTTGTGGGTTAACCTTGTCATGGAAACTCTTGGAGCACTTGTTGGCTACCGGAGCATCAACAGACCACAATATGTTTAGATCTCCAGTTGGCCTAAGGTTTGAACTATTGGTCTTTGCTGAATGTCTTTACTATACTTGAATTGTTAAATTCAGTACTCTTCAATTTATGTTGAACGTGGCTTCATGCTGCTAAACATATTGTGCTGTTAATGGTTCGAATGCTATGAACATTGCTTCCGGGATAATTTTTGACACATTGAGGGCTCAAATTCTTTTTCTCAATTTTATCAGGAAGTTCATAGCTTTTCAACATTGGACCAAATTTGAAAGCTTAAGCAATTCACTTAGCTTCAAAATAAACTGTACCTTTTGTTTTAAATGTTTTAGCAATTTTTTACCACATTTGTGCCTCTGAATTCTAAGAATGTCTGGACAAACTCGCATGGGAGAAAGAGACAATGCCTTCCCCTCGACGAAAGCTTGCTCAGGGTCTCCATGAATTAGGAATATTCTTATTCCCGTGGGGGATCATACTTGGGACTTGGTCAAAAATAAATTCCTTTTGTTTAGTGCTGAACTATGTGTTGAAATTAAAATACAGAACGTTACACAACTATTATAGGCTGTAGTCGACCGTGGTGGTTTGCTAGTCTGGAGCAATGCAGATTTCTTGTAGTTCTATATGTTAATTTTTTTATTGTAAGGTGGTACAAAGGTGTTCTTCCCTCTTATATTTCTCAATTGTTCATATTTGCTTTGTTACGGCATGTGTTTTCTTTTTCCTCTTATTGTTTTTTTTACTAGTCCTCTCCAACATTGTTTTATAGTATCCAGGAGAGTCTTGTCAATTTTCACTCAGAAGAAAAATGGTGTTTTGGTGTAGAACGGGGACCGTCTTTGACCATCTTAGTTCTACCACCAAAATGGCATGAATCAAATGTGCTTCTGTTTGTGCATGCAGATGGATGCACTTTCTTGCTTACAGAGGGATGTTAACCCTTAACCTATAGTTGTAAAGATTTACGGGATCTTTTACGAGTGAAATTATGGGTAAGATGGGAAGGCTTGTTGAATTACACTCTTGTTTTGTTTCTTTAAATATACAGGTAAGTTGTCTCTTTTGAAGTTTTGTTGTCTGTGGACTTGTTAAATTACATAAGAATATGGATGGTTATTAATGTATCCGGGCTGCCCTTATTTAATCTTTTATGCCTCGTTGCAGGCCTTAATTGTATGCATCGATCCTTTGTCAAGTAAGTTCCTATGCGGTAATAATTATTTATAATATAGTCTTCAAATCATTTGGTAGGATTTTGGATTGATTCAATTCTACTTATGCAATTGACCATGGGTCTACTTGATTGTTTTTTATTCATTATGTCTCATGGAAGAGAGAAATGATCCAATGCCTTCAACATGTTCATTGCAGTTTGCTTATAATAATACGCTGTTTTTATCATATGATTAAAGGCATGATTTTTCTTTTGTTCATATTACAGATATTCAAAACGTGTAATGCTTGAAAGTCCGATGAAATCAGAAACAATAAAAGCATTGTGAACAATGTTCATATGGGATGTTGTGGTTGTTGCTGATGTTGTGCATATTGTAAACTGCAATTTTTAGCTTCAGCCCAAAGATGGAAGTATCTCAGATTGAGCATCAATCATATATTGTTGAAGCTGACAGATTGATCCAACACATCCATAAACTGGGTCCTGAATTCCTACTTGTGTTTTTAAAGCCATGCAATCCAAAGCTGGAAGTTGCTACTTCTGAAGTAAACTGAATCTCAAACTCAAACACTTTCTATTTTTCTCTGTTGCTTCCAATGCAATCAATGTAGAATAGAGGAAGTTGTTTTTGGTTCCTAGTTCAGATTTGATGCAGATCTTATTTTTATAATTATAAAGTATTATTCGACTCTGTAGTGTGATTGTATTTGATGTTGAATACAATGTTAACTCCTCACAGTGGCATGCCGATCACCTTAATGTTAACTCCTTGCAGTGCCATGCCGATCAGTGATGCAACTATTTATCGACAGATAGTAAGGGTCGTTTGTTTTTTCTATTTAACATTTAATAGGTTTGAATTATACTTATTAAATCATCTCTACTTATTTTTTTCAATTGGTCAATTAATTTAAAAATATATAAAAAAAAACTGAAAATAAAAGTAAAAAAATCTTTACTTTTTAATTAATTCTAAATCACTATATTATATTTTAAAAAAATTTCTTCCAAAAATATCCTCCCAAAGATAATATATTTTCAATTTATCATAATTTTTAATAGTACAATTTAATTTTTGTTTTAACCTATTACTTATGATAAACCCCTCAAAAAAAAAAATTGTCATATTATGTAAAGTTGATATCACCACTTTTAATATAATGTACACCTATTAATTACACTCATCTTATCAACTATATTAAATCCTTTATTTAAAAAAAGAAGACGCATACAATAAACCCTAATTTTATTCCAAGTATCAATTTTTTTCATGAAATATATGATTACCATATAACAAAATAATAGAAAAATAAATTTTATAGGATTTGATGATACAAAAGGTATGTATTTCTTTAAATTTTAAATTGAACTTTTTTTTTTGTCTTTCTTTTATGTTTGGTTATGAATTCTATCGATAAATAGAAAGTGAGATATAATTTAAAAATAAAAAATAAAAATAAAGGTGAGGTATAAATTGATATTTATTCATGAGAATTTTTTTTTGAGAAAAATTAAGTATGTTATTTACTTTTACAGCCTACCAATGATAACTTGTTAATCAGTATAAATTTGACACAACCTTAATGTTTTTTAATAGTTGTTGGACATGTCTTTTAAAAATAATCTTTTTGAAAATTCATAAAAAAAATAATAATTATATTGTATGTTGCAATGTTTTATAAAATCATTAATTCATCTTTTTATTCAAGAGAAATTTAATAGATGTTTATTTATTTTTCATATTTATTACCTAGTGTTTGTCTCCATATTTTAACATCTCAAGAATCTTGTTTTTAATTTAGTTTAGATAATATATTAGAATTAGAATAGTAGTTAAATTGTCAATCTCTGTGTAATCGACCATTGTACTTGCCGGAACTATATTAACATATAGCTTAGTGCACTTGTGAGGTATAATTTGGTACGTCGATGACCTTTCCATCCAAGTGTCACCCTCCATTTGGTTCATGCTTGTCTTGGTTGTCCTCCAATTCACCATTTTCGTATTATTATGTTGATGTGGAGGTGGTCCAAACAGTTGGGAAAATAAGAGGCATGTGGTCTCTTTTTGTAAATGATAACCGATTTTATTCGCTAGTGAATGACTAGGCCAGATTTGGTTCCAATCCTTTACTCTAATCCCCAAGCTGTCTAGTTTCGTAAAATGGCTTCCTTATAGAAGAAGAAACAATGATTTATACCATTTAATATTATTTGGTATCCCCCAGTAACCAGTAATATAAATGTTATATTAATTATTTATAATCATATCAGTCACATGTATTGAACGCAATATTTTCATTATTAAACTACAAAATTTATCAAAAAAAAATGGAGCATCTTAATAGTCACATAGTTCTTAGTGTCATGTTAGTTCTATTATAACATGTGCATACAATTTTTATTTTTTTATGGATAAAAAATTAATTATAATTAACATAACTAAAAAAATGGTTAATTATTGTAACACTCACAAGTGACCACAGCTCTTTCTATTACAATATAAAAACCAATAGTATAACTTTTTGTAAAGATCTCATCAAGCTGAGATGACTGATGATTATCAAATCACTTATTCATATATCCAAATTGTTCATGTCTGGTTATTACAAGCACAATCGAGTATTACTATTACAATCGCTACGTTGGCTAGCTACATTTTGAAGCCCGAAGCCAACAGAGATTCGATTGAGTAGGGTGGCGTGCAGCCAATCCTATCACAGAGAGAGAGAGAGAGAGAGAGATGGTTTGCATTGGCTCTACAACTCTGTAAAAGCAAGTGCTCGTCATGTCGGCTTCAAATAAGATACTGAGGAAGAGCCATGTCCCATCATGATCACACTTTTTTCATTGAATACCCTATTTGACCGCTGACACTTGTTTCCACTTATAGTAACCGTTTCTTCCATTTTCAATCTCTATGCGAACCAGTACCATTGTCATCATCACTTTAGCTTCTGGGAGGCAAAACCCTTTGAAGTGTAGTGTCTAATGCAGCCTGTCTCGCGCTGACATTATTACTAAAGTGGGAGGAGGTTCTGTTTATGTACTGATAGATAGACCTGTACTTTCTTCATTTTAATATTAAGAGCTTGTAAAAAACAAGGATAATTGAGTTAGTTTCTCGGCTCTAAAGCTGTGCTCTTCCATGCTTATATTTTGCGGGTTTTGGTTTCTCAGTTCATGCTCTTCTTTCATGGCTTCTCTGGCTCTTTTCTTTGTTGGGTTGTTTCTTGTTTTGACAGGTGAGGTGATTGCCTTACAGGAGAGAGATCACTCGGATGATGGAAGTGATATAATGGTGATGGATGAAGAGGAGCTTTTGGGGCTGTTTGATGTTATGGGTTCACTTGTTGATGACCCTGGCTGGGCCAAACAGCACCCATTACCATGTACTGACACTCCATGGCCTGGTGTTGAATGTGAGATTGGTCTGGACCCTCCAACCTTTCATGTCACAAAAATTCATATTGGTCCTGATGTTGTTGACCCACCCTGTAAAACCTCAGCTAACCTATCAGATTCCTTGCTTAAGCTACCTTACCTAAAAACCCTCTCCATATTTTATTGTTTTGTATCATCTTTAGTCAATCTTTCTCCAACTGTTTTTGGTGCACTCTCTTCCTTGGAGCATCTAGCTCTGGAGTCTAATCCAGCTCTCTTTGGAGAGATTCCTCCAAGTCTAGCAAACATTGCTAGCTTGAGAGTCTTGAGCCTGTCACAGAATAGTTTACAGGGAAAGATTCCTGGAGAGCTTGGCAGATTGGTCAGTCTACAACAACTTGATCTAAGTTACAACAAACTAAGTGGTGAAATCCCTGAAGAGATTGGAGGGTTGAAAAGTTTGTCCATTTTGGACCTCAGCTGGAATAGCCTTCAAGGGCAGGTGCCTTGTTCTCTGGGTATGCTTCAGCTTCTCCAAAAGATTGATTTGGGTTCTAACAAGCTCAATGGAAGTCTACCTCCAGCTTTAGGTAAGCTAAACAGGTTGGTTTTGCTTGACTTGAGCCATAATTTCATAAATGGTCCAATCCCAGAAAACCTTTCAGGTCTAGAACAATTACAGTACTTAATAGTTGATCACAACCCTATACATTCCACAGTACCATTTTTTGTTGGGACCCTGAAAAGTCTCACATCAATTAGCTTCTCAGGTTGTGAGTTAACTGGCAGAATTCCCAACTTCATTTCTTCATTGAATAGTCTCACTGCTCTCTCTCTTGACAATAACAATCTTAGTGGGACAGTTCCTCCAAGTTTGGGGTCACTTCCAACTCTACACCAGCTAAACTTGAGCCACAATCAACTAAGTGGAGAGCTGCAACTCTCAGAAGAATTCATTAACAGGCTTGGGAAAAGGCTGGATGTTAGAGGAAATCCTGGTCTATGCAGAAGCAATTACAAGCTTTGCATGAAGAAAAACATTTCTTTGACGTATCTTCATCAAATCACTCCTTGTTTGGGGAAACAGATTGGTGATGACAACAAAACTTGCCAAAATCACCCAGATGACCCTAATGATGGCAAGAGGAGTTCAAATGCTCAATGGCTGCTGTATCAAAAACTTCTCTCATCATCTACTCTTGTCCTCTATTGGGTCATTATCTTATTGTAAAAACACTTGAATTTTTTTGTCATTTAGCTGAATGTACTTACTACAAAACAGGAGCTGAGTAGCAGTAGTTGTTGTTGTTGAAGTGAAATGGCATGGAAGGGTGGATGACTTTTTGGGTGGCGGACCTTGTTTGATCATGATGTCTTAGTAAAAAGGTTTGGGAGGTCCAGTCTCGTGATCCACCAGTGAGTGGTGTTGTCTGTACCAGCCTTGCACAAAAGCATAAGTGTCTGATCTGACATTAAAGTGCACCTGATCGCGAATGGACCTGCAGATAAAAAATGCACAGAGAGAGAAGCTGTAGTAATTGTAAAATCTGGCTCATGACAGAATACAGATAATGTAGCTGGATGCCTTTTTGTCTTTACTTTTATTCGCCATATAAATGCTACTGGGTACTACTGTATATGTCCAATGTTCATACGTTATAAAAGTTTAATGAAAAAAAAAAAGAAAAGGGATTATTATTTTGATCCCTAAATTTTAGAGAATTATTAGTTTTTTAAATGAGTTATAGTTAATGGTATACTTGTTCCTTAACTTTTAGAAAATGTATCAATTTGGTCCCTCTGTTAGTCAACCGTTAGTCAAACTTAACGGTTCCAGGGGTATTTTCGTTTTTAAATCTATCAATAACTCAACAGTAAATTTTTTTAGTAAAATTACATATCTATCCATAATTAAAAATTTAAAATAATTAAATTAAAAATTTTAAAATTTTTTAATGAATCTCCACCATCCATTTATGGTGAAGATTATATTGAAATTTAAAAAAAATTAAAGTGAAAATTATTTATTATTTATTATTTATTTTTTAAAAAATAAAAATTCCGAGTGGTGAAAATTCAGATTGGATCTCCACCACAAAAAAAAAGAAAGAAGAAATTCAAAGTTTGAAGATCAACGAACCCTTCTGGGTTCGTTGATCTTCAACCTCAACGAACCCAGATCTGGGTTCGTTGCATCTGTAATGAACCCAGTTTCTGGGTTCGTTACACATCAACGAACCCAGTTTTCTGAGTTCGTTGTCAACGTTGCCAACGAATGAACCCAGCTTTCTGGGTTCGTTGCATCTAGAAGACTTCGTTGCAGATGCAACGAACCCAGAAGACTGGGTTCGTTACAGATGTTACGAACCCAGTTTTTGGGTTTGTTGCACCTCAACGAACCCAGATCTGGGTTCGTTGAGGTTGAAGATCAACTTCAAACTTTGAATTTCATCTTTTTTTTTTCTTTTTTTTTTGTGGTGGAGATCCCACCATTTAGAATTCAATTTTTTAAAAAAACAAAAAAAAAATTTTAAAAAAATTATATTTTCACTTTAATTTTTTTTTTAAATTTGAATATATTCTTTACCGTTCATCAAGATTGAATTAATATTTTGTATTCTTATGAATTAATTAGCGGAGAAAATTAACAATTCATTATACGAATTGGAATACACATTAATTTATGAAACGTCTTGTTACCAAATAATTTCATCATTTTTTATCATTATTAGTATACTAAATTTTGCCTCCTAAAATATACTTTATTCGTAAGAATATTCGGATTATGTGCTGGATTTTATATCGGATTTTACGGGATATGAATCTATTTTAAGTTAATAAAATTTATTAAATTGTATTGAAATCTCTAAAATTTTCCCTATAAATTCCACAAATCTCCATTGATCACACACATTGACTAAAACTTATTTTCCAATTTGCTCATGGGTTTAGTTGTTGATGGGGACGAACAAGGGAGACAAGCATGCGAAGTAGGATCAGAAGGAAGATAATCAAAAGAAAAAGATGATGACTATGGATCAAATTTGTTATCATCGGATTAGCAATTTACCAGAATTTATTTGAAGGGAAGGGAGACTTTGTTCATTGTACACTATTCTACTGTGACACATTAAATGATATCCAGAACCGGTCTCACCTAAGGTTGCTATGTCGAACAACTACCACCCATCGCCACAACCAGTCACTGACACCACCCTCAGTTTACCAAAAACACCTTCTCTTTCCGATCAAAAAGTTGGGAAAAACGAAGGCCAAGAAGATCATGAAATGATAATGAGCAAGACATGAAGTTTCCAGTGCACTCAAATCAAGCAAAAACAGTGTGAAATTCTTTTGTATTCTTTTTATTTAACTAGTGAACAAAAATCATCCACTTAATGTAAGACTGCCACGGTGGACTATTTATTAATTTATGTAACGTCTTATACAATTATACTCTTATTATTAAAGAATTTTATTTATTTTATATCATTATTTTATTAAATTTTACCTCATAACGTATACTTTATTAGTAAAGATATTCAGATTATACTGTAGATTTTGTATCGAATTTTATGGGATACGAATATATTTTAATTTAATAAAACTTTTTAAATTTCATTAAAATCTATACAATTCTCTTTATAAATTCTGTAGTGACCAAATTTGGTCAGACCCAATATGTCAAAGCCCGATACATAATCTAGTCCAAGTTAGACTATATTTAAAGCTTGAAGTAATATGAGCCCAAAGCCCAAAACAAATAGATCACTAATCTCCATAGCTAAACACTTATTTAAGCCTAATTATTGATTTATTAAATAAAAGGACCAAAACATCATACTATGACCCATATCTAAGATCTAAAAGCAAGGTCTATATATCGACCAGTAATTTCGATAGTCGACTCAAGTGTCATACCTCATCCTTGACGGTCGATCCAGGTGTCACAATGTAACTACAATTCAATCCAGAAACCTTAACAGAATTGCAAGGTAGTATGACCAGAAGAAATGCATCGTCTAAAAGAATTGCAAGGTAGTATACATGAACTTTAACGATACATGGTAATTACAAAAAAGCCGTGATCTATTTTCATTTTTTTTATAAATTTTTTTATTTATTTAAGCCGTTAAATTGAAATCTAATAAATTTAAAACAAAATTGTATAGTTACAGATCGTGTATAATAGACTAAATCGAAAGACCTAAAAACACAAGCTGGCCATGAAAATGAAATTCATAATTAAAACTTAAAACTTAAAGCCAGATATGTGCGTCAAGTGAGTTGTTTGTCTGTTTTAATAATTGTTGTGTTAATCCCAGAAAACATGATGTCTTTGTTTTACTTCTAATGTGGATATCCTGGTTTTTAATTTGTCATGATAAGAATTTAAAAAGGTTATTAATTTTTATGTGTATATATAAGTTATTAAATGTCGGGATTTGTCAAAATCAATCACTAAATATAGTGCCCAGATATTTACTCCTATAACGGGTGAGAGACATCTAATCCTATAATAAGGGACGAAAACTATCTATACATGTTGGTAAATGTGTATAGTAGGAATATATAGGATAAATAGTCCTTAATAGTTGTATGGATCCAAACAAAGCATTTTGTCTTTAGTCTTGTTATATGCAGAACAAACAGGTCTGGATTCTGAAAAATCCAGATAGTTTGCACCTAGAATTTTTAATTGGGGACGTAGTCCAAAATGTCATTAACCATTATTGTAACCAAAAAGCTTAAGCACCTTAGAGGGTTTGAAAGCTAGATCTCCTAGTTCAGATATGTCATCACTTATATGACCATAACATTTTCAACAAGTACTAAAATCATGTTTTGTAAAATGCGGTAGAAGTAGACATATGTACCTTTTTAATGATATATTATTTGATAGGTTTCGGTGTCGTTTGATAGGGTTTTGGGGCGCGAGATCGCATTCAAGTTACCAGGTTATGCACAAGAATGAGCCTCTGCTCCCTAGCACGGCCTACGCCAGGTCGCGCCACCAAATCGCGTTAGGCACCTGCTGAGCTATAATTTTTTTTTTTTTTTTGTCATTTTTGACTAACGAAAAAGAACCCTATTGTTCATGTGTGAGTTATTTGAGAGTTTTTTGAGCTAGTTTTATTCCAATCTTCATCTAGCATCATTCCATTAGCTGAAGGTAAGATTTAGATGTAAGATTATTTATATATTAACACGTATTGATTGTATAAATATAAATAAACATACCTGAATAAAATTGATTCAGTAACTGCTTTACTTTGATCTATAATTAATTAACCTACAATATAATTCAATAACATATACAAGAATATTGGTTAAAAGAAGGATCTTCTACTCTCTTCTCACCATTCTCAGATAACCTAATGTAAATGTAATATTATTCTGAATTACTGAGCGAGAGTAGGAACCTCTTATATATAACATGACTTAATTAAATCATAACCCATAAAGGATTCATAATCCTAATAGGATTAAACTATGCCCACACTTATAAAATTGTCCATACCAGTCTTATACTAAACTAGTATATATATGGTGTATCAAACCCAAATTAACCAAATTGATCACAACCAATAACGGGCTAATTTGGGTGACTCTATGATTATAACAATCCAATCAATTCGGTTTTCACAAACTCATAATATAATATCACGTGCTGCTTACATTAAATAAATTTTCCTATATTCTTCCGGTACTTGAGTTGCACAAACATTATTCTTTTGATTTAAAATATAAATATATATATATATATATATTTTTTTTTTTCTTTAGAAAACAACACTTTGAATTGAAATACAACTATGGCCACGAAATAGAATGTTATAGAGAGTAACACCTTATAAACTTCCCCTTAGTTCAATAAGCCTTAAATATCCAACTACATAGATAATTATATCTTAAATCAACATATGATCTTAAGTAATTAAAATACACTAAGCTATATCAAACCCAGGTAATAATGGTATGCAAGTGTGGTCTGAAAATTACATTTAAATATGATCATCATGTTTATTTTCGTATATAGGTCCACCTTTCGCTTCGTCCAAAGCATCTAAGACGGGTAAAACCTTATGTCTCAAGTCATTACACTTATAGTTTGCCACTATTTGACAATTTAATCAAAAGCTCAAACTTGAATAACATCCATAAATTTCAATTCAACAAGTATGATAATTATACAATGTGAAAACTGAAGACACTGAAAGTTAGCAATTGAAAATCCTTTGTTACAATCAACTCAATTGAAAATTCGAGAAGTTAAAACAATCAAAATACCTTCTTAATAAATTCTTTCCATTCTTTCTTTAGACACGAATGCTTATATCATAGCATAGAAGAATAATTACCCTCTTTTTCTAAAATTCAATTGTAAAATTATCATTACGAGAAGAGTTAGAAAATCCATCATGAAAAATTGTGAAATAAATATAATTTACTTAGACCACCATATAAATTATCATATAAATATATAATAAAGAATATCTTATCTTGAATAACCTTCAACATATTACTCCAAATTCACAATTTCATTATAAAAATTTGAATTATACATTAGAGAACTAATATCGGCAATGTCATCCAAATGAAACTTCCAGATGTTAAAAATAACCTAAAGATTGTTATAAATTTATATGAATTCTAGTAAAGCCTCTCAAATTTATATAATACCTATTCAAAGCTCATAACATCTTGAAAATATTGAAGCTTTCCAATGCACTCAAATTAAGAAAAGAAAAAAAAAACACAGCAAAAATGTTGTATTCTTATGAATTAATTAGTAGAGAAAATCAACTAACTCATTGTACGAAGATCACATTGGAATACACATTAATTTATGAAAAGTCTTGTTACCAAATAATTTTATCATTTTTTTGTCATTATTAGCATACTAAATTTTGCCTCCTAAAATATACTTTATTCGCAAGAATATTCAAATTATGTGCTGAATTTTATATCGAATTTTGCGGGATAAGAATCTATTTTAAGTTAATAAAATTTATTAAATTGTATTGAAATCTCTAAAAAATTTCCCTATAAATTCCACAAAACTCCATCGACCACACATTCGACTAAAACTTATTTTCCAATTTGTTCATGGGCTTAATTGTTGATGGGGACGAACAACGGAGAGGAGCATGCGAAGTAGGATCAGAAGGAAGAGAATCAAAAGAAGAAGATGACAACTATGGATCAAATTTGTTATCATGGGTTTAGCAATTTACCAGAATTTATTTGAAGGGAAGGGAGACTGTGTTCATTGTACACTATTATACTGTGACACATTGAATGATATCCAGAACTGGTCTTACCTAAGGTTGCTATGTCGAACAACTACCACCCATCGCCACAACCAGTCACCGACACCACCCTAAGTTTACCAAAAGCACCTTCTCTTTCCGATCAAAAAGTTGGGAAAAACGAAGGCCAAGAAGATCATGAAACAATAATGAGCAAGAAATGAAGTTTCCAGTGCACTCAAATCAAGCAAAAACACTGTGAAATTCTTTTGTATTCTTTTTATTTAACCAGTGAACAAAAATCATAAACTCAATGTATGACTGTCACGTTGGACTATTCATTAATTTATGTAACGTCTTATACTCTTATCATCAAATAATTTTATTTATTTTATATTATTATTTTATTAAATTTTACCTCGTAATGTATACTTTATTAGTAAAGATATTCATATTATGCTTGTAGATTTTGTATCGGATTTTACGGGATATGAATCTATTTTACATTAATAAAACTTTTTAAATTTTGTTAAAATCTTTACAATTCTCTTTATAAATTCCACTGAAACTCCATTGATGATAGACATTGCTGAAATTTATTTTCCAAGTTATAATATGTTATTTTAGATAAATATTATGATTATAGTTGTTGAAAAGGAAAAACAAGGGAGAGTAGTATAAGACTGATAATTTAGGTCATGATACGAGAACCCGACACAAATTCTGAAGGAAATATTTTTTTTTTTTTTTATAGTCGGCACTTGAAAGGAGATTTTTTTTTTGGTAAAAAAAAGGATATATTTTTTCTAATAGTTAGTTGTATCCCAAATTGAGGAATACACAAGATCGAGTATATATTCTCTTTTACAATTTTTTTTTCTTCTTATTTTAACTTTTAATAAGACTGACTTGATTTTTTTTTTTTAATTACTATAAAATTTAGGAGTTAGGAAAAGACCGAGAGTAGTGATGGTAAAATTATCCTAGAATTAATACAAATATTAGTAGGGATATGATCCATTTAGATGGGGATGGATACTATTATATCTGGTTCAGGGGAAGATGAATATAATTCTTATATCCATTATATTTTTTGTCATTCACTTTAATTATATAAATTATTTTTTTCTCACTAAAAACCTAAAAGCCAGTTTCATAACCAGACCACCAAGTCTTTTACTAGCTGATTTTCTTGGTTCTCATTTTTTTTTCCTTCTATAAAGAGATTGATTATGAATCATTACCTTCCATAAAAACTAAAAATTAAATTGTGAAATTGCTTCTATAAAACATGAATCTAATCTGAATCTAGAATGTAATATATAATTGAAAATTTTAAAATATCTTTCAAGATTTTTCATCCCTTTAAGCATTAATAGAATGTATAATTTTGGATGTTAGTTATATTTTTCTCATGTAAAATATAAAAATTTAATATTTTTATTTATCGGATATGAAGATGAATGGAGTGAAGATAGATGTCCCTACCTCGAATAGGTGATTCTGGATCCGTTTCGATTACTTAGAAACAAGGATGAAAATTGGGATAAGAATATATATTTGAAACCGGGGATGGAGATTAGGGTATTCATCCCTAATCTGCTTTAATGTCATTCCTAGCCGGGAGATATGTATAACTTAAAATCAGAATCTTTTTATTGTGGATGTTAGAGAATTACCAATTGTCCAAGCCTTGCTTTGTCCAAATCAAATTAATAACATAATAGTCATAACTTGTTCTTTTTTATTACGAGAATTACTGGTAAATTCTATGATATTGAAATGTTATATGTTGACCTATGAATTCGATTAATGTAATTAACAACAATTATAATAGCAAGACAGTAAAACATGATTGAACAAAAGAGATTTTTAAAGTGGTTCGGCCTTGAAAGAATGCCTACATTCACTGTTTTTGCATTAACGTCGAGCTCGCTATATGTATTTTCTCTCAGAATTTTTATAACCCTTATAACAGTGATGATCCACCCCTTTTATAATGTGAAAGGATTGAGTTATTTTATTTTACATAGAATATAATTACAGGAAATAAGGGATTAAATCAGATCCCTAAAAATCATTTTTTAATTGAAATACAATTGCTGAAATTAAGGAGTTCAAGACTTATTGGGACTCTGCTAGTTGACCGGATCAAATCCCTTTATTCTTGGAATTCTTCTCTATCTGGAACTTTGAGCTGAGTCTCATGCGAGCTGGAGCTATGTTGTTGATGAGATGTGGTGTGTATAAATCTCCTAAGTCGTTTAGGTGTCATAGCTCGCATAGAGTCTCCACTTCACATTTTGTGGGACGGACCTGTTTGTTGCATTGGGCTTTATTAACTTCTCTAGCACGTTGGACCGTGTTGACTTCTGTTTGGCTTCGTTGGCTTACCCGGGCACGTTGGACTTTATTGATATTTCTGGACCTATTTGAGCCTAATGAAATTGGACACATAACACTATAAAGTAATTAATCTTATATGTAGTCCAGCCAAATCTAAGAAATATTTTCATGTGATTACTAAATTGCCTAGTTAATTTATAACCGGATAAGCCGAGGAAAAAAAAAGCACCTCCAATCTCACAAATGAAAAATATTTCAATGTGTTAGGCGTATATATCCAAAGATATTATTGAAGCTCTTGTCACATGTGGGTAGGTACTCACTTTCTGTATTCGAATAACGTGACATGATATGCATGAGAGAAACATGTATTAATTTTTCTCTAAGGTGAAAATGGTTTCCTAAGTCCTATGTCCTAACTCCTTATCAAGCTCGTAGACATAAAAAAAAGGCAATTAACCAATATTCTCCTAATTGAAATAGAAGAGTAAATACCAGTAAAAGTCAATAAAAGAATTTCAAAACAATATTTTTTACTTAAAAATCCCTAATGCAAAAGCATTAATTCAACTGCAGCCTATTAATTGCTTCAAGTAAAAAAACAAATTTAAGCTAATAAAAGCCAAAATTCTTGAAATTTACTTTTTTTATAATAAACACCGATTTTAACTTTCACTGACAATCTCCCTTACATTAATCACGTCAAAGTTAATAGATAAAAGAGTATTTTCTTCATTTTAACCTCTTTTTTTTTAATATTTTATATAAATAAAAATTATAAAATTATAAAAAAAATAAAAATAGAAAAAATGTTGGTGATGGATCTACAATGTATATCATTCAAGGCCATAATTAAAAAAAAAAATTAATAGATCTCCACCGTCTATCTAATCGATGGATGGTGGAAAACCGAATAAAAAAAAAAGATAACAAAAAAGGGGAGGCTCGCAACGAGGCTCGAGCCTTTCCGGCTTCTCTTTATTCATGAACAAGTGAAGCCTCCCTCGCCACGAATGAGGAGGGTCGAGCCTGTTCCGCTTTCCTTGTTCACGGTGGGGAAGGTTGCAGATCCAGAGATCTCCACCTTCTTTTAATTTTTTTTTTTTAAGATTTTAATCTTAAGTGGAAATCTAATTAATTTTTTTTTTTTAAGTATGATTTGATTTCCAATCAAAATGCATCAATATATCAGCTTTCAAAAACGAAATAATTATTAGGAACAATATGCAAGCACTCAAACATTAATGTATGAACATATTATATGTGTGTATAGGAATCCTAATGAATCTCAAAAGTTAAAGAGTTTTAAATCATCGAAGTTTATCGTAGTGGAAGTAGGATACTGGGATTGTATCACCGATCGGAAAGCAATTATATAAAAAAGGCAATCTCTACTCCCCGTGCAAGTACTGAAGACTAGAAAAGAACCGCAAAAGATAAACTCCAAAATAAAACACTATGTGTGTTTATCTCTCTTTTATCTTACGTTTTGATATTTCGAATATATTGATTTGATTAAATGAATAGTACAGGCTACTATTTATAGACTCAGAGTTCCATTTGATCTTCAATTCTAATTTAAATCTTATTTATCATTTACTCACATGCTTGAATTTGAATAAATTCAAATGTTAGATAACAATCTGACCTTATAAGTTGATAGTCATTTATCAGTTATTAAAGATAGTAATTACCCAGTAATTATCTTATTTTTCTACTTGAGCTTACAATTATTTCAACATGTAGTTTTGATGGCAAAAAGCGATTGCAGACTGTGGTTTCACCTTGTTGCAATTGCCATTTGTAGCTGCATAGATAGTGCTACTGCAGTAGAGCCACCTTGTGACCGATCTCTGAAATTTTAAAAATTTAAACCCAATTTCAACAAGTTTTGCAATACTCAATGAACTAGAACATTTTCTAAGGAGATAAAAACTTGTTTAAAGATCTAAGATCAAGTAATTTTTGTTTAGAAAATTAAATTTTTTTTTTTTCATGAGCAAGTGTAGGCATATAAACGCTCACATCATGTACAACAAAATATAATGAATTAAAGTTTCGAAGCATATTGATTTCGATATACACAACATGATAGCTCTTGAATTGAGGCTCTTAAAATCTTAGGATGAGCTTGAATTTAGTACTCAAAATCCATCGTTTGTTATCACAAAAATCTAGTATTGAAACCTTGGGGCTAACATTTATTTGGAAAAATAGTTAACGGAAGGTATTTTATAAATTTCTTACTAAAAGGCTTTACATTGAACCATAGTCAACTAATGATAAAAGAGGTTTGTGTAATTTTAAGCAAAAATTTCATATTGTGTTTTATTAAGTTCAAACTCGAGAGATTTTGTGTAATTTACCCTAAATGTGTGGAAGAAGATATTCTAAATTAGGGTAAATGCAATCTAACACTTTAAAATTTTATATAAAGACACAAATTATATCAGTTTGTTGTAATAATGTAAAAGCACGTTGCCTACGTTGATTTCATTAAAGATAATAGTTGACCAATTTAAAATTATAAAATATTCTCCCTAATTTAATGTTTTTATCTATTATTATATTATTTATTTGAATAATAAGTTTTTTTTTTTTTAAATCTGACACCTTTACGGATCAGAAGACTATCGGGACCAACTGAGATTAAATCATAAAAGTACATTTCGGATAACTACTTCTAGTAACGGGAGACGATAACTACCGGGACTAATGGTCCGGATAACTACTCCCAATAACGGGAGGGGTCTACTTCCAACACAGGGGAGAGTTCTACCCACACAATTGCGTTTTTATAGGCAATGGTGGGAAAATATATTTATAAGTATACACAAGGATTTGAACCTTGGTGGTTTGGAGAATTTTGAAGCCTCCAACCGTCAAGGCAGGTGACCTTATGTATTTAAATAATAAGTTAATTACATTAAAATGTCCATATTTATATCTAAATAATATAATATTAAGTCCACAACATATCTTATAATTTAGATTATTTGGTTGGTAGGCAATTTATGTGAAAAGTATATGCATAGAAAAATCCAAGTTGAATAAGTAATTCATTTTCACGTGGGATTTGAGTAAGATTGCCTAAAGCTGTCAAATGCTTAATATTCTCTTACGTAGATATTTTGTTTTTCACTACAAGTTTTATCTGATAGCCGCAAACATATTTTATATGAAAAAAATAAGGGCGAATTGCACTCAATTGCCCTGACTTATAACATAATTGCACGTTTAATATCAGTTTTACCATAATTGCACTCGAGTACCCTGTAATCCTTGACCACCGTTAAAGTAACGGTTGACCAACTGGGTTCAGGGGCAAATTAGTCTTTTACATTTAAATTTATTTTTAAAAAAATTTAAAAAATCATCCAACCAATAAGAACATGTCACGTCATATTTTAATTAATTTTAAAAATAATATATTAAAAATATTTTTAAAAAAATAAAAAAAAATAGATAGACATCACCTAAAAAAATTTAAAAAATTTTTAAATTTTTTTTGAAGAACACGAACCTAGGTTGCTGGGTTCGTGCTCGAACCCAGAAATCTGGGTTCGAACACGAACTCAATTTGTTTTTGTTTTTTATTTTTTTATTTTTTGAACTGTGAAGGAATCCAGATTTAAAAATTTCTTCCATTTCCAGATCTGTGATTTTTTTTTAATTTTTTCAAAAAAAAAAATTTAATTATTATTTTACTATTATCTTTTTTTTAGTAATTATTTTTTTAATTTTATGATGTCAGAACACATGTGCAGGGGCAATATTGTCATTTGACCATAATCCGTTTAGTCAACCGTCACTTTAATGGCGGTCAACGGATTACAGGGTACTCGAGTGTAATTATGACAAAACTGATATTAAACATGTAATTACGTTATAAGTTAGGGTACTTGAATGTAATTCATCCAAAAAAACAAATGGGACTAACTTTTCTGTTAGGCATAACTACTCGGACATGGTTAGATGTATAAAGTATCCAATTTGGTAAATTATATTTAAAATAATAAAAATAAATTACACTGAATGAATCGTCCTGATATTTATATTTTTAAAAGTGAAAACAATTTTATTATAAACTGATATTGACCTCCCATATTGTTAGTCAAATTTAGTCAAATTTAACCGTTAAAATAATATTTTTATTATTTCATTCTATTTTTAATATTTTATTAAAAAATTATAAAAAATTAAAACAAATAAATAAAAAGATTTAGACAATCACCGCAATGGAGATTCCGGTGGGCAAGGATCGCCTCCCCCAATTGGTGGCAGGGGAGGCTCTTCTTCCCCAGAAGATCCAAATCGAATTAGTGGAGATCCAATCTCCTATTATTATTTAATTATATATATATATATATATATATTTAAATGGAACGGTGGAGATCCCAAATTATTTTGATATAACTTTATTTCTTTTTATTTTTTAAATTCTGATTTTTTTTATTTTGTTAAATTATTTTATTTTGGTTTTTTATTTAAGGGTGTTTTGATAATTTATATATTATATTGAATGTATTTTGATCTTTTTAATTGTTAAACTTTATTAACATTTATCACCACCCAATGTGGCTTAGTGGTAAAAACACTCATTTAGCCTGACAATGGCCCAATTTTAAGTCGTTAGTACCGCAAGTAGTATGTAAAAAAAAAAAAAAAAAAAAAAATTTTGCCGAGTTTGAGATTAACTATAGGAAAGATAAATGTAATTTTTTGTGAAGTTATTTACCTAGTGTAAAAATACAAATCAGCGAGTTTTGTGTAATTTACTTTAAAAAATACTATGAATATATTATTTTTTGCATACAGTATGATTTTTTTTTAGGGGATATTATTATTTATCTTCGAGCTAATAATATCTATTTTTTAAATAATTAAATAAAGAGAAAATTGTAATAAAGTTTCTTAACTTTAGGTATAATTTGTAACACCTCCTGACCCAATCCGCTCAGACCGAATCAGGGAACGCTACCATATATTGAAATCGCTGATTTACTTTTATAAAACCTTAAAATTTACTAAACCTTTTGAAAATGGTCCGAATAAATTTTTAAAAATTTCGCCAGATTTTCTTCTATTTTTCTGACTTTCCAAAACCTGTTTTCAATAAAATCATAAAATTTACACTTCGAATTTATCATGTCACTTTTGCGCACTTTTCCAAATTCAGTGCGACTTTCCAAACATTTCATACAACTATTTAATCAAAATCAATTCATAGTTCCGCAAAACATAAATATTTTTAGAAAATATGTAAAAACAACATAACTTTTACAAATTTTTACAAAATTCTATATATGCATGCTAATAAAAAACATATAAAAGGAATATAAAAACTACCCAAAAACTCAGGAATGATGTGACGCTGGTCTCTGTTCCTGTAGATTCATCTCTTCACTTCTTTTCAACCCTGAAATCTTCTTTACCTACGCGCGATAAAAATCAACGCGCTAAGCATATTGCTTAGTGGGTGTACACAAAACTTGATAAATATACTATAATAACATTATTAATCGAATAATAAAAAATATAGATAACAATTAAATATTCAAATATGGGGCTCAATTCAAATCAAATACTTTTAAATAACATGTCAATTTCATAATTTCACTAATAATCTCAAATCACTTTTCAAATTAAATTACGTTTCAATTCAAATCACATTTCTATTTTCATGTTGGGCTCCTGATATACATAACATAATTTCATAAATGGATTACGGGTTGTTCAGCACTGGAACCCCAACGGGGACTGCTCGCTGAATTATATACAGTCGGGTTTCCCATTTTAGCATGAAATGGTATCCTTATACAGATATCATTTCCGACATCGGACCCTACGGGGACTGCCTGACGAAAATGTCTTCAGTCTAGGACCGTCCACAACGGTGACTACACATAATCCAAAGAGCGGTATCATAATGATCAAAATCTCAGAAATCTCAATGCAGTACTGCTAAGTGAACCCAATTGACATGTCAATCTCCTATATCCATATCTATGTTTACATATATCAGAGCCAAATCACTTTTCGAAAATCATATAATTCATACCGAACAAAATCGTCAATTTAAATTATGAAATCATATCCAAATCAGTATATACATTTCCGGAATTCGAATCGCATCAATATACATATACAAGCGAATTACAAAATCATTTCCGAAAATATTTCTGAATCCAGAAATCGCTTCAAATCACATTTAAAATCACATGCAATTATATATCATAAATCCATAGTAAATCCAAATGCCCCAAATCACTTTTCGAAACAAATCACAAAACAATATATACGAAATTGCTTTTAATAATATTCTCCGTAATATTACTATAATCAAAACATATCGAAAATCAATTCATAATATTTTTCGTAAACAATATTACGGATCCAAATTATATTTCAAATAAACGTAATCCAAATCGCTAACAATATATATATATATATATATTCAAAATCAATTTATTACAAATAATATATATACCAAATCATCCCAAAATCAATTTCAAACAACATATCATAATCAATATAGCTCAAATAAACTAGAAACAATATAATATAACGATTCCGAAATATTCTGAAAAATCTAAAAAATACGAAAACGGTATCACCAAACCTGAAATGCTATTCTTTACACAAAACTCTTCTTGACCAACTTCACTTTCCTTCTTCTTCTTCTTCTTCTAACACTTTCTCTCTCTAAAATCTCTCATTTTCTCTCTCTATTTCTTCTCTCTTTCACGCCAACCTTTGCTCTGTTTTGCAATGTTTTCAAGCTTGTTTCTTGTTTGACTTAACTTTTATTCCTTGCTTTTGTTTTTTTTTTATTATTATTTGTACAAGTGGAATGCCACATTCCACTTGTCATGTTTTTTTTTGTTTATATATATATATATATATAAATATGTCAACAATTGCAATTTGCTCCCTTGCACTTCTTAAAATTCTAAAATGACGATAACTTCACAATTAATTACATGTGATTTACCAATCATCCTTAAATTATCAAACTGACCCACCAATCACATTCCATTTCAATAATGTTCAAAAAATATTCCATATTTATCCAATCACCAAATTGATTTCACCAATATTTAATTGGACTCATTATGATCCAAATGCACCATGAAAATAATATCTCTAATAGGATTTAACTCGGTTAAAAATTACTATTTGTTTTTCAATCATATACCGAATATATTTATATACTTTTCATAATTACGAAAAATTAGGGGCATTACATAATTAAAGTAAAATTGTATTTTTATCTAAATAATAAATTAATACTTTTAACTAAATAGTTGATCATTAAAGTTGATGGTTGACTGGTTAAATCTTATAAAATATTTAAATTACCACTAAACAACTTATTTTTATCAATTATTATAATAATTTATTTTTAATTAAATGTTAAAACTCAATAAAAAATTAAAAAAATTATATAATTAAATAAAATTATTTGAGGTAACCAATTTTGAAGCACTTTAACATGTTTTGCTTCCCAGGTTCCTCTCTCTTTCTCTCTCATTTTGTGTTATTTGGGTGGTGATTTTGGTGGCTAATTATTTTGGTTGAAAGGCTAGATTATACGTATGCATGTTTATATTTTAATTTGTAGTAGCGGTTGAACTAAATAAAAAAACATAAAAAAAAAAACATAAAAAATATAACTTTTGAGAGCTAGCCAGTAGCCACCTTCGCTCTCTTAAGTCTTAATGAATTGAAATGGTAGAATTGCTGTCATTGGCAATGGCATTGCTATCAAAATATAGAAATTTTAACTGTCAAATGATTGTGGTAATAATAAGTAGACTGTAGATGGCTAGAAACAGCTCTGATTCATATCATAAGTGCAGGTCAGAGCAATCACACCCGAGAGAAACCCCATTTTCCACATTTCCAAAAATGATGATATTCCCATATACATGGATTGAGGCAGCCAGAAAATGAAAGTTTAATAGAGTGATGATAATTCAAGAAAACATTTTTTCTTCCCCACAAAAAATGTCAAATTTCCAATGAAGCAAATTTGATGTCAAATTCTCACCTTGGAAAACCAATCCGCATAAACCCGTTTTGTCTTCACTCTCTTTTCTTTATTATTATTTTCTCTGTCCCATATATATTTTTTATATTTGTTTGTTTTTACTTGAAAGTTGCAGTTCACTCTCTCTCTCTCTCTTTCTCTCTCTCATTTCTAACATTATCAGCAGGCAGCAACACCCTCTTCACTATAGCTTCCCTTCTTCTCTCTCTGTCTCTCTAATTGGTTAAGCAAGCCAAGGTCTGTTCTTTTGCTCTTCCATTCTTGTTTACTGTTTTCTTTACATCAATATCATCTTTTTTCTCATACTTGGATGTTAAGTTTACTTTTTTTTTTAATTTATTGTCATCTGGGTGTGATCAGAATCATGTGATGTGTATTGAGTATGGTTTTGAATTGATTTCCAGTTTCTGTTTGTGGGTTTCTGTTCTTTGCCTTCGTTTACAAGTTATTGGAGACTGTATTTGGGTTGTGTTCTCTTTGAAATGGAATTATATCAAGTAGATGGAATGTTTTTTATTGGGTTCTGGCATGATATATATATATATATATATATATTGCATGCAGGTTAGTTATGATTACAGTGTGTGGTAATAGTGAATACTTATTCCAAAACGTTATGTTAAGTTCATGAATTTTTAATTTGGATTTTAATATCTGAAAAAAATTGTGTAGTTTTATGAGAACATAATCTCATTTTATCAGTATTAATCTTATATTGGATACTTGATCCATTATGTGGGGCTCACATCCTCTGTGATAAAAAGGCATGTAAAGTTGAAGAATCCTTCTTTTCATTTTCCATGCTTATGGGATTCAAGAATCTTGCTTAGTAGAGTAGTAGTTCTGTCACATAGTATAAACAAAAAGGCAGAATCTTAGCTAGAGTAGTCACAGGACCGCGGGAGATTCTGGGCCATGCGTGTTTTCTGGATTTAGATTTTATAGTTTCTTGTTTTCTTTCAACTTTTTCCTTGGATTGGTACTTGGTTTTTCTACTCTTCCAGGTTCTCATAACTTGGTCTTAGAATGTTCTTAGATTCTGTTGGATTTGTATGTACTTTGTACTGTCGTCCTCGTGCCTTTTAAAATTTTCTTTTGGTCTATGAATGTGAGTAGCAGTTGACATGAAATCAGTCTTATCCCAATATACTAATTCTAAAATATATCCAGATTATTCTAGGAAAGCCTTGAACATTCAATTGGAAAGATGGAGATAACAAATGTGACCGAGTATGAGAGCATTGCAAAGCAGAAATTGCCAAAGATGGTTTATGACTACTATGCATCCGGTGCAGAGGACGAGTGGACTCTTCAGGAAAACCGGAATGCATTCTCTAGGATTCTGTAAGCTCTTATTCATAGCAATTCAACCTATAATGAATTTTCTTTTGGTTTATTTCTGTCTTATGTTCTGTCACTTCTTCTAGTCATCTTCATTTCTGAAGAAAGTATTTCTTTTTTTCAAAAACAGGTTTCGACCACGCATTCTTATTGATGTAAGCCAGATTGACATGACCACAACTGTTTTGGGATTCAAGATATCAATGCCTATCATGATCGCTCCAACGGCAATGCAGAAAATGGCTCATCCTGAAGGTATATGCACCTGCTTGGCTGTTTCCATGAACTTTTCTTCTTATAATATGACTCATTGAATTGTTTACACTTGGAATAAGTGAAATCTATGAGTTTATACATCCATGGAGCGTAGCAGTTTATGTTCATGTGCATAGGTTGGCTGTGTAACTGGATTCATAGTGATGTATATTCTAGGATACATAAAGCATGATATGTACCTGATGATATTTACATTGAAGCTCCATGGAACTTAAAGTGCCCTTAAAATAATTTTACTGAATATATGGTCCTACCACCAGTTCAATTTGGAATTGGTTTATAAATAATTGTAATAGTTCATGCAGAAATATCGACTGTCTGTTTACCAGGAGAGGTCAAATAATTCTCTGCTTCAAAATGCTTTCTAATGGCCACTGATATGATTTGTGATATCTAATTTGATATATTTTTGAATGATTATAAACAAAAATATACAAGTCTAGTGACTTCCGTTGGATGCTGCTCTTGCTCAGCTCTATAGTCTATAGGTGCTGCACTTTCAAGAAATTACTGGAACATTTTAAAGTCTCAAATGTATTCAAATGGAACATTGCTTTTCAAGTGAAAAAGATATTTTAAGTCTTCTTGTAGTTTCTCATACGATACTCTCTTAGTTTTAACTTTCCCTGCTTTCTTATTTTCTGTAAACAGAATTTGACTATTAAACCAAATAAATAAATATATATATATATATATATATCTGAACATTATAGTGTGCCTTATGCAGGAGAGTATGCAACAGCAAGAGCAGCTTCAGCAGCTAACACAATTATGGTTTGTTTCCCATCATTTTGCTTTTGCTTCAATTTGCATCTGACAATTTTGTTCCTCATGGCTTTTAAAATGCAAAGCTTATGGCTTCTCATTACAGTTACAACCAAAATTTGCAGTCGCCTGGTTAATCTTATGCATGATTTTTTTGTTTCAGACTCTTTCCTCATGGGCTACTTCCAGTGTTGAGGAGGTTGCATCAACAGGACCTGGCATTCGCTTTTTCCAGCTCTATGTGAGTTTCAGAGATTATTTTTCACTTGCTGTTGTATCTTTACCCTGAGCATTGTGATATATATATCTTCTTCCAAAATAACCGTCAATAGAAAGGGTTCACATTTTCTAACCATAAGTTACTTACATTTTACTGCCAATAACCATTCATGGATCTCTAATATTGCAATTACCTCCTTGAGCAAGTTATGTAACCCAACGCCTGCCTTCCCCAACAGGCCACAACTGTTTGAAGAAGTTAAAACTGTTCAATTTGATTCTAATATTTGTAGTATAACTTTTGTCTTCTCATAAAAATGCTCTCAAATTGATTATGTCAAGTGATATTTATTCATGGAGTCCTTGATAATGACTAATTGCCTTCATTGATTTCTCAATTCCGAATCATTTGTGTGTGCGTATGTACTCTAAATGCTGCATTATACGATCCACTTGAGTTTTCATATTTACTTATATCATCTACCTATCAATAATTGTTCTACACTAAATTCAGGTTTACAAAGACAGAAATGTGGTTGCACAGCTTGTGAGACGAGCTGAAAGAGCTGGTTTCAAGGCGATTGCCCTTACTGTGGATACACCAAGGCTAGGCCGTCGGGAAGCTGATATAAAGAACAGGTGAATATTGTCTCAGAACAACTGAAAGGAGAATATTTTTTTTAAGAAATAGTTAGTTTAATCATCTCTGCTCAATGAATCATCTCTCTTGTTCAAGATAGTTTTTGATAGATTTAAAGTCAGTCTTTTTCTTTAGTAGGAGATCCTTTTTTTTTTTTTTGGGTTGTAAGGTCCCTTTAGCGGACTGTTCACTTTGTTTTCTTTTAATAATTTTTTTTGTTGCCTATAAAAGAATAGTTAATCTTACAATGAGATTCTATAGTATTTGATTTTGATTTACATCTATTGAATAAATCAAAAGAAAATGGACCAACAAAAACCACTAAGTGTAGTATTTTTAATGAAATGTTGATTTTCAATGGATTTCCTCTCAGATTTACCTTGCCTCCATTTCTGACCTTGAAGAACTTTGAGGGCTTGGATCTTGGCAAGATGGATAAGGTAAGTGACATATTGCTAACTAATTTTAGATTGTGATTCTCTTGTATGATACTGTCTTTTTCACATTACGGGATGACCTTGTAGACCGCTGACTCTGGACTAGCTTCATATGTTGCTGGCCAAATTGACAGGTCTCTTAGCTGGAAGGTAAGATGGCTGTTTCAAGTTTCAGAATTTTTGAACTATACAATGTAAATTTTTTTTTTTTTTGGGTAATCTTCTCTGCATCATTTAATAACTTCATTGTGGCATTTGAATAGGATGTGAAGTGGCTTCAAACAATCACATCATTGCCTATTCTAGTGAAGGGGGTCCTTACTGCTGAGGATGGTAAGCAAACTACTTTGGAAAGAAATAAAAGAGTTCTCTTCTCTGTCCTCCTTTTGAGTGGACTTCTTAACAAGTTTATCATTTGATTCGCCCACTTTTTGATTGATAATGCAGCAAGCCTAGCCGTACAAAATGGAGCCGCAGGAATCATTGTCTCCAATCATGGAGCCCGCCAACTAGATTATGTCCCTTCCACTATTATGGCTCTAGAAGAGGTACATTTGTTTGCATTTTACATCAATATGCGGTGTTCTATCCATTTTAGTAAGATTCCCTGAAAGTTTACAAGTTTGTTAAATCTCACATAATTGTAGTACTGGTATTGCTCATTTATTCTTAGATATACCTTTCTTAATTGTTATGTATAGATAAATGTCCTCAACCGGTTATAACTACTGCTTCCTTATCATCACTTGCCGACTTGTGTTAATTGCTTTTTCTAAACTCCTACTTTTTTGTTATATCTCTAGTATTCCTTTTTTCAAGAATATAGATAATATTTATATATAGTAGTCCGAAATCTAAGTTATTCATGTCAAGTGCAGCACTTCATCAATACTGGAACGTCAATAAAGTTGTGGTTCTTCAAATTGAATCCTGTACTACTTTGGTCTAATTTTTTTTTGAAACTTGCAGGTCGTCAAAGCTGCACAAGGGCGAATTCCTGTTTTTCTTGATGGTGGTGTCCGGCGTGGAACGGATGTCTTCAAGGCTTTGGCTCTAGGAGCATCTGGAATTTTCGTACGTATATACATGAGAAATCAATATATAGAAAGCAATGACATATGATCTCTGCCTAACCATAAAAAAGAGGAAAAAAAATGGGGTCTCATTTGTTTTATTTTGTTGGAAATGATCAAACGTGAATATTAGGCGGTGCTTCAACAAAACACTGTCAATTCAGAACATAATTTTTAAAGCTCTATAGAAGTATAAAATTAATCTGTTGACTTGATAGTAGTCATTCTTAGTGAAGTTGGTTTTAAGTCATCTACTTGTACTCACGTGTTCCTCTGTATCTGTTTCAGATTGGAAGGCCAGTAGTGTTCTCACTGGCTGCTGATGGTGAGGCTGGTGTAAGAAAAGTACTTCAAATGCTTCGTGATGAATTTGAGCTGACAATGGCATTAAGTGGCTGCCGTTCCCTCAAGGAGATTACTCGCAACCACATATTGACTGATTGGGACACTCCTCGCGCTATAGCCAGGTTATAAGACGGTCCCCTATATTCACAGTCAACCCAATAAAGGATTGCCATATGAATAACTTTGATCTCAGATTAAAGAGTTGATGATTATATTGAGACTATTAAGGTTTTGTAATGACAATGTTATTTTCATAAATGGCTGCTGCTTTACATGTATATTCTTTCTTCTGATTCTCATTCTGCTCTTTGGCCTAATTTCTTATGGAGGATTCTGCTTTTTGCTGCAAGTCTCTGTGGTAAAAAATGTGTCTGGCTGTGGCTGGCATACATTAGAGCAAAATTATTAGACTTTCAACCATTTATTTATCTTAATCATCAAAATGATGAATTATGTTGTTTACATAATAATTCATAAAACTTGTTAAAAGCCAATTGTGATACATTAATTGTATATTTCTCTTGTAACTAATAAAAGTTTAATCATAGAACATCTACTTATAGTTCGAATGGTTAGTGCATCTCATTTCCACCTTAGTAGTGATGGTTCTAGTCTTACCATGTGCATTTACCATCATGTGTGGATAGTTTGTGGGAATAGATGTTTTTCGTTATGAAAGTAGATATTTAGGCCGTGTATTTAGTGGTTCATCTCGGCAGATCCTGACACATTATTAATCTTGTAGTTGTACCTTTAAAGAAAGTTTAATTGTGATTTAAGTATTATTTATTTAATCTTATAATTCTTATTTCTGTCTAATAAAATTACTTATTATTTATGTATTTATATATAAATTTAGAATCATCATCATCTTAATTAATAATTCTAAAAAGATAAATGCAATATGACATGATTTTATTGAAAGACTTATAAATGATGTGAAACTTTAATACATTCATTTATGATATATATAAAGCTGAGGTGTTATTTATTAGAGTGACCCAAAAAAAAAATACTCTTCACACCCATATTTTTAATAAAATTTTAATGACTAAAATAACTATTTGTAAAATTACATAAAAGGATAGAATAATTTAAAGAAAGCAAATAATATTACTTTTTACTCTTATTTAATATACAAAAAATTAGCAAAAACATTAATTTTCAAATTCATCACATATTCAATTTAATGTACAATTAATTATCATAAACTTTAATTCTCAAATTTATCGTATAGCAACGAAGTATTGTTTAAAAAATTCCAAAATTAATTTAATAAAAATTCGAAAGTTTGATACATCCAAGATCTATGAAGTAAGAATTCATGAGGTAAGATAAACTTTGTTGCAGAAGGAGAAAAAAAAATCAAATGAAGAGAATTGACGAAGAAAAAGAAGACGGAGAACGAACGAAATAGAAATGGACGTCAAGAGAGTTATATTGTATTAAAATTTATTTAGGATTATTTTTAAGATTTTAAAGGGTGTTGAAAGTAAAAATTAAAATGAATAATAGAGCCACCCTATTTATTATTATTGTTCAAGAATTAATTGCATTGCATGTCAAAGCAATCCCTTCACTAATTATCCAAAAATGACTGGCATACGTTGGAGGAGAGAGATGAGCTATATAGAGTGGCTCTCCACACACGTCCTCAGACAGAGTTGCATTGCATTGCATGATTGAAAGCAGACATGGTCTCAAATGCTCACCTTGAAAAACCAATCCACTCTCAACCCACAATTTCTTTCTCTCATTTCAATTTTGTGATCCCCATCTTTTTTGTCTTCATGCTAAGCATTTGCATGAAGCAGATTTGGTCTCAAATGCTCACCTTGAAAACCCAATCCACACACACCCACTGTCACTTTCTCTCACTCTCCCTCCTGTCCTATATTTCCTTCTTGCAACTACTTCAATACCTTGAGAGTTCACTTCTCTCTTTCTCTCTCATTTCCAGCTTTTCTCTCTCCTCTATTGGATAAGGAACCCAAGGTCTCCTCTTTTGCTCTTCCATTCTTAATTTACTAGTTACTTTCTTTGTATTAATATCAGCTTCTTCTACTATATTGTTGTTGGTAGAATTTATTTAACTTATCTTCATCTGGGTCTGATCAAAACATCTGTAAGTTTAGAGGTTTGTGATCTCAATTTGAGTATGTTGATTTAAATTGTTTTCTAGCTTTAGTTTATAGTTTTCTCTAATTTGCATTCGCTTACAAGTGATTGGAGATTGTTTTATGTTCATATCTCTCAAAAATTGAAATTTATTCTGACATATTCTTTATTGGGTTAAGCTTATAAATATTTAGTTTGGGATTTAAGTTATAGAATCATTAGCTTTAATAAATACATAAGCTCATACTTTCAGTAGAATCCCTGTGATCAAAAGCATGCAAAGTTGAATCCTTCTTTCCATGTTTCATGGTTGTGTGGGATTCAAGAACCTTGCATACAGAATAGAATCATAAATTGGTAACAAAATACAACCGAAAACGCAGAGCATGAGCTAGAGCAGTAGCAAGACTACAGAATTATAGAGAGTATTTATATAGCATGTTTGGCGGTTCTCTGAAGTTTACTGGAATTTTGCGGAACGTTCTCTCAGTCGATCAGTCTAAGTTGCTATTATGGCACTTCATGCTCTGGTTTCTGACAGATTTAGCTTGTATTACTTTTGTTCCTTTCTTTTTCCAAAGTTGCTCCTAGTATCTCCTTAGATCAATATTTGTATATATCCTGAGTGGTGTCGCCGTATGTATTCTTCTTTTGATTCTATGATATCAGAAACACTTAACACGAGAACAATGCAATCCTAATTCACTGTTTCTAAAATTATGTTCTCAGATAACACAAATTAATCAAAAAAGATGGGGGAGATAACAAATGTGACCGAGTATGAGGCCATTGCCAAGGAGAAATTGCCGAAGATGGTTTATGACTACTATGCATCTGGCGCAGAGGACCAGTGGACTCTTAAGGAAAACCGAAATGCATTTTCTAAGATTCTGTAAGCTCGTCTATTCACAGCAATCCAACCTATTATGAAATTTTCTTTTGGTTTAATTCTCTTGTCTGATTTATGCATGTTCAATCTTTTTCTTCAATTCATCTTCATTTCTGATAAATGTATTTCATTTTCCAAAAAATAAGGTTTCGACCGCGCATTCTTATCGATGTAAGCAAGATTGACATGGCCACAACTGTATTGGGCTTCAAGATTTCAATGCCCATCATGATTGCTCCAACAGCAATGCAGAAAATGGCTCATCCTGAAGGTGTATTCTGTTGGTTTCATATTAATGCTACGTTTTTACATCTAAACTAGCCATTCTATGTCATTTTTGGATATAGTTTCTGCATTTAAGAAATTACTTGAACATCACTCTTGGGAATATTTAACTTGAACACCGTTTGGATCCAAAAATTTTGAGGTCTTTTATTAGTTTGTTTAAAGTAAAAGTCATATAATTTTCTCTGCCCTTGCTTCTGCCCCTTAAATATATTTGGACTATAAATACAAACAAGATAAATACATGTTTATGTCTAAACATAGTGGTGTGTTTGTGCAGGAGAGTATGCAACAGCAAGAGCAGCTTCGGCAGCTGGCACAATCATGGTTTGCTTCACACATTTTGGTTTCCTTTGAAGTTGTATGATAAAATTTTGTTATGTAGTGTGGCTTATATGATAACTGATAAGAAATAGTGGCTTACTTTGCTCTATGGATTGACGTAATAATTATAACCAACGCTAACTTCCTTATTCAATTTATGCATGATTGTTGGTGCAGACACTTTCCTCATGGGCTACTTCCAGTGTCGAGGAGGTTGCTTCAACGGGACCTGGCATTCGGTTTTTCCAACTCTATGTGAGTTTAAGAGATCATTATTCTTCACTCTCTGTTCTTGTTCATTTAGCATGCGCATTATGATATCAGTATCTGCCTCTAAAAGAGAACCTAAAGATTTTGCATTTTGTAACCATATTTACTTTTATTTTCGACTCATAGGAATTCATGAATCTCCTGTTCACGCAAATACTTGCTAGAGCAAGTGTGGGATGGAAAAAGTAATGCTTCCACCCCCATCCTTTTGCTAGCGATTTCCAGACTTTAGGTACTGAGGAGAGAGATGAAAACCTTGCTCCTTCGCTAAACTAGTATAAATAAATTACTACCGCATGGAAGAAGACGACCTAAGATAAACAAGAAAGTTAACTGTTGTAACTAATCTGAATCTATCTTACCTCTTATGGAACTGAAGTCAAGCTTGTTGTCTTCTCAATGGATTGAACCTTTATCTATCCATGGAGTTGTTGGATGCTAATTACGGTTTCTGATTCCAGAATTCTTAATTGTTCCCGGGAAGAAATGTTTTGTACATCAAACTAAATGATCCTTTTGAGGCATTCATGCCAAATTAGATCGTTGACCCTATGAAAAATTGCTTTCCTTACAATTCAGGTGTACAAAGATAGGCATGTGGTTGCACAACTTGTGAGGAGAGCTGAAAGGGCTGGTTTCAAGGCAATTGCCCTTACTGTGGATACTCCGAGGCTAGGCCGTAGGGAAGCTGATATCAAGAACAGGTGAATAATCTGTCAAAGCATAAGTAAATGAGGAAAAACCTTACAAATATTAGCATCTTACCATTCAATGAAAAAAATTAAGATAACATTACAAATGATATTCCATATTAATTTAACATGTTTCTTCACAGATTTGTTTTGCCACCTTTCCTGAATTTGAAGAATTTTGAAGGCTTGGATCTTGGCAAAATGGATCAGGTGGGTGATGTATGGCTGACTGGATTTAGTGTTATGGTTCCTGTATGTAGTACTTTTTGTTTTACATTTTTTTTTTCCTTTGGGTGACCTTGTAGGCCAATGACTCTGGACTTGCTTCATATGTCGCTGGCCAAATTGACCGGTCACTTAGCTGGAAGGTAAGATGTCTTTCTATTTTCAAATTTGTCAACGATAATGTAGCAAGTTTTTTATGGCATTTGATAAAAACCTTACCCATTTTTGAACAGGATGTGAAGTGGCTTCAATCAATCACCTCACTGCCAATTCTGGTGAAGGGTGTCCTGACTGCCGAGGATAGTAAGCAAACTACTCCGAAGAAATAATAGAGTTCCCTTCCCTGTCCTCTTTTTGAGTGGACTCCTTAACAAGTTTATGGTTTGATTCAACCACTTTTTGATTGATAATGCAGCAAGGCTAGCCGTTCAAAATGGAGCTGCAGGAATCATTGTTTCCAATCATGGAGCCCGCCAACTAGACTATGTCCCTGCAACTATTATGGCTTTGGAAGAGGTATATTTGTTGTTTGCATTCTAAGTTATTATGTGATAGTATAACCATCTTAATAAAGCTGCCCCAATTTACAAGTTCTTCAATCTTTCACAATTTTTCATAAAGCTGTTGTACCCAATATTGCATTCTAGGTTTATAATTCTCCTATTGCTTATTTCTTCCATTTTATACTTTCTTAATCGATATTATCTTACTGCTTCCTTGTTATTACTTGCATGAACTGTTCTTCATGGTTTTTGTACTTGTTATTATCTCTATTCTCTAGTATTCCTGTTCTCAAGATTTTGTACACCATATTCTAAAATTGTCTGAAAAACCTACCTTATTCTTAATTTAAGTTAATTCCACTTTTCATTTATAATAATTTTGCATCAATGCTGGAACAACCACAGATTGTTTAAATTGAATCCTATACTATTTTTATTTAATTTTTCTGTTGAAACTAACAGGTTGTCAAAGCTGCACAAGGCAGAGTTCCTGTTTTTCTCGATGGTGGTGTACGACGTGGAACGGATGTCTTCAAGGCATTGGCTCTAGGAGCATCCGGAATATTTGTACGTATATAAAAGTGAAATCACCATTATGGAGTATATAAAAAGAAATGACATATGATATCTGTGTAACTGACTAAAAGTGGAAAGACAAGAAGTAGAAGTGAATTATAGTCATTCTTGGATTGTAGTTGGTTCACTGGTTAGTAAATGTTTACACTCAAATTTTGTTTTGTATCAATTTCAGATTGGAAGGCCAGTTGTCTTCTCGCTGGCTGCTGAAGGTGAGGCTGGTGTGAGAAAAGTACTTCAAATGCTTCGAGATGAATTTGAGCTAACAATGGCACTAAGTGGCTGCCGCTCCCTCAAGGAGATTACTCGTGACCACATTGTGACCAATTGGGACCCTCCTCGTGCCATAGCCAGGTTATAAGGTGGTCTCCTACACACTCACTGAAACCGTTAAAGGATTGTCATTCGGATGACTTATCCCAAATTCGAAGGGCTGATATATATTTAGGAGGATTAAGGTTTTGTAATGACTATATTACTTTTATAAATGGCTGCTGCTTTCCATGTATATTCTTTATCCAAACCAAAATATTTGCTTATGCTACCATTTTGCATATCTTCAATTAAGGATATTGCTATATCTTAGAAGAAAATGTGTGTGACAAACAAACATTGGTAGCTAATCTTCTCTTTGGTTGCTAGCTCTTCTGATAATAGCTCATGTTGATCAGCCAGGAAATCACTAGTTTTTCTGTTCTTACCACCAAGCAATCCACTAGTTATACCATGCAATGGAGACTTCCCTGTCAAGTCAAAATATTAAACAGTCTCAATTGTTGCACAGGAGATCTCATGCTTGAAAATTGTTTGTGTATTAAACATACTATGCGTCTTTCACTTATATCGCATTAAATTGTATGGTAGTCAAAAATATATGTTCTTATATCATATAATATGATGTGTAGAAAATTTATCAGACGAATCAAAACTCTTATTATGCTCACATTTGGATATTGGATTTCAAGGATCAAATTCATTTTACATTTATATTATTAAATTTGGAGGGTTCATCCTATATAATTTTTTTAAAAAAATTAAATTAAGGTTGATTTTAAATAAATAAATAAAAATAATATTAAAAAAATGAGGGAAGTACCACAGTCCAATGTGGCTCGGTGGTAAAGTCACTTATTCAGCCTGACAATGTGCTAAATATCAGTAGCTAATAACGCAATTGATATGTTAAAAAAAAAAAAAGGAAAAGTGAGAAATCAAAGACAAAATTTCAAGGTTCATGTACTTGACTTTTCAAAAAAAAAAAAGAAAAAAAAAGGTTCATGTACTTGACCGAATTCAGTGCGCTGAAAAATATGGAAACTAAGTACTCAAGTTTGACGGGAGTAGAAAGAATCTGTACTTCACGTTTATTTTTATAATGAAACAGATCATATAACTTGATAAAACGAAAAAATAAAAGGAGGGTGGTGGCTTCGCAGAATCACTCACAGGTGGAGGCAGGCCTTCCTTCTTCCAGTTGGTAAACATCTCTTTATACTAGAGCTTGCTTTTATAAACATCAACCTTTTCTTATACTTGCATTGCACTTTATTTCATTTGAAGTATCAATTTTGTTTTTTTTAGTTTATTGTCATCTGGGTCTGATCATATTCATGTGAAAATTTAGTGGTTTCTGATCTTCATTCTGTATATTTTGTCAATCTCACTTTGTGGTTTCATGTTATTGGCTTTCTGCTACAAGTGATTGGATATTGTTTTTCTCTGTAGAGGATTATATAAATATGGAATATTAATTTTTTAGATTCTAGCCTGAAATCTACTTCATGCAGTTCAATTATAATTCTAGTAGTGGGTTAGTGAAAACTTACGCTGAAATTTGATGTTAAGCTCATAAAAATTTTAGTTTGGGTTTAATCCGTAAAGTAAAACATATCTCATGTTCTCAGCATAATCTATTAAGTGGAGATTACATCACTTGAATTCAAAAGCATGTAAAGTTGGATACTCCTTTTCACTTTACACGGTTATGGGTTTCAACTCTCTTTTATGTCAATTGGAATAATGATTTTATTACGAGCTATAAACAAAACAGGGCAGGAGTCTGCACTATAGCAGTTGCAGGACTACATGAATTACGGGCCTTGTTTGGTGGTTCTCATGTTTTCAGCAATTTATTAGACCTCCAAACTGCTTCTAAACTTATGTTTGAAGGTGGGTCCCCACTGAATCGTACAATCTTCTAAAAGACTTGTGGCCTTTTGCTAAGTAGATGGCCTTCTGGAATCAAACCCCAAATCTTGTGGGAGCAAATCACAAGCCTGATCAAAATGACCAACCCCTCATGATTAGCAATTTAGCAGACCTTTCCCTCAAGAGTTAGCTTTTAGTTTTGAGGGATTGTATTGTTTCTTGTTGCCTTCATCCTATTCTTTCTTGGTTGGTACTTCTATCCTTTTCTTCTTTTAGGTTATTCATACTTTCGTCTTAGAATATGCCTTAGGTTATTCTTCGTAGTGTCATCTTCATTCCTTGTATGTATGTTTTGCTTTTGATTCCAAGGATATGAGAATTACATATAATGAAATCACTGTAATCCCAATTCACTGTTTCTAAAATTTTATTTGGATTATTCAGGGATAGCTTGAAACAATTGATTTGAAAGATGGAGATAACTAATGTGACTGAGTATGAGGCCATTGCTAAGGAGAAATTGCCGAAGATGATTTATGACTACTATGCATCAGGTGCAGAGGACCAGTGGACTCTTAAGGAAAACCGGAATGCATTCTCTAGAATTCTGTAAGTTCTTCCATTTATAGCAATTCAACATCTAATAAATTTTATTTTAGTTAAATACTGTCTTGTGATTAAAGCATGTTCCGTTTCTTCTTTGCCTCATCTTCATTTCTGAAAAATGGTTTTTTTTCTTTCCAAAAATAGGTTTCGACCGCGCGTTCTTATTGATGTAAGCAAAATTTACATGGCCACTACTGTCTTGGGCTTTAAGATTTCAATGCCCATCATGATTGCTCCAACGGCAATGCAGAAAATGGCACATCCAGAAGGTATATGCCCTTGCTTCGTGAACTTCTTCTCTGTAAATGGTATTCTTTGAATTGATAAATGTTTGGAGCGGGTAGATTCAGTGAATTAATTCATGTATGTCCATGTGCATAGGTTGGCTGCAAATATGCATTCATAGACGAGTACCTTTCATAAAAAGATACAGATTATACCTTTGATGATATCGATCTCAAAGCTTTGTTGATCTTAAAAGTGCCTTTAGAAACAAATTTACTGAAAATATGATCCTAGAACAATTTCAATGTGGCATTGTTTTGTAAGGGATTGTAATTATTTGTGCAGAAATATGTAATATCTATTTTCAAATGCTTCCAAATGCTTTCTAACTGCATTGAAATAATGTGTAGTATGAATTTGATTTTTATTTTTTAACAGTTAGAGATTCATAAATCTAGTGACTTCAAAGTAATGCGACTCTTTTATTGTCTCTTTTTTTGACTTAGTTGCTGTATTTTCAAGAAATCACTTGAACATTTTAAATTATTGAAAATAATCAAATGGAACATTGTTTCAAAGTAACGCCAATGTGTCAGGTCTTGTAGTAGTTTGATAGGAAAATCAATTGATTTTCTCTGCCCCTGCGTCTCTCTCTTCTATAATTAGATTTTTTATGAATTCAAAAAAGGTAAAAATAATTATCTTAACATAATGGTGAATTTTATGCAGGAGAGTATGCGATAGCAAGAGCAGCATCAGCAGCTGGCACAGTAATGGTTTGTTTCTCCTCACTTTGCTTTAACTTGTAGTTGTATTTTAAATTTTGTTGCTGGTGTGGATTTTAAATGCAAAGCAATAGAGGCCTGTTATGCTCTAAGGCTTGTCATTGTAATTATAATAATTTTTTTCTGCCCTTATTCAATTTATGCATGATTTGTTTTTTCAGACACTATCCAGTTTTGCTACTTCCAGTGTTGAGGAGGTTGCTTCAACAGGACCAGGCATTCGCTTCTTCCAACTCTATGTGAGTTTGAGATTTCAGTTTGCAGTTTCTGTTGTTGACCTGGATTGTGATATAATTTTCTGCTTTCAAAATTAAACAAGTTAGATTTTGTAATCTCATGTTACTTAGATTTGGCCACTCGTAATTATCCATGGATCTCTAATATGTCAATACTTTCTCAAGCATGTGGGGGATGCCTGAATGACTCTGGAACCAGTAGTCCTAAGATAAACTGTTAACATTAATTCTAAGAATTCTATCTGGTTTCTGTTGTAAAAGATTTGTTTATGTCTTGAAACTCAACAACATATATCTATTCATTTAGAAATAAAAGCAAGTTCTCTGTTTTCCCAGTGGAGGGAACCTGTATCTATTCATGGATTCCTTAGGTGCTAATTGCTTTCATTAGTTCGTAATTTAAATTCATTCACGGGTGCAAACAATTTCTATACTGGATTATATGGTCTATTTGAGGTATTCTTACCAATTCGTTTCAATTACCCAATCAATAATATCTCTATGTAAAATTCAGGTATTAAAAGACAGGAATGTGGTTGCACAGCTTGTAAGAAGAGCTGAAAGGGCTGGTTTCAAGGCGATTGCACTTACTGTGGATACTCCAATTCTTGGTCGTCGAGAAGCTGACATCAAAAATAGGTGAATATGGTTTAAAGCATTATAACCTTACAAAATGAAATCTAGTTATCTCAGTTTCCATAAAGTATATCATAACCTTACAAGGAGATTGAGCTAATCGGAAAGGGCTTAACGATACTATTTAAGCACTCCAAAAAAGGAGAAGTGACAACAAAGACCATGAATTTAATTTTGTATTTCATGAACATAGTTAATTTTTCCATGGATTTCGTCACAGATTTAGTTTGCCTCCATTTCTGACTTTGAAAAACTTTGAGGGCTTGGATCTTGGCAAAATAGACCAGGTGGGTGACATGGCAGCGTGATTTTAGTATTATGATTCCATGGATGGTACTGTTTTTTTTTCACGATTCTTGTGGGTTGACCTTGTAGACCAATGACTCCGGACTGGCTTCGTATGTTTTTAACCAAATTGATCGGTCACTTAACTGGAAAGTAAGATGATTATATTCTGATTTTTAGATTTTTGAACTGTCTCATAGAAATATTTTGATAGATGTCACTGTGGCCGTTATTAAACTGTGGCATGTTGCCATGTTCCCAGGATGTGAAGTGGCTTCAAACAATCACAACATTGCCGATCCTGTTGAAGGGTATCCTTACTGCTGAGGATAGTAAGCGAACTATGGCCCAAAGAAATAATATCTGTTCTTTATTTTCCTTTATAATGGACCTCTCTACAGTTTATCATATGATTCAACCTTTTTATAATGATAATGCAGCAAGGTTGGCCATACAAAATGGAGCTTCAGGAATCATTGTGTCCAATCATGGAGCCCGCCAACTAGATTATGTTCCTGCAACTATTATGGCTTTGGAAGAGGTACATTTGTTTGCATGTCACATTATTGCGTGGTATTATTAAAATCATCCTAATAAAGTTCCCCAAATTTTTTTTAAGTTCTTCAAGCTCACATAATTCTTCATAAAGCTGCTGATAGTCCTAATCTTACCATACTAGGGTTGTAATCCTTATATTGCTCTTTTTTCCTTATACAAATCGTTATCTTTCATGTAAATACCTGAACTTTGTTAAAACTGCTGCTCTGTTATCATCAGTTTCCTGAACTGCTTGTGCCACTTTTTCATTGTCATTATCTCTAATATCTCTGTTCTCGAGATTTTCCTTGTTCATTGGTTATTAAAATTGTTTAGAGAATAATCTAGGGCAAATTGCAATAAGATACCCTGACATTTGGTCATATTACAATGAGATTGTACTTCTACTTAAATTATAATGGAGTACCCTGAATAATTACCAATTTGGTCCCTACTATATTTTAAAATATCACTTTTTGATCTATTGTTATCTTTTCAACTCATTCGGTCCTTAACTTTTTAAAATATATTAATTTAATCTTTATGACTAAAAACTTTTGACGATCAAATTTGATATAAAGTATAAATTGATAAATTTATATTTTTTATTAAATTATTAAATTAGAATAATACTTTTACTCTTTAACCTTTTAACAATTTTCATATTTCACAGTCTAATAAAAACTAATATACGTTATAAAAATTTAATTTTTTTAAAAACACTTAAAAAAAGATTAAATAAAATAATTAAATTTATTAAAAATAAATATAATTAAATTTATTAAAAATAAAAATACTATAAAAATTTGACCTATTTTTACATTTGAACAATTTAATCTTTTAAATAACTCAATAAGAAATTATTATTTATTATAAAATTTATATTATTTTTGAAATACTTAAAATGATTAAATAAAAAATAAATATGATAAAATTTATTAAAAATTAAAAATATTTAAAAGTAACTTCATTTATTAAAATAAAAATAAAATTCAAGATTAAATACTTATAAAACTTCAAGTTTAACAAAAAAAATTAAAATGCTAAAAATATTATATATACATATTTTAGAGTATATTATATAGTATATATATATATATATATTATAATAGAATTACAATATATATACATGCATTTATTATTATATTATAAAATCAAAAATATAATAATAAAACCGTTATATATATATATATATAAATTTATTATATATATGTATGTATGTGTGTGGGGGGTATTAGATTACTAAATTTTGAGTTTTATAATTATTTAATCTTAAATTTTATTTTATTTTTAAGAAATCATATTAATTTTAAGATTTTTAAATTTTTTTTATTTTTTATTTTCAATCAATTTTATCATGTTTATTTTATTATTTAATTATTATAAATATTTTTAAAAAAATTAAACTTTTATAACGTATATTAATATTTTATTGGACTATCGAAATAAATAAAGTTATTAAAAAATAAAAGGGTAAAGTATCATTCTAATTTAATAATTTAATAAAAATACAAAATGACCAGTTTATACTTTTTATTAGGTTTGACTGTCAAAATTTTGGTCATAGATATTAAATTAATGTATCTTAAAAAAGTTAGGGACTATATGAGTTAAAAAAATAAAATTAGATCAAAAAGTGATATTTTATATTACATTAGGGACTAATTAAGAATTATCCGAGGTACTCCATTGTAGTTTAATTAAAAATGCAATCTCATTGCAATATGACCAAATATCAGGATATCTTATTGTAATTTGCCCAATGCAGGATACACTAGAAATATAAGGTTTTCTACATTTAAAGTATTTTCCCTTTGTTTTTTCTGTTCCATTTTGTGTCATTGCGTTCGCGTTCGAACCCAGCTGTTGGGTTCGCGATCGAAACCAGATCTGGGTTCGCGATAATCAGAAGTTTTTTTAAATTTTTTTTTTTTTGACGTGGAGTTTTTAAAATTTTTTTAAAAAATATTTTGAATATGACGTGGCATGTTCTTATTGGTTGAATGATTTTAAAAATAAATTTAAACATAAAAGACAAATTTACTTCTAAATCCGTTTGGTCAACCGTTACTTTAACGGCGGTCAACGGGTTAGAGGATACTCGAGTGCAATTACGTTATAACAGGGTACTTGAGTGTAATTCGCCCTTAATTAAAAGTGCAATCTCATTACAATATGACCAAATGTCAAGGTATCTTATTGCAATTTGCCCAACAATCTATGCAGATACACTAGAAATATAAGGTTTTCTACGTTTAAAGTAATTTCCCTTTGTGTTTTCTGTTCCATTTTGTGTCATTGCTGGAACATCTATTGGAATCACAGTTCTTCAAATTGAATCCTCTGTTATTTTACATTTAATGACTATTGAGACTTAACAGGTTGTTAAAGCTGCACAAGGCCGAGTTCCTGTTTTTCTTGATGGTGGTGTCCGGCGTGGAACAGATGTTTTCAAGGCACTTGCTCTAGGAGCATCTGGAATATTTGTATGTATATATATGTGAAATCACCATGATGGCATATATCATTCCTTTCCCTCTCTTGGAAATAAGCAAATGTGAAAATGATGCATTGCTTCAAGAAAAACTTAGGTTGTGTCTCCTAGTATTTTTCATTTGTTGGTTTTGAAAGAAAAAAAAAATTGAAAATGAAAGCGGTGTTTTTGGTTTCCGTTTTTTAAATCTAAAAACGCGTCTAGTAGCATATACTGAAAACAATATTTTAAAAATAAAAATAGTAAAAACGCATCTGGTAGTAATAAATGAAAACATCAAAAACTGAAAATATAAATTTCAGTAGCTATTTCTAAATTTTATATATATATATATATATATATATATATATATATATATATATATAAGTTGACTTTTCTATGTCCTAAAAAATATTTTAATAAAGTTGTATTATTTTATTTCATTTATTTGAAAGAATCAAAACCGCGGTTTTTGGAAAACAACATCAAAATTTTAGAAAATAGCTTTGGGATATTTTTTTTGTGTTTTTCATTTTTAACACATGTTTTGTTTCCCTTGTTTTCATTTTTTTTTTAAACGATTTGGAAAACAGTCCGAACGTGATTCGTTTTTTCTTTTCTAAAAACAAAAACACCAGTTTTTGGTGTTACCGGACAGCCTCTTAATCAATTCATAGCATGTCTTAAAAACTCGATAGAAGTATACAGGTTAATTTGTTGTCTTATGGTCATTCTTGACATGGAATTGTTCCCCAAGATTTAAGACTTTTGATTAGCAAATATATACTCATTTTTCCATTCTATCAATTTCAGATTGGAAGGCCAGTAGTGTACGCACTGGCTGCTGAAGGTGAGGCTGGTGTGAGAAAAGTACTTCAAATGCTGCATGATGAGCTTGAGCTAACTATGGCATTAAGTGGCTGCCGCACACTCAATGAGATAACTCGCAATCACATCATGACTGATTGGGACCCTGCTCGTGCCGTAGCCAGGTTATAAGGTTTGAGCCACTCTCCGCAAGTTTACTCCGGTTGGCATCTATGGATGTGTCAGGGTTAACCCAGTAGCACAATTCAATTACTTTAGTTATACAGAGGATGTAGAACGACGGATAAATGACACCTGCAAGATTGTTGGTGTGACGAGATATTTATAAATTAAAGGAATAATTCAGGGGCATTGAAACGGTTCAAGGACTTTCATACAAATAACTTATCTGAGATTTAAGGTTTTTGATTGTATTTGGAATGATTAAAGGCTTTATAATGACAATATTAATTTTATAAATGGTGCTGCTTTACTTGTATATTCTTTCTCTATACCAGGATCTTGTTGCCCTTTTGAATAACTGTTGCTTTGTAAGTAGTGGAAGATATGTCTGGGAATATCATCTGGGTAGCTAATTTTCTGTTTGATTGAAAAGAGGCAGATGAAATGGGCATAAAGGTGCATAAAATGTTTCTCTGAGGAGATTCAGTTTGGCATCTTTACGTTGATAGTTCATGCACTGTTAATTAGCTGAAAGTTCATCTATGCACATAAGGGAAGCTTAAAAAGTCATTTCAACATTGAAAACTACTGGTGTTTTATGAACCAAGGCAGACAATATATATAGTTGTGCAGTATGTGAAGTTATTATAGGTGTCTGATAGAAAAATGAAAATACTCGATGATCGCTTCAATGGAGTCTCTGTAACAAAACCACCATTAATGGGAGAAAAGAAGTTTTCTGTTATTGATTGACTTAAAAGAGTAATTAATTACAAATGACTTCTCTCAATACATACATTGAAAAAATTAACACTAAAAGAAAACTAACTCTTAAACAGCTTGACCGCGTTAACTAATTCTTAACAGACCTGAAGTCTCCTTTCATCTGCAACCTCTTCACTGTAGGCTTATTGATCTGATGATGATGAAGGCTGGAATGCTGCTGCAAAGTAATTAGCTGAGGATGCAAGCATGGACCAGTTGTTCTCTACAAAAACAGTAAACAAACAGATTTGTCAGGGACTGAAGCAAAAACTGAACTTATAAGTATACACTTCAATCCAGTTTATTCATGAAAATCATTTAAGCAGAGCACCGACAATTGTTACATCATCTCTTGCATAACCAATCTAACCTCTTTTAACTTTGAGACTCACAGGTAGCAGGAGGTAATCACATTTGAATCTGAAATTCTGCTTACGGCTTCTTATGCAAACCAAGATCAAGTCTCGACTGGCAATAAACAAGTCAGACTCTAGAGGCATGGCCACTAGGATGGGGAAACCAATTTCAAATCTTGCATTCTTTGTGGAAACAATAGCTGCGCATCACTAGACTTCCACCTTGTCTGCCCACCTCCTATGAGTGGTGAAACAGAAGCCACTGAACCTGATAGGTAGTAGTGCTTAGCAAGGAATCGAATTCAACCTGAGAGCATGAAGGCATAGTGTTTCAGGTGATCTGCAACACCATATGACCACATCTCAAGTAGTCATTTGATGCCACCATTCACTTGTTGCATACTTGTCAAGCTGACCATCGGACACCTTGTGTGAATCGCTGCATACTTTGAATGCAGTAGTTGTGAGTTTAAATCTGGATAGGTTCCACTTTGTGGCAAAGAAGCCATTAGTCAAGTAATGGTTTCAGCATTATAAGATTATCCGTCTTCCCCACTTAAGATCAAACCTGCACTGTCTTTTGTATTCCTGGTTACCTTTTACTATCTTCCTTGAAGAAAGGTTGTAGAAAAGTTTTGGCACTAGGCTCATCCCAGTCCAAGTGATCCCACCACTTTGTACTTCCTCTTATATGCTTGAGGGAGAATGGCATGTTGGCTGTTGAGAAAGGCAGTTTTTTCAGCTTCCCGCAATCCCATACGTCTATAGATACCAACGACTTACAAATAAATACACTCTTAGAAATGCTTTTCAATTCTGGCAAAGAAGAAAAGTATAAACGTCTTAGCCTTGGAATTGTTATAACAGGAAAGGCACCACCCACTTCCTTCCCTTCTATTATCTCTTCTATCAAACGGGAATTCCAGACCTCTATCTCTTCAAGATTTTGGAGGCATTGTATCAACCCAAATGAAAATAAGTTTATAAGGTTATTACAGTTGTGGACATGCAAGGTTCTTAGACTTGAAAAGACACCGGCAACCATAGTTCCATCACAAATGGCCCTTAAATTGGCCAACTTCCGCAGGATCAATTTATCAAGGCTTGGAAAAGAATTCTCCTCTGCCAATGTGATGTACTCCAACCCAGAGCAACTGGAGACATAGCATTCTTTTAAACAGGTCAAGTTTGATAAGGCTGACAATTTTGATAGAATATCAATATCATGACAACCCTGTAATCCCAACTGCTGAATGTTGTTAGGGAGCTCTATTAAACTGTCACCAGTAATGAGGTTACATCCTTGAATTTCTACACTAAACGTATCACTGGAAATAGGTGAAAAGCTTGACAGAAGTCCTATGCCAATGTGATAGCTTCTAAGCATTTGCCAATGCCTGGATCTCACATAGCTATTGAAGCTGTATTGATCCTTGAAAGAAAGGCCGAGATTAGTTAGTTGGGACAAGCAAGTGATTTCATCAAAATTTGCTCCCTGGCTAATTCCTTTTGAATCCAATGACCATCTCCATTTGCTTTTAAACAGTGAGAGGTACTCTAGCCGGGACAGTTTTGAGATGACCCCAATAGGAATTATTTCTAGTTCTTCTGTGTAAGAGAGATCAAGACGCCTGAGATTTACCAAGCCTTCAATATCAGATGGCAACTCTTTAATTAGGGTATACGAAAGATCGATCACCCTCAACTCCTTGAGCATTGCTAGAGAAGGTAGCCTTTTAAGATCACAAAAGCACAACAGGAGTGAATAGAGGCTTCGTAAGTTGGAAATTGTATCTGGTAGTGACTGAATCGAAGTACCAGATAGGTCAAGGACTCGAAGGTTATGCATGTTGATAAAGAATAAATCAGGAATGCTCCTGAGAGAGTGGTTCCGTTGTAGGAGCAGGGTTAATAAGTTTGTGCAATTAGGAAAGTCAGGTAGAGTCTCAATGTTGTTTTCCATGAAAGATACTTTTTCAAAACCTTCAATCCATTCCCTTGGCAGCATTGTCAACCCAAGACCAGCTTTCACCATGAACTGAGGTCTCTTTCTTGTGATTCTAATTGCCATATCTCTCACTAAATCATGCATTTTTACTCGTCTTGTTCCTGTACTTTCTAATAAGCAAGCATCTTTAAGTTCCTTTAACATTGCATGCCCCTTGTTGACCTCATTCTCCCTATCTCCAACTTCGTCTATTAACCCTTCTGCCATCCAATACTCGATTAGCTGCTCAACATCAATCTCATAATTTTCAGGATAAAGTGCACAGTACAAGAAACAAGCCCGGATCTTGTCATTCCTTAAGTGGCTATAGCTAAATATTAAACGTTCAAAGACATACTCATCCATGCCCTCAATTTCTGCCCTTGAGGTTTTCAATTCTTCCAGTGCGTTCTTCCAAACTCTGACATCGTCTATTTTCCTCATGGCACGTCCCACAGTGATGATTGCAAGTGGTAGGCGGCCACATTCCTCGGATATCAGCGCCGCAATAGGTTCTATTTCAGGAGAAGAAATTGCTTCTTTTCCAGCTTTATCAATGAACAAATCCCAGGCTTCGTCCTTGGACAGGACCTCCACTTTGATTTCCCTGTGCGTCTCCATGCTTCGACAAACTTCCATGAGCCGTGTGATGAATACCAGTTTGCAGCCATTTTCTTCATTTGGTTGAGGGACACCCACTTCTTCCAAGGAAAAATTATACCATAAACCATCCAATATGAGCACAAATTTTTTCTTTCTTAGAAAATGCTCATACAACATAGTTGATCTCCTAATTACATCTTTTTCATCTGACAGATCTAATTCAACTGCTCTTGCTATGTCAGTCTGCAATTTCTCAAGATTATAGGTCTTTGATACAGTCACCCAAATGACATTATCAAAAATTTTAGATTCATTCAGAAGATTATTCATATGCATCATGATGGTTGTCTTTCCGATGCCACCCATCCCATAGACACCTATCTTATTGACATTGATATCGCTCAAACATTCCCAAATCTCATGCAAGACCTTCATGGGAGTTATTTTACCAATCAATTTTGTTGTTGGCATAATCTTGCCTGAATCCGATAACAAATTAACGAATAAACCATTTGGAAATGCACCCTTTACTTTTAGCTCATTCACTTCTTTAGTCTTTTGTGCAAGAAGCTTGCCTACTTTATAACGAAAGTAACAATTAGGAAAACAGCCTTTCATGCATTTTCCCTTCTCACCAATTTGATTTTCTAGGCTGCTCACTTCATTTATCACCTTCTCCACATTCTTAAGCCACAATTGAACTTCACTTCTCAGCCGCTTGCTTGGCACAACTGTCCTGTTCATTTCAATTTTGATGTCCGACTCTCGAGCATTCAGTTCTTCCATATCAACATGAACTGTCTCCAGAAGTCGCTCAACATTCTTCAAATGATTCAACCGTCTTGCTAGAGGCATCCATATTAAATTTAAAATCCCTGTAGCAAGTCCAGCTACTTCCATGGTCACTGTGATAAACCAAACGAGAAGAAGTAATATGTCAACATTAACAAAAACAAAAGGTGATTGCAAGCACATAATGAGAGTTCAAACCAAGAGCCTTAATAGATAGGTGGATTAGCAATCTGATCAGAGATAGTTTTTGCTGCATAGAGACGCAAAACTATAATGTATCCATTTTTACGGCATACCCCATGTTAAGGGTGTAACCAGGACATGCAACTCCTCTAGGGTCATTGACATCATAAAGCCCTTACAAATGAAAGCCATGATGGCTAGTAGAGAACAAAGCTTGTAGTATGTATGTTTTGTCCACTTAAGTGAAACAATATTTTGCAAATTAAATAATCACATCTAGAAAAAAATGTTGAGATTTCTGCTGGGTTGAAGTCAAAATGAGAAATTTTACTCTAATCCTTGATCTGAAAGTAACAACTAGCAAAGAACACAAGCAACCCCACTAAGAAAAGTACCAACATCTAAAAGGAAATATTTAATTTTAAGAAGAATAAGAAAAAAAGAGAGAGAAAAGCAATGCTTTTTCATAACCATTAGAAGCACTTTAAATTAACCATCTAACAGAACAAAGAAGAACCACAAGAACATCAACACATTCAACAATCCAACAAACGATTTATAATGATTTTAATCATCATCAACCATGAGAAGACAGCTTGTCGAATACTGGCATGCAATTGACAAAATAAAGTTGCATAGATTTAATTAATGGAGATACATAATCTTAGACACATGATTATTTAAGTTTTACCTGAGATTTGGAAGTTTGATTGAAATGCAAATCAACCCAAGTTGCCAGCAGCAGAGTTGGAGAGTTTCACGTTTCTCATACACAAAAGAAGCTTTTGATCAGTACAGGACACATATGTTGACTTTTTGAGTTTTTTAGAGAATAATGGTGGAAAACTGAAAGGGCACCAAATACGGCTAAAGTAAAACAATCTTTTGGAAATATCCATTTTCCCTTTCTCACACACCATTTACCCCTTTACCATCTCTTTCGGTTCTCACTTCCTCTGCCTACAAATCTCTTTTTTATCTTAATTTCAACAAGTCAAAGATGAAATTTTTCAACTTGCACATTCAAAATCACAATATATATATATATATATATATATTCCCCTGTTCAATTTCAAAAATAATCTCATTATTGAAGAGTATTCATCTTAGTGTTTATTCTTCTACAGTTGTATAAATTAATTCTTGCTCTTAAACCTATTTTTATTTACCTTTAGAATTGAAAATATGTAAACAAAAAAAGTACCTATTTTTTTTAGTTGTAAACTATTTTCTTTTATCCTGAATTATTATTTGTTTAATCTTAAACTATTTTCTTTTATAGTAAACTATTTTCTTTTCTCGTGAATTATTTTATTTATTTTTGATACATTTTCATAATTCTTTTAGTTGTGATGTATTTTTTTTTGTTAGAGATCTATTTTATTAGTTTGTAATATATTTTCTTTGTTCGTCATCTGCAGTAATAGCACACTTTTCTTAAAGCCTTTAAGGGGTAAATGACTTCGGATTTTAGCGTAAAATATATCGTTAAAATTCTCTCTATAAGATAACAAAGTTCATCACAGTATATTACCAAATTCAAACATTTTGGTCTTTGTTTTCGCGTGTTTTTTTTTGCACTATTTCCGCTCTCCTATTTTTCCATTTTGTGTTTATAAAATCAAATGATTTGATCTAAGGCACATCCACTTATAGTAAAGTGGTTAGTGCACCTCTCTCCCACTTAGTAAAATAGTTACTAGTATGTGTGGATATTTTTATCCCCTTATTGTGGGAGTAGGTGTCTCCTGTAATGGGAGTAGATATCCGGGCTACGTGTTTAATAATTGATCTCGACGGGTCACGACAATTATTAATGTTGTAATTGTATCCCTTTAAAAAAAAATGAAATCAAGTGTGCTGAGGAGCAAATGGAGAGTGCTTTCTCCCACAATCGTAATAAGAGCTAGAAAAACTCAATTAACAATAAAGTAAGTGATAGTTACACAAAACTTATTCGAAAAGTGCTACTTAAATTGGGAAAAAAAAAAAGTAGAAAGAATCATAGAACATTAGTAAAATTTGATTTTGCGCACAAGAAATACTTTAACTGTTCATATCCAACCATAAAAAAAAAATAGGGTGAATTGCAATCAAGTACCCTGACTTTTATCATAATTGCACGCTTAATGCCAGTTTTGCCATAATTGCACTCTAGTACCCGGTAATCCGTTGACCACCGTTAGGGTAACGGTTGACTAACTGGGTTCAGGGGCAAATTGGTCTTTTACATTTAAATTTATTTTTAAAAAAATTTAAAAATCATCCAACCAATAAGAACATGCCACGTCATATTTTAATTAATTTTAAAAATATTTTTTTAAAAAAAATTTAATTTGAAATCAAAAAAAAATTTTTTTTTTTTTTTTAAGAACACGAACCCAGGTGCTGGGTTCGTGCTCTTCGAACACGAACCCAGGTTGCTGGGTTCGTGTTCGAACCCATTTCTGGGTTCGAACACGAACCCAGAACTGGGTTTGTGCTCGAACCTTCGAGCACGAACCCAGTTCTGGGTTCGAGCACGAACCCAGCACCTGGGTTCGTGCTCGAACCCAGAAATGGGTTCGAACACGAACCCAGATCTGGGTTCGTGTTCTAACCCAGAAATGGGTTCCAGCACCTGGTTCGCGATCGCGAACCCAGCTGGGTTCGATGGCGAACCCAGATCTCTGGGTTCGCGTTCGAACCCAGCGATCTGGGTTCGATCGCGAACCCAGTTCATCTGGGTTCAGCTGACCTTTTTTTTTTTTTTTTTCCTATGCAGGGGCAGTTTGGTCATTTTACCTGAATCCGTTTGGTCAACCGTTACCCTAACGGTGGTCAACGGATTACCGGGTACTAGAGTGCAATTATGGCAAAACTGGCATTAAGCGTGCAATTATGATAAAAGTCAGGGTACTTGAGTGCAATTCACCCAAAAAAATAATTAGAAATGGCCCAATATATAAGGGGAGTTTGACTTAGTTGACTAGGAATCTAGAGAGAGAAACAGTTGGAGAAAAAAAAATTGTTTTTGAGAGAGAAATCAAGAGATAAAGAGATGAGAGGAAGAAGAGAAAAGAGAAGAAAGAAGCCGACAGAGAAAGGATAGACCAGCGGTTGAAAGGAGAAACCGCTGGCAAAATGATGCATAACGGCAATGACTAGAAGGGGCGGCGAAGAGGAGAGAGAAAAAGAGAGATTGCATATAGGAAGGGAGAAAGATGAATTATGACTCAATTTGCTGTTTGTAAATTGTTAGTCACACTTAACGATTTCAGAGGTATTTTAGTCTTATCATCCTATAACCATTTAAAATTCCACATGTTAATATTAAAAAAAAGATGGTGGAGTTCCATTGGATCACCCGTTCATCAGTAGATCTCCAATGGAGATTCACTTATGGTTCTCCATTGTGCGCAATGAAGATGGCCAGAGTCCTCCTTCCTACAAAACCCATCGAGGAGGATCCTCCTCCTCAAAAACCCTTAATAATTTTAAAATTATAATTTTCTCCTTTCAAACGGAGTATACGAGCCAACCCGCAACCCGTCTAACTAAACCCAACACTACCATTTTATATAAACGTGTTACACAGGTTGACTCGATTACCAACCTAAACCCGTTTAGGTCAACTTGAACTCGTTTATTTATCAGTTATCTTGAGTTCATGTCTAATTCACGGATTGTGACCTATATTGTCAGCCCTATAATTTAGAGATCCTACGAACTAAAAATAAAAATAAAAATAAAAAGTGAATTTTTTTTTTAAAAGAAAAAAAAAAGTTAGATACCTAATTACAATTCCTCCTTACTTAAATGTTGGAAGTCGATGAAAAAACATTGTTGGACTAGTCAGATACCGAGAAGGGGCATAGAAGATGCATGGAAGTTAGGCTGATTATTGATAGCCACAACATTATTGTGTTGTGAATTTTGGATCATCTTTTAACCACTTACTTGATGCCTACTCTCCTGCAAATGCATGTGCATTGGTTCAATTTTTTTCCATTTCTAGTTTTCTCACGTTTTTCATGTAATTCCTGCTCGTGTTGGTTTTGATTGGTAGATCAAAAAGTCATTTTGATAAGGTAAACCGCCCCACTGCCCACACAATATATATATGGATTTGACATAATACGTGCGGTGCACAATAATCACATTTTTGAAGTATTAATTACCACTTAATTAGAAAAATTATTGGGATTTGATTGTATGTATTCTACTCATATGCTTTTGATCATTATCGTTAAATGATCCCAAAGTTCAATTTGGATTGATTGAGATGGATTAATAATGTAACATTAAACTTTCTAGTTCTTGGATTATATTATGGCCAGCATCTCTAATATTTTAAAAAGAGGAGAATTTCAAAAATAATCACGAGTTTTTGATGCACATTCATTCGGATGAGGATCCTCTCCTAACCTAAATTTTTCCTAAGTTTTTACACAAAATCCTAACCATTAAATTGGTTATGTACTACATATCTTCATATGTGTCAAAACTTTTTAAAAAGAAAGATAATATAACATAAAATCCTAATCATTAAATCCACATACCTTCAGATGTGTAAAAGATTAGAAAAGGCTTAGATTAGGAGAAAATCTTAATCTCATCCCATAATAGCTTAAGTGGTTAATACACTTTCTCCCCACGTTAATAATGGAGGGTTCAAGTCCCTTTATACACATTTATCAATATATCTGGGGAGTTTTCTACTCGTATTGTAAGATAGATGTCTCCTAATTAGGTTCTAGTAAACTTGTAATTAATCTTATAATCGTACCGTTTTTGATAAAATGACAAACAACTCTAAAAGTTTTAAAAAAATATGAGGTATTTTATCGAATTAATGGATTTTTTTTTTGGCTATGGAAAAATGAGTTTTATTTAATTCTGAATCACATTAATATTACTCATCAATTTGCATCAACCTCAAGAAGATGGTTAGATTCTGCTCTTTAATTTGAAAATTTTTTGAGCACTACAACTATTTTTTTTTCCCATTTTGTTGAATATGAAGTATTAGAGAAAGGTGAAATATAAAATAAATAAAAATTGAAAAAAAAATAGTTATGGTGCTAAAAATAAAATTTCAAAATTTTTTTTATTTTTTTTAAATCTGACACCTTTCGGGTTAGAGGACTACCGGGACCAACCGAAATTAAATCATGCAAGCACGGTCCGGACAACTACTTCCAATAACAGGAGACAATAACTACCGGGACCAACGGTCCTGACTACTATTCCCAGCAACGGGAGGGGTCTACCCACACGATTGCATTTTTATAGACAATGAAGGGACAAAATATTTACATACACTAAGTGTTAAATCTTGGTGGCTTGGAGAGGTTTGGGCCTCTAACCACCAAGTCAAAATGGCCTTGTATTTCAAATTTTATTTATAAGTAGATTTTATTAAACTTATTATCTAAAAAAAATCACATTAAAATTTATTAAACTTAATTAAATTTTATAAATGTCCGTACAAAAGTTAAATAAAAGATCCTTTGTGAGAGAATCACTGTATATATCGTATTTAGTAAGGAAAAACACAAAATGTGTTGAATATATCAATTGTGTGTAAAATAGATATAATACATTAAGCAAGTAAAATAGGGAATAATGTGTAACACATGATTATGGAAATGTATGCGTTGTCTAGCTAATTCTAGTCTAAATTAATGTCAATAGCAAACTTTATGAAATCAAATGAATGGAAATTAATGGCGGTGAAGTGCTCAACATACACGTTTCCTTAATCAAATCTCGTGACACGTTACCTGCTTTACTCTTCACGGGATCGGTGCATGCTTCTCGTTTTCTCTATTTTTATTTCATTCAATTACCAATAGGGTGCAAACCGAAATTTCAATTTCCACATAATTTTATTAATCAAATATTTTTAGAATTCTGTTAATGTGCATAAGGTTAGAAAATGGCATTCTAAATAGGTTTTTTAAAATTCAATTTCAAATATGGTCGATATAGATCAAAGTGGATTTTATATTCTCATCCGTGTGGTAATCAAAATGATTTTTAAATGAATGGAAAATTGTTATGGTAATTAAATTTATAACGGTCATATCAATGATCATGAATGACAATTGAATTTGTAACTGTCAAATCAATTGTTATGATTGTGTAACAGACAATTAAATTTGTAACGGTCAAATTAATTATCATGAATCCATTTGTAACTGCCATTCCATTGAATGTATATATATTGGCATCAAATTACTTTGAAAAAACATAGAATCATACACCAAGCAATTTCGAAAAAAAATTTCCTTCGATTTCCGAGTAATAGAGTTCTAACATTATTTAGTTCGCCGGAGTTGTCTAACGACAATCAATCCAAGCAGTTATATCTTGGGAAACATACGTACTCACAGTAGGGGACGAATATATTTTAAGGATACCGTGTGAAACACGGGCCTCAACTTTAATCTTAAATTATTGTCTTAATAATTGTTCACATTTATATTCAATCATTTTTCATTAGCATCTGTTTGATTTATATATGTGTACCGACAACACATACTTCATATCCATACCAATAAGGACCTACTTATCGATAAATTACTTTTTTTAAAAAAAATTCTTATGCATAAAAAATATTGCATAATATCAAATAGTAAATTGCAATAAAGTATCCCAACATATGGATAAATTGTAACCAAATCGCACTTTTACTTTTAATTACAGTTTAGTATTCTTAACTAACTGGTTGATCGTTAGAGTCAATAGTCAACCAATATTCAGAAGGATAATATGATTATTTTCTCTTAAATTTGTTTAAAACATTAATAAAATTTTTAAAAATTAAATAGATCTCCACCGTCCAAGATTGATGAATGGTGAAGATCATATTGTTAAAAAACAAAAACAAAAAAAAAACTAATATATATATTACGTTCTTGATTGATGGAAATCTAATCTTCGGAGTAGATCTGCTGCCATCTGCAATTCACAAATGGCAAAATTGCGATGTCATTGCATATGGCAATGGCTCCACGGGTAGGGATGTCAAAAATCTCTGACCTGTCTCAAATAAAATCCCCGAATGCGTTCGTATTAGGTATAGATCACTCCTGCCTCAAATGCGTTCGGATTTGGAGCGAAAATCTAAAAAATCGCCCAGAGCACGGGTTGAATATGGAGCACCCTGCCCAAAATGGATTTCGGGTATAGAGCATGCCGATTCAACACTAATCCGATTCGTTGCCATTCCTATCCATAGGAGCAGATCCGCTCCCATTGATGGAGTACATCTGCTCCAATTCGTGTGTGTGTTTTTTTTGTTCTTGGTTGGATGGATTGGATCTCCACTTTTTATTCTTTTTTTAAATAATTTTTTTAAAAAAATATCTTGGTAGGTTGGATATTCATTTTTAAAATATATATATTTTTTTCATTTTATCTATTTTATTATTTTAATATTTAATTAAAAAATAAAATTATTGTAATAATTTATAGGTAAGGGTATTTTAGGCATTCCATATATTTTAACCAGTCAACAGTTAAATTTGACGGTCAACTAAGCAATCAATGGTATTAAACTATATTCAAAGCAAACGTGCGATTTTGGTATAATTTACCAATATATTAAGTTATTTCATTACAATTTATTATAATATATCAAATCCATATATGAAGTTTGAGAAAATAAGACAGAAAATTGATAATATAAAAGTAAAAGAAGAGTATATATATATACACTAAAGGATGTAGCAACCTAATTATCATAAGTATATAAAATATAAAATAATTAATTATCATTAAGCTTATCTGATTAACAATTTAATAAGTTCGCAGGAGGTTCGATCCCAGTATCGGCACATTGCTTTACCAAATTATTCAATACTATAAAAGTTCAACCAATTAAGTAGCAAATTCATTATATTTACAAGTTGATATCGTGAGTTTAAATCGTATAATCTCTCCATCTAAATTTTAAATTTCTGCTAGGGAGAGGTAGGTGTCAATAGATGGAAGCAAAGCCGCAAATACGTTACCTAAAGTAATTGCGAATCACATGGCTCTCAGTTTGGTCACTAACTTTGCCTGAAAAGACTAGCAACTTGCGGAGTTGTGTCAAGTTGTTGTGCCCACCCGAATAATAATCACGTGATGAAAAACAAAACATTAATCGCATGCCATAATTTAAATAAGAGGATAGAACCAGATCACTCACCTTTTAACTAATTCACATTAAATTTCAACCTTAAATCTTAAAAAAAATAATAATAATAATATTACTGCATCTTAGGTGTTCAAATACAAAACTTATTTTTTCTTAAAATACATCTTAAGAATACGTAATATGAATATTTATTTTCATATTGAAAGTCGTTTATTTTTAATATAGGAAGCTATATTTATTTATATTAATTATATTTTATTTATAATATAAAATTTTAAATATTAGTAGTTTAAAGAAGTTTATAAAACTGGCAAACAAGTGATATTTGGTGAGAGAATTTAAAATTGGATATAAAAAATATATTATAAATGAAATTAATTTATCGTCAGTATAAGTGAGAAAAAATAAGATATTTTTGAATGTCCACAACAGGAGGACAAATGTGGAAATTGGCAAAAGGGAGGCAAAGAAGATAAAATGAAAAGAGAGAGAAGCCGCGAAACACGACGTTGTTGTTTTTTTTTTATAATTATAATAACACGTTGTATTTTTAATGGCCGTATTTCACATTTCAGTCGACATGTGAAAGACTAACATGGCGCCCGAATCTCCAAGTCGACCCGCGGTTGAAATTAAAACCTCTCGGCAGTCGGGTACACATTGCTTTTTTGCAAATATTATTATTTTATAAATAATAATAAATAAATAAAAACTGGGATTTGTGATAATATTTTTCTATTGTTTATTCGAATATTTTTAAAATAAAATAAAAACCCATCTGGACGCACCCGGTGGATGACCCAAAAATTAGATATTATTATTATTATTTTTTTAAATTGTATTTCTCAGTCTATTTAATAAATAAATTTGTTTTTTAAAATGATATAACTTAAAACTAGATAAGTTATTTTTCTGCTGACATAAAATATTTCTGATGAATTTCAAATTGTCACAAATTTTTTTTTGCCAAAACTTCGGATTATCAAAATATAATTTTATACCAAAGGTCAGTTACCTTATTACTTGAAGTCTCACAGGTTCATTCAAACCACCAAAGTTCAAATTTTGATAGGTACATATTGTCCAATTATTACGTGTAGAATTGTAATTAATGTGGATAGACCTCTCCAATATCGAGAGTATACGGCTCCCCGTATTAAAAGTAAATAGCTTTCATTTTAAAAGTGGATGTTCGGATCGTACCAATAGGAGTTTAAACTTGGTAGATTTTAGTAGCTCTTTGACCCATAAGGTGTTAGATTTAAAAAAATATATAATTTTATTTAAATTATATAAAGAATATCAATAACATTATTTATATGTGATACATAAAAATTATATAATTTTAATTTCTTTAATATTCTAACCCTTTTTTTTGTCTTCAAAAATACTTTAAAAGTTGAAAGCAATGAATTTGAACCTCAATTTAAATTTGGGCCACTCTAAAAAAAACATTACAATAATTCTTTACAACATTTATCCAATAAAAAATGTACAAATAACACTGAACCTATCTGAAATTTATTAAATTATAATCATAATTAAAGTTTACAGAAACTCACACTAAACTTTCTTGACGTTAAATTTAACCGTTAAAAAATAGGCTCGAGTCTCCCCTAATTCGTGATTCATGATAAATTCATAGTGGATCTATCATATATTTCTAGTTTCATCTTATACTTTTATTTTTTTTTTAAAATTAATTTTATTTTTTAACGATCAAATTTAATATTAAAAGAATTTAGTATAAATTTTAATAAAATTTAATTTTAAATATAATTTAATAACACTCGAAAAGATTATAGTTAATTATTCAATAAAAAAAATGTTTAGACAGATAAGAGGATAAAACCGACAACCAAAGTACCGTAAAGTCCGGGATTCAATATGCAATAAACTCCAGTCACTTTTCGTTGTAATAAAGAAGATTAATTAATTAATTAAAATTTAAAAAGAAAACACCACACATGTGACACAAAGGCACGTGCGTGAATACGAAAATGCATATGCGGAAAACGAAAAACCACCACAAGATCAGAATGATATGAAGTGGCGGTTTTTTGGTCACATTACATTACATTGCATGTTCCACGTGCTAAATTAATTAATTGATTTTGTTCTTCTTCGTATCGTCGTGTCTGTATCTGGTTTGCGTGCGTTACGTGTTTAGTTTTTATTATTAACAAAAATAATTTAATTTGTCGCCTCAAAAAACATGTATATAAGTCTTCTTCCTTTAAACTTGCTCTGCCACCCAACTTTTTCTCTCCATTAAAGAAAAAGAAAAAAAAAATTGGATCCATTAATTCTCTCTGTGTGTTTAATTTCAAGATGAAGAGGAACTGCAGTTTGGAACTCCGCCTTCTTCCGCCCTCGGATTCTGTTTCCTCCTCCGATTTCGGCGGCGCTGGCCGTTCTACAAGCCCGCCGGAAAACCAACAGAAACAGCTTACAATTTTCTACGGCGGAAGGGTCTGCGTTTGCGATGTTACAGAGCTGCAGGCAAGAGCGATTCTAATGATAGCAAGTCGAGAAATGGAGGAGAAAATGAGAAGCCCAAGTAGTGGATCGCCATCATCGGCATCGCCACCGGTTTCGCCCATTATAGAGTCTCAACTATACAGTCCTGTTCCTCCAACGGGTTTGTCGATGAAGAGATCGCTGCAAAGGTTTCTCCAGAAGAGAAAGCATAGGGTTCTCGCAGCATCCCCCTATTGATCGATCCATGCATGATGATGATGATGATGTTGTTGTACCATTATTATTTGATTTCAATGGATGATGATCACCACGTGTTCAAATTCTGTTCATTGACGGAACAGTACCATTAATGTGGACGCTAGCAAATCACACATGCTAGCTAACATAGAATTCACATTTGTAAAATCATAAAGTTTTTTGTTCTTTTTTATTTTTAATTAATTTTTTAACATTTTTAAGATTTTCCATTCTGGGATCTATATATTGATGATTAAAATTTCTCTCTCTCTCCTCACAAATTAAATCCTAATTTTGTGGCAATTAAATTGAACTATTTTTTATTAGTTCAATTTAATTTTGATTTATAAAATGTAAATGTAGGTACACAATTTAATGTTATAGTATCAATTTAATGCTAGTTAAAATACACAGTTCTTGTGTGTGTGTCTATATATATATTTTGAATTGACAGTACAGGTTTAACTAATTAATCAGTAGATTCCGGTAATCTGGGCCATTGGTTTCAGTAGTCCTTATTTTCCGTTACTAGAAGTAATTATCCAGACTATGTTTGTATAATTTAATGTCTATTGGCTCCTATAGTCTTTTGATCTGTAAAGTATTAATTTTTTTTTAAAAAAAAAAAAATGAGCCAGTAGATCCAAATTAAATTATCTTATTATCCCAAAACTAGAAAGTTTAATTCATCAATTTCAAGTTAAAATGAATTGAACTTGATCAACAATAGTGATCTGAAAGTAAACAACATGTAAATCAAATGAACCAATTAATTGGTTTTCAATTAGGCTTGGTAAAATGAGGGTTTTAACTTGGACCGCATGTAAACCCTCAAAAAATCCGTAAATTTTAAAAGGGTTCAAACTCAGCCTTAAACTCTCTATATGGGCTTATGGTGCGAGTTTAAACCTAACTTGTAAAATATAAGAGTTTTATTTAACGCTCATTTTTATTAATTTTTGTTGGGGGCCAAAATGAAAAATAAAAAACAAGGGCAATAAAAAAACAGCCCTTATTTTTTATTTTTCATTTTAACCCTCAATCATATAACCAACGTCATTAGTACCATCATAACCTGTATGGCACCTAGGCACCCAAACCCTACCTTTTTCAATATGAGGCTGCTACCGTGGGTGATTTTGGAGGGAATATTTTGCACCACAATCTCCACGGCTGCTGCCGTCTCCTTGGCGTAGTGGTAGGAGTTGGAGGCGACAGAGAGGAGAGAAAGAATGGGTGAAATCCAATAAGATTTGGTTAAAAAGACAGGACATAAGCTGGTTGTTTTTTTCTTCTTCTTCATTTTCTTCCTGCATAGCCAGCGGTGGATCAGTGGATATGGGTTGTTTTCTTCTTCTTCTTCATTTTTTTCCTCCGTAGACGGCGGTGGATCCGTCGATATAGTGAGAAGTGAGGCTTCATGTGTATGTGTACTGTGATGAAAAAAAAAAAAACCCCTTATGGTTGCAGGTTATTTGCGGGTTTAGTTTTTTATGGTTGCAGATTATTTGCGGGTTTAAAATGTACCCGCATTTTAACCCGCAATCAACCCTTAACTAATATGAGTTTAAAAAAAATTTTATATCCGGATTTTATATAAATACGATCTGGGTATATAGGATTAAAAAAAACCTCATATCTGAATTTTATATATAAACCCATACCGTATAATACGGTCCGGTTGGATTGAGTAAACCTGGACCATTTTGTCATCTCGATTTTCAATATACAAATCCAATTCAGTTTACTAGAATTATTAAAACTATAAAAACCAATTCAGTTAGTTTTCAGATATTAGTTTCCGTTGGTAGTACAATATATATTATGGCCTTACAAATATTTTAAAATTTTATTTTAATTGCATAACAATCACAAATTACTTAATTACCACATCATTAATTATAAAACAAAATTTGACATATTTTGTTTAGCTTGTGTAATATTGCTCTAATTAAAATTTAAATAGTTGATGATCTTTCTTCTTCTTCTTCTTCTTCTTGTGAACTCAAAATCATCTACTAATATGAGTTGTTAATCAACTTTTAAAAATCTCGTAACACTTAAAAATAATAAATTCAAGTCTCGTATAGCAATTAGTGAAATTTTAAATGTTTGTGCACAAATCTTGATCATGATTTTTTAAAAATTATATATATAAAAAAAAAGGCTGTTTACTAGTTTAATTTTGAAGAACTTTTATGGTCCCATATTTGAGCTGCTACATAATCATTCGTTAGACATAAACTTTGACTAATCCACATGAATAAAAAGGTGTAAGTTAGGCTGTATATTCCACCAACATTTGTGCTTTTATATTAATTGATAAAATATCTTGTCACTCATAGTTCAAGTGGCTAGTGAATTTCTCTCTCATTTCAGTGGTGAAAGCTCAATTCACATTATATATATTTATCCGTATATATAAGTAATTTTCTTTCCTTATATATTTTCTATTATAGGAATAAATATTCAGATCGTATGTTTAATGAGTGATCTCAGTAGATTCTGATAATTATTAATATCATAATTTTATTCCTTTTAAAAAAATGTCTTGCCAGCTCACAAGCACGTGTCAACATCATATATTAAACAATTATGATACACTATTTTAATTTCTTAATATATATATATATACAAGAGACATGTGTTTGCATCTAATATTTTCAAAAGTAAATGTTTACTCATAAGTCAGAACATATATTGCTACTTTTTTTGGATTTATGACACATGTTCCTATTAACTTCTAACAAATGCATCTTTATTCAACCTATTAACTTTCTATTTTCATGTATATATCGGAAGACTTCTCCACTAATAAATGTGTTTTTTTTTATTTTTTAAATGGATTCAAACAGGTTGTTGAGTTATGAGTATATATCGAGACTTAATTAATTAGATCAATAGGTTGAATAATAATATCCGTATTAATAGAGAATAGAATTTAAATTTCTATTTCGTAATTAAAAGATATATAAACTAACCACTTGAGTTATATTACTTTTAAAATAATAGTCATTTGATTTGACAAACTACCTAGAAATCAATAATATTAATATATATATATATGTTTGGGGTCGGCTTGTGCTTTTTCTTCTGAACTGGTAACGGGATGTTGAAAGCACTTTTTTTTTTTTTCGAAGACGTTGAAAGCACTTTTAAAAATGGCTTTTACAATAAAAATAATAATAACAATTATATATTAGCAGATTCCATCACATTTTTTGTATTACATTTTGGTTTCTTTTTCTTTTCGAGTAATGAATACGGCAACCAGGGGGACCTCAGTCTTAGTATATTATTTAGCATGTAAGTTGATATAGTTTACTTTCTTTTATCTTTTTATTAAAATAATATATATATATATATATATGTAATTTTAATAAGAGTAAATAACGTATTCTACTGAAATTTGCTTAATTATAGACGGAGTCAGCTTTTGGGTTTGTTGACAAAGACCTCCCCTCTCATTAATTAACTTTTAGGTTTATTGACAAATACCTCCCTTCCCATTAGTTAATTTTTGGGTTTTTTTTACAAAGATCTCATCTGGTCTACTATTATATTTGACCAAATTTTATTAAAAGTAGGAGATGTGTTTGCAATAAATGATAAAGTTGACTCCGCTTGTAGTTGACAAAACTTTAGGGGAGGTCGATGCAATTAGCTCTTTTAATAAATTCAAAACATTAATCAAAAAATGAAAGGTTGCCGGTTGCCACCAAAGTTCCCTTATTTTCTCAAACCACAAAGGTTCAACACTTAGGTAGTGTATATATTATTCTTACTATTGTCCATAATAATCCAATTGTGTTGGTAGATCTCATGTCTTGTTGAGAGTATACGGATTTCGAAATAAAAGTAGATGTTCGAGCCGTATTCATATGGTTTAATATTAGTAAGTATCAGTAGTCTCTGACCCGTAAAGTGTCAGATTTACAAAAAAAAAAAAAATTAGAAAGTTACCCATAACTTACGTCAATCACAATTCGCAACACTAATTAAAAAGGTAGCTGCAAGCGCAAGGTGCTTGATTTTCCTCGTCTCGTCGAAATGATTCTATTAATTTTGCTTGGTAGCCTAACCCAACCTTAACCTAAGGGCACATGTCCTACATCAGAAAGTGTTATTGGGTAATTTGGCAAATGATATAGCAGCAGCAGCATGTAATTGGGTGAATTTAATGTTATACACAGACAAGTAATAGCAATTTGTGCGGCTGAAAGAGATGTGACTTGAAACATATTTGAATTCTTAGTCCGATAATTGCCAAAATGCAAATACTTTGAATTGATTGATTGACACAAACGAAACCAAATTGTTGATTGTTGAATGAGATGGGTCTCCCAATTTTATTCATTTTAAACGTGTCAGAGGAAGGTTCCTGTGAGCATCAAACAGCCAACTCGCATCGACGATTCACATGAGCTAAACCTTGCAAGCAGTGTGGAAACAATGTGCAAGTTGTCTTGTATTTCAGATGGACTGGCCTTTCTCAGTTACCCAAATCATATGTGGGTGTGGGTGCACCAATCACCATTTGTAAGTATTAGATAGGTGTGGTGAAATGTAAATATACGTTTAGAAGAACTTCGTTTTTTTTTTTAGATTTTAAAAACGCTTTTTAATTATTATTTATATATATCATTTAATTGTCACACACACCAGTAAAGTTTTTAGACAACTAAAAATATTATTTTATCTATGGAAAAAAAACTCAAATTTTAAAATTTTTCAAGTAGATATTTTAAGCTTTTAAATATAATAAAATATATAATATAATCATATTATATTTTATTAATTTTACAATACATATCCTAAAATTATATCTATTTTTAGTAATCCTATCACTTCAAAGAGCTTTTTTAATTAACAACCAAACTACCAACGTCTTTTAATTAAAAACTCTACTTGTAAAGGTTCTATTTCTAAAATAAAATATTTATTTAAAAAAACTCTTCCAAACGGATTCGAAATATATAAAAAAAAAATTTGTCAACAAACCCCCCCCCCCCCCCCCCCCCCCCCCCCCCCCCCCCCCCTAAAATTCAAAACACAAAAGGAGAGAGAGAAAATTGAAAAGTTAATAAACAGAAATTAAGAAAACATTAATAAAAAAAAAAATTCTAAATCTCAATCACCCATCTCAAATATGGCTCAATTTTAATATAATTTTTTTTCATTAAAAACCCTAAAATAAGATGAAATTACCAAACCACCCTTCATTCCATTTAACTTTAATGGTCAACACTACCGGCAAAAAGAAGGGGCGAGTGTTATATTTTTCGAAAAAATGTTTTCTTATGTCACAACTCACACCCAAAACCTCAAGTAGCTTTTGTGTAAATTCCTCTAAAATTGCTACTTTCTCATTGATATTTACACCCAAAACCTAAAGAAGTGCAGAGGCCATGCAATGCTTCATGTTTAGGTAAAGAAAATCGGCATGTGTATGCGAGTTTTATGTGATGAAACATCTCTTAAATGTCAACCATCCCTCTTTAAAACATACACATGCTGAAGATTAAGAGACATATTTTCAACAGTTTGTCTACAGCCTTACTTGTTGACACCGTATATAATCATCTAAATGTATACACAGGTACATCAATTATACTTGTACAACAAATGAAATATGAAACCATGATTTGTCTAATTATAAACAAATTACAGTATTTTCGTGCTTTTATTGACGAAAGAGGTGGCTCATTGAATAACTTCCCTTCAAATTGGGCAACCTCTTCACTGGATTCTATTTTTTGTTATGACTTACGAATCAGCGTGAACCCCATATAAATTGGTAAACGGAGTAGTAGTATTATTATGATAGAATGGCCACTTACCCATGCTTATTCAAGACCATGGCCACTTAGCATCTCTCCACTTAAACCACCGACTTCCACTGCTTCTGCCAGCAAGATATCCATGGTTATCATTCTCCCCTCCGACTGCTGGACAGCACTGAAGTTTCTGATCACGTATCAAAGCTTCCTCCTTATATGCTGGGTCAGTATACCTTGGATGTTGAACGAATGGCACCTTTTTCCACCAAAGCTTAAATGCCTAGAAAAACAGTAAATGACAGTAACAAGTTAACTCAATCTTAAAGCATCATGAAATGTACTACTTCAATTTGAGTGTATGTATTTCCATTTACATTTGACGACAAGTAGACCGTGGAAGAATGTGCATAGGTAAGGAAGAAAAACAAATTCCAGAACCACTTAAAAAACTCTCAAAAACTTTCAAAGCTACATTCATCACTTAAAAATATCAATATAGTAACATATGAATATATGATAACTAAGGTTAATCAAATAATGCTTCTGGGGTTAGGTAAAAGGTCGGGGCACTTCTATCTTTGGTTGTCATGTTTTTTTCACTAACAGAAAATATAATTTTCCTATTAAAGCCAAGATGTTATTTTCCACTATTATAAACATAAAGCATTTCTGAAAATTGAGGTATTCCTAACATCAAGTAAGTGTCCCTTCTGAGCTTTTTCTTGCCAATAAAAATACAGCGCAGGTTATATGACTTTCAGCACTATAAAAGAAAAGCACCACTCTCCTTACAAAACACTGACCAATACCAGAAGCCAGATTTTATAATAGCATTACTGAACTAAATTAGAAGGATAATCTTCAGGTATAAAGCAAAAAGGCAGCTGTTTAGTCATTCCAAAGAGTTGATGCTAACAGCTTAACACTGAGAGCATAGCAAAAATGAGATTTAACAAAATTTTCAGTCCCACTTACATGCCAATATATCCAGATCGCAACCTTATGAGGCATCAACCAGAAGAACATGGCATTATCAGACAACAGTGATGATGATACCCTTTTAGCTTTCAAGGTAGCTACAAAATAGTCACCAAGCTCAGGGTGTTGAACTGAAATTGTTACAATCAAATTCTCCCCAGGAGTATTTGTCCTGATCCTCCAATTCCCGAGCATGTCCTGAAACATTTATGCAAAAACTTGCTTAGTATAGAATTTCTATTTAATTCTAAGACTGAGCAAAATGTATAAATCACCCAAGACAAGGCATGACCTTTCGATGCAAGGATTAATTTTTGCTCAATTAATTTGTACGAACCTTAATTAATTAAAATGTATTTTTGCACAATTTAAACTGTACGAATCTTAATTAGTTAAAATGTTAAGCAGCATATTCTTATTTACCATTCCTGCCTCCCTCCCTTGCACTATATAGAGAGTTGCTCAGGTCTAATCGTTTTTAGGTCTTTGTCAATTTATTAGGCCTTTAATTTTTGACTTGAGATAAGTATCAAGTTTCCTGAGAACACAATAAGAAAGAAACAAAAAGTGCAAAACTAAAGGAATGAAGAAACTTACCATAAAAGGACTAACATGCAATGGTTTTGCCACTAAATCAGAGTTGGGATTGAAAACAAATGATACTCTTTCGGCCCATGGTGTATTAGTTACCTGAAAGACCAGAAACCACCAATATTATCAGCAAATTCCTGTAGCTTTTCTTATCAGTTTGACTGAAATTTAACCCATGTCAAAATAATGCAGCAACAGAATAAGCTCATTCTATCAAAAATCTATGCACAACATGAGAGAAATCATGGGAAGGAGATGTACCTCTTTCATACTTCTCTCAATTTCAGACAAAATGGGTAAATGGTCTCACTGATCCCAAAAGTACCAAAATGGGCCAATAACTGAATGTGTATGAGTGGGTGATTCTGTGTGTAAGTGCATGAGAGAGTGAGAGAGTAGCCTGACTCAGAATCTAGACTACAGTTAAAATTTAGGCAGAAAGATATAGAAAATAACCATTGGTTAGGAATAAAAGTAGAATCTACTTGGTAATGAAGCGTTTTTCAAAAGCCAAGACCTGGAGAATGTTTTGTTAAAAATATGTGATCATCCACTTTGACTACAAGTCTCACTACACAAATCTGAAGCTATTTATTAAAATAAATTATTTTTTAGCATCTATTCAGCATATTAAAAGGGAAAGGAGCTGATGGATACATGCAGTACCTTGATTTGGAAACAGTAAATAAACAACACCAATGTGCTTGCTAAATTGGAATAATAAGTGACACTGACAAAGGGGCAATATATTCTTAGGATCTTCCTCACTATAACAAAGATTTGAAACGAATAATGTATGTTCATCCAGTCCTCAGAACAAAAAGGTCACTAATTTGAGACTTCTCTCATAAACTATAGTGAAAAGTCAGAAGTTTATTTTAGCCCTTTACAACTTTGTGTCCAAATTTAGAAAAGGTCAAAGATGGTTACGCAGAATTTGGACTTTTGAGGATCTATGAATTGCATTTGGTATTTGTTATGCTCGGACTAAGTGGCACCAATGCAGCTTGTTGAGTACATATTTTGACATATTTACAGTCCCCAATCGTTGTGTTATTGATGAAAGAAGGACAAAACACAATTCAAATTGTGGTTCGAATTTTGTCAACAAGTGAAACCAAGATATATCCACCACATGGCTTTACTTGAAGAAGAGAATGTTATTTTGACTAATGAATTTCTAACTATCAAAAACAGGTAATGTTTTCAAAGTTCATGGTTCTTGTTTCACATATCAATTAAGTATGCAATTCTTTTATCAGTAATATCATGAACATTGATAGTTAGAAAATTATTTAATTAAGTTTAGACTTGAGATTTCAACATTAAACATAATTTTCTTTCATTCTCTGTCTTTCATAAAATTGGATACATTAAACACTAAACACTTGCTTTGTGGTCTCAGTTGATAACTGTTTTTAACTTACAAATACTTGAGTACATGCAAGTAATATCTAGCTGCATGCATCCATTTTGTGTTCTAACTTCTAAGTTGGTGAATTCAATCCCCCAAGTTATCTTCTCTTTTCTTTGTTCATTTGGCTTCAATTTGCAAAAGTGTACTTCAAATTAGCATGTTGATTCTTGTAGAGCTTCTCAAAAATTCCAAGTGTCCCTAATACTCATCATTTGAAAAAGAAGTCCAATTTCTCTTCTTCATCTAAGGCCTATTGATTATTGGCAAGAGTTGTGTTCAGATTGTATTTCTCAAATCAATCCACTTCTCTCAATTCACCAGATTTTCTTCTTCAAGTAAAGTCATGTGATGGATATATCTTGATTTCACATTTTGACAAAATTCTAACCACAATTTGAACTGTATTTTGTCTCTCATTCATCAATAACACAACAATTGAGGGTTGTATGTCAAAATATGTACTCAACACAGCCGGTGCCCTATTTGAAAAAAACGTATCTCTGAATGAGTAGAATCAAAAATGCATTTTGCTTTAAACTGAACTAAAATTTGAAGGATAATCTTAGATCAACTAATAACTTTGAGAATACAATAAAACTTTCTCATTAAAGAAGCACGAGATTTACAAACCTCAGCTATGCACTTCTTCAAATGCTGAGTAGTACCTTCCAAATCATAACAGTAGTACAAACTTAAAGGATTTTGTTCATATCCCACACTACGAGGTATTGTCAAGAGGAAACTGCACAATAGATACAAATATCAATTTTTGAAAACTGAAACCAAACCAAGAATTATATACTACAAGAAAAGGAAAAAAAATAAATACCAAAATATAAATAGGACAGATAAGGAATACCTAGAAGAATAATTGTAAATCCTACATCAGTTAAGTTTAGGATAGAGTTATAATCATAATCCCCCTATAGTTTGGGACATTAGATAAAATAACCCCATAGTTTTATTTATAGTCAAGCTACCCCATAATTTAATTTTATAACTAAACTCCATCCTGCCGTTAATTTCTGTTAAGTTGAAGAAAAGAAAAAGATTGATGGATCTCCAGTGTCCAAATGGACGATGGAGATGAAAAAAAGAAAAAAAATTGAAAAAAAGTGCATAAAATATAAAAAAATTAAAAAAAATTAAAAAACATATAACATAAATAAAAATATTTTTTTTAAAAAAAAAAGATGGATCTCCACCGTCCATCACGGTGGAAATCATAACAAAGAGAAAAAATAAAAAAATAAAAAAAAATATTGTGGATCTCCACCATTTGCAGCGATGGAGACTAGATCTCCAACGATCTCCATCGCTGAATGGAAATCATCTCCATCTGGGATCTCCACAATCTCTTTTCCTTTTTTTTTTAAATTTGTTTTCTTTGTTATGATCTCCACCGTTCATTTTTTTAATTTTTAATGTTTTATTTATTTTCAATTTTTTTTTTATTATTATCTCTACCGTCAATCTATGGAGATACGGTGGAGATCCATCTTTTATTTTATTTTATTTTAATATTTATATTTCATCTCTACCGCCCATCACATGATAGACGGTAGAGACCCATTGATGTTATAAATTAAAAAATTTTAATTTAAGCTTTGTAGTTATTTACCCAGATACCCTTGCTGCCATCAAATATTTAACGTAATATTTAACGGTTAAGGGTATTTTGGGAATAAAAATTGACAGCAAGTGGGAGTTTGATTATAAAATGAAATTATGGAGGTAGTTTGACCATAAATAAAACCGCGAGGTGTATTTTGTATAATACCCTAAACTACAAGGTTTTTATGATTATTATCTTTTAGGATATTGTATCACTTTTTTAATTGGTAGGATCTCTCCACCCTTTTGCTTAAACTTTTTAGGTTTTTGAGTTTGACAGGGTATAAGAGCTAAGGTACCCTACTTGGTTTAGTTTCCCCTTCCTAGGTCATATGAAAAGCCAATTTCTTAATGTTGCACATAAGCCGTGTCAAAATATCCAAAACGGTTCAGCTCTGGATCTGATATAGCTTCTTATGATTTGGCCCTTGCCACCTAATAACATGATCTAATAGAATTAGATTTCCTAACAGCTATATTCCTCAATAGATATCAAGCAGTTTGATCATTACATTTACATTTGCATTGACAATTCAATTTGCAAATATCAATTGATTACTTTTAAAAATTAATAAAAATACGGGCAAAGCTTATTCCTCAAACTTCACCAAATTAGACCAAGCATTTTCTATTTTATAATTCTCTATTTTATAATTCTCAAATGACTCCGACTCGACTTGGTATGAAAAGCGTAAGATAACTTACTAAACAAAAAAGAAAAGAGAAAAAAAATACAAAAACAGAAACATTAACTGTGAAATAACAAAACCAAGCATATAGTGCTAGATGATTGTCCAGTTCCTTTGTAATGGTTCCTTTGATGTTATAATACTGGTTTGTTCTCAAAAAAAAAAAAATAACAAAATCAAGCAGCATAAGAAAGAAATAGCCATTGATTTTAGCTAGTGTATGGTTAAATTCTAAATCTAAACTTAGGTTGAAAAGCAAAGTCTGGTGTGTACTCTAAATTCAGTGAGAAATGAAGATATAACCGTCCGAAAGAAAACCTAGGACACAGCCTCCATTGTCCTGAGACTTAAGAACCTGACCTGACTAATTTCAAAAATTGAGTTCAAAGACAGCACAATTTCAAAAATATAGATATTATGATAAAGAAACCAAGTGTCAGTCAAGCTACGCGTAATAAGATGAGTTGGAAATGTGTACACAGGTCCGTCAGTCTCGGCAACTCGGCGAGCTTCGTCAGCGGAGAGATGGTCAGGCGGCGCTTCGATTGCACGGTCGAGATCGATGAAGGCGTAGCGCACGGCATACTTAAAAGCGTGGTGGACTGGGCGGCGGCGCTCGTGCCAGACGGTGCCTTGGTAGAGAGACACGTAGGAATCTGAGGCGCGTGATGGCCGGCGGAGGCGGAGGAGCGCGTGGAAGGGGGGGAGGAGGAGAGAGAGAGCGAGGGAAGTGAAAAATGTGGATATGATTGAGCACAGGAGATAGATTACCTCCATTCCGTCGTTTTATTCAATTTTCGAAATTTGACTCATTACTCAGGAGCCAGGACTCAACTTCGCTTCTCACGGAATGGATTATACATATATAGTCATTCCGATTCATGTTCCGTATATTTTGTTTTTAATTTAAAATTTTGGTGAGACTCTGTAGGTGATGTGTTCCCATCTAATGGTGTAGACTTGAGCGACATATTACTTGACAATAATCTAGAATTTTGGAGGAAAATATGATTCAAACTAAGGTTTAGTCATGGTCGTTGGAACTGAACCGGCGGTTTCAATTCCAGTTCCTTTTTTTGTCCAACTGGAACCGGGACCGGGGAGGTTCCAGTCCCGGTTTTGATTGGAACCTAAGGGGAACTGATAGTTCCGGTTCCTTCTCAGTTTTTTTAGAACCGGCGGTTCAACCGGTACTGGAGAGGTCCCAGTCCCAATTTCGATTGGCACTGGGAGGGAACTGACGGTTCCAGTTCCTTCCCGATTTTTTTGGAACTGGTAATTGAACCGCCGGTTCCAAAATCGGAACCGGCCCCAATAAAAAAATAAAAAAAATTAATAAAAAGTTAAAAAAAATAAACTAATGAATAAACCAAAGGTAATAAATCATTGTGGATGGACAATTAAAACTTTAGAAGTGTATATATATATATATGTGTGTGTGTGTGTGTGTGTGTGTGCGCAAATGTAGTTTCAAAATATATTCACTTTCAATGTGGGATTGGTTATATATATAGATAAGTAAAGATGGTTCAAGTGTTGTGCACTTTCAATGTGGAATTTGAGAATATAGTTAAAAATGGTTTACACTAGTCCCACATTGAAAGTAAAAAAGAAGTGTAGGAGATGAAGTTTTATATAAAATGATAGTAAGTCTCACATTCAAAAGAAAATTGTAGTGTAGGAAGTTGAGTGCTTATAAGTAATCCCACATTGAAAAAAAAAAGTATAGGAAGTTGAGTGCTTATAAAAGGAATGAGCATTTGTTGGGTTATGACTAAAGTGATATGTGTCCCAACAATAGTATTGAGTCATTTATTCATGTTTATTTATAAATTATTATATGGCCCAACAGTGTTGGGATAAATATATATATATATATATATATTTGTTTATATATATATAATTATTTTTGTATATATATATAAATATTTAAATAAAAAAAACCGGTTATAAATTGGAACCAGCGGTTTCGATTTTTTTTTATGGGCAACCGGAACCGGGACCAGGACCGGCTGTCTCGGTTCAGGTGCCCGGTTCTGAAATCATTTTGAACCGGAACTTTAGGTTCCGGTTCAAAACTGCCGGTGGGCGGTTCGAACCGAACCGGGGCCATCCCTACTAAGATTGGCCGCAGTTTCAGAACCGATGGTTCTAGTTTCGGTTCCACTTCAAAAATATTCAAGGTCTGAAGTGTCTAGAATCGAGGAAATTCATTGATTTTCTCAAGACTTGTTGTCTTCAAATTTAAGTTTTGAACTTTGAGGAACTATACATTCTTCTATGGAGGATTTGGTATTGCCGAAACAACTATGTTAACTAATTATGGGGGTTAAGGATGTGGTAGGGTGGTCCAGATCTTTCCTAGTAGATTTTCATAAGGTGTTTTCTTCAACCACAAACAAAATGGGTGTATCGCCCACACTAGTGCCGATGTGGATTGCTCCAAGAGAGCATGCCTTTAAAATTAACACTGATGCTTCAATTAATACAGCCACTAACTAAATGGGTTTAGGAGTCATAATTCATAATCAATAAGGTAAATTTATGTTATCGTGTGCCTAGAACTGTAAGGGTAGCTTCTCTTCGTTGATAGTTAAAGCAATGGTGATCCGAAAGGGCCTAGAACCAGCATTGGTAGTTGGCATTGGGCTATTTACTATGGAATCCGACGCTGCAATCCTTATGAGATTAATCTCTTCTTGAATTAGCCCATGTTTTGATATTGAGATTATTGTTAGCAACATCTTTTAGCTTTTAGATAAAGCTTGAATTAAGGGGCAGATGGTCTTGCTAAATTAGGTTTATCTGTTGATGATATTGTTGTTTGAATTGAGGATTACCCTGATTGTATTGAGTAGTTGGTGAAGAAGGATTCTCCTTCAGAGTTGTGTAGATGCTAAAATCTACGCTTGATGACTTGACGATCTGAGTAGTTAAGTAAGGCACGACAATTTGCAAAACAGTAAAGAAATAGTCGTGCTTTTGAGACACCGGGGTAATGTCCGCCAAATAGCCTCTGACGCCCAAGTTAGATCGTGAATCTAACAAGGGAAAAGTAAACGAAAAGGATACTACTTGGATCGATTATATGTCGAGCGGTAAAGGGTGGTTCGAAATGTCAAGTGCAAACAATAAGCTTAGAGGAGGCTATGTCATGTGTAGCTGGTTATAGGACTGTGTCGTGTGCCAGTCTGATTGATTAGTAGAAGAGTAACAACTTTAGAGTGAAAATGCTTGATCCCTAACAATGAAGCCATGGGGCTGTATTTATAGGAGTTGGTGCTAGTTGTTGCACCTGAATCGTGTTAGGATGTCATGCTCCAAGATATCAGGGATCCCTGTTATCTCAGAGCTATTTCACTGGGCAAGTTATGCTAAGTCTTTTGGACTCAGTCAATGGTTTTGATTGGGTCACCTGTCTAATGGCTGCTGGGTCGGTCGAGCGCTTGGGCTTCCTTTTTAGGTTCATAATGTCATTTGGGCTTGTTTTAACCTGTAGGGCCTGATTTTTGGGTCTGTTAAGCGTTGGGCTTTATTTTCTGGGCTGTTTTCAATTGTTTTGAGCTGTCTTTTTAAGTCTAAGCCTTTTAAGCTAGTTTTGACAACTACAAGTTGTAACCTCTTTTATTGAATGAATTTATTACTTTAAAATTAAAAAGGAGTAAATTTTATTATATATTTAATATTTTAAGTCAAACGGAATAAAACGGGGATAAGGATACCTTCCAAAAAACTCTCCCATCTCCATTTTCCCTAAATAGGTGGGAGAATGGGGATGGAGATAGGGATAAAGAACCTATATCTATTCTTATTTTCCTATTTGATATCCCTACAACCTAGTAAGGTTTTTTCACCCTCTTGGCTTATTCTATTGATTTTGTTTTATGTTTCTAATTTCTAATTTATTTTTTATTATTAATTAAATCTGACAAAAACTCACTTCTTTTTTTAAATGATACAATTACAATATTAATAACTGTCGGAACCTGCCGAGATTAATCATTAAACGTGCGGCTTGAATATCTATTTCCATAATAGGAGACATCTACTCTCACAATAAGGAAAAGAAACTACCTTCACATATTGGTAAATGCGCATAGTGAGACTTGAACCCTCATCATTAAGGTGGGAGGGAAGTACACTAACACAAAAGAGCGTTATAGGAAGAGGAATGGGCATTAGCAAATCTTGTAGAAGACGCTGAAGCCATATCAATTCACATATACCGTGAGTCATCGCCCTATACTCAGATTCTACATTGGACCTAGAAACAACAATTTGTTTCTTACTCCGCCAAGAAACCAAATTACCACCAATAGTGGCACAATACCCTGACGTTGAGCGGTGATCAGATCGGCAACCTACAAAATCAGCATTAGTCCATGCCTCGACCTGAGAATGAATGTGATTGCGAAACAAGACACTACGTCCAGGACGCTCCTTGAGATATCATAACACGCGAATAGTTGCCTGAAGATGGGGAATGCGCAGTTTGTGTATAAACTGACTGAGAACACCAACCGCATATGCAAAGGTCGTTGCACTCACTGGCTGCGAAAATCTTCAGTTGTTTTTATTTCATTTTTTTAGGTTTTTATGTTATTTCAAGGGTAGTTTAGTCTTTTTGTATTAGGTTTACTATTTTAGTTATTTTATTTTATTATTCAAATTCTATTTTCCAGTTCTTTTAGCATTAGGACTCTAGTAAGTATAAATAGATTACTCACATAATTTCGGTTTTTCTTAGGATTCGAACTTGAGAATCGCTTGAGTTAGGGTTTGTTAACAAATGATTAATTCTAGAGATTTGATTCGTCTTTTTAACTAATCAAATCATAAATCTCTCTAATCTTAGAAATTCTGTTTCTAAGGTAAGGATTTCAATTTGGAGATTTAGGAATTTAGACCTAGATCCTCAACAACTAATTTAATATGTACACTTCATTTTACACAATGAATTATACAAGATCCATATTGCTCGTTAAGCTTTTTAGTTGACTAACGTGGGTAGATGTGTGTTAAGGCTTTTGAAAAGATATTTCTGATTGTGAATAGTCATACCTCAGGTACCTTTCGTGTAATTCCTCAAGTAAAAATATAGTACGAGTTTTTAAACATAATTCTGTTACACGAAACAAAAAACCATTATTTTCATTTCTACCACACGACACGGTCTCAGACTCGATATAGCAGACAGCTAAAATAACAGAGGTTTAGGGTTTAACTCAGTGAGTTTTGAGTTTGAGTTGAGTTCGAAATGGCGTTCAGACTCCGAAGCGTGAAGGTGCCGCCTAATTCAGTGAGCTTGGAGGAGGCTCGGAGCCGCGTCTTCGATCTCTTCAGGTCCTCACGCCGATCGATTCACGCTACGATGGACGTCCACAACCTTGACGACGTCGTCTCAAAGTCCCAGCTCCGCTCTACCATCTCCGCTGAAATCCGCAAAAACTCTCACGTCACCAAATCCAAGGTTTCTGCCGCGCTCTTCGTTCCTCATAATATTTTACTTCCAAAGTCCTTGTTTATCTCGCATTCGATTCAATTATATCTGATTTTTATTTGATTCTGATTGGTTGCGAATTTTAACTACTCTATTGGAATTTACCAGTGCGAGATAATTTGTGATAGGTGTTTTTAGGAAGAATTGAAGATGAATATGATTTCAATGCTTAATGTTGTTGATGTTCAAAAAGATTCCAATCAAACAACTCTTGATTCCATTTACTCAATAATGGCCATGACTTACCTCTCTTTATTTGTTGAGTCCTTTGGTGGAACATGAACTCGTACTGATGATTACTTTCGATAACCAAATGCCTTGTTAAATCCAGGTTAAGAATTTTAATTCGTCCTTATGAGAAAATGATGGAAAGATTAGAATGACTATTTCTTTTAACCTAATGACTTGCTAACCGTATTAATTAGTGTTGTATCTGTATTTGTTATTAAGTTACTTTCTGATGATAATGTAGCTGGCCACGATATTGAGGTCAGATATTGCAAGACTGCCTAGTGCTAATTCCAATCAGATGACAAAGGCGAGACAAACACTTCTTTTTTGTTCAATTTTCATTTTTTAGCATATGGCTGCATATTGATTGTTTTCCTTGTCATACGCTGCAGGAGGTACTTGGAGCTTATGGTAATTGACTTACTCTTATTATATCTGCGAATTTATTTTGTTTTAAACTCTTCTACAAGGATAACAGCCATCTTAAATAGGTTAGTGCAAGAAAATGGCGCATTGAATTTGTGTGTTAAATCGTGATAGCATTTTCCTATTTAAAGAGGGAAAAGATGGGAATCTTTATATAAGATTTCTGCATGTAGGACTCTTTTATGCTGTGTTTTAATTGTGTTGAGAAGCCAGTGCTTAGGCAATGATTTGGGCTCTGCAATATTAATTATTCCATTAGCGTTTCTGGTTGACTTGGTCTAAGTTTTTTTTCTCTCTCTCTGTGGAAATCAGGCCCCTTGAACCCCCCATGGCTTTCCAATAAAAACTTTCAGCATCTCATAAATAAAAATGAGAGAAATTTTTTTATGGTCTTATGGCTAAATCAGCGCCATCCTCTTGCTTTCTGATAAAGAAGTGTCATTCTCTTGTTCTGTAGGTGTCTAACCTTTTTGTAAGCATCATCAGCAGTTTGTCCTCTCAACATTTAAGATTTTTATGTGACCATTGTGCTAGTTGAGAATCCTTCTTTTGTGAAATAGCATATACCCGTTTCTGTCCTGTACCTTGGCCATCTTTCATGAGTGTAGGTCCGTAGGAGCAACAAAATAATTTACTCAGAAGGGATGCATTTGAAGGGATGAATCATCGAGCATTTAGCTTCAATAGAAATTTTGACTGTCCAGTACCCAAATTAGTATGCGGGTCGACAGGATCGTTTTAGCTGAAATCTGGCTAGCTCTCAAATTCAATAGCTATGTGATGGGTACCAGCCCATCTCACTCACTTACTAACCAGATAAATGACAGGTTAAAAAATTAATTTCAGATAAGTGATTGTTACACAAAGTTCATATTTACATTCGCTTACATATATGCAAATCCACTGTTAGGAGCTGGGGCATAGAAAATATGAATATGTTAATAAATTAAACTGCTTTGTTTGCTTTTGTGGACTATATTTTGATGATATGTTTCGCAGGAATCTCTGTTCCTTTTAGACATCAATGTACTAGGGGATACATAGTTAGCTATCGGTCACCACGTCATCTCATAGAGAAGCATGGAGCAAACACCATAACTCATTGTTCTGCTCGATCGTTTGCCTCAAGAGCTTCAAAGCAGCCAGGAGAAACATCTTCTCAGGTTTGGATGTGAACTGAAGTTTTTGAGCTTATGTGTCTACACTCTTTATCTACTTGTTTTTATTAGCTAATCTTTTGGGATAATATTTTGTTGGCAATGCCATCACCTGTTGATAAATGTGCTTGGTTCAGAATTTTGATCTGTCAGTAAATGAAACAGAAAAATTGGGGTTTAAGACTGTTTCCCATCACTATTCTCTATATGAGAGGTTCCTGACTGAAGTTTGTATTCTAAACAACTTCACGGAAACAATTAAAGAGCAACTCATCCTATTGCATTGTATTTGTAATGTAACAGTGCTAAAGGATGATAAAAAATGGACAGTTCCAAATTTTATTTTGTTATCGAATGATAATGCCATTTACTATCAAAAATCAAAAACTTCATTCTGTTTAAAATACTTAATAGTCAGACCTTTCACACAGAAAATGTTATGCTGCTCTCCAATTGACTTATCCTCTACTGCCCTTAACAGCCCAAAAAAGACGTATCTACTGTTGAGGATCCCTTTGACGATATTACATACAATATCCCACAGAAGCCGGTGACATTTGCAGAGGGTGCTTCCTACAGTGTTATAATTCTTGCAGGGCTTGGGGTTGCTGCTGCTGCAGCATATGCTGTTTTCAAAGAGCTCATATTTCAACCAAAAGAGTAAGAGGTTTCTTGTTGAATTATGTTGTGAGGTAGATTATTGAATAGTAATATTTAATTCTCTTGTCAATCCTCCCTAATTTAAATTATTGTGTATTTTTTAGGTATAAAATTTTTAACAAGGCCCTGAAAAGGATCCAAGATGACGGTCAGGTTTGTCAAATTTACTATATCTGTGTAGTCACTTTGTATAACAATGGTGGATACATTTAAATATTCAGTTACAACATATAACTATAGTTTAGCAATAATATAAAAAAGCGAGAGAGGTTGCAAATTCTTTTGTTTATAGTTACTGGTACACAAAGGTTGTGCAGGATGATTTGTTATTTATAAACTAGATGATGTTATAATATCTATAATTCGAAGTCTGCATTCTAATTTGAGTTTCAACTAATGAATAGTACTAAAGGCTTCTATGTTTTTATATCTATTGTCTATTGACATTGGATGGTTCACCAAGATTGACTTTGCTATGTATCAGGTTAGAGTGAGGATTGGATCCCCCATTACCGGCTATGGTCAGGAAAGTAGAAATCGTGCTGCTCGTCAACGTATTCCCAATAGGATATACACTGATGAATTCGGCATAGAGCACATTGAGGTAACTCCCTCCTACCAGATGAAATATTTTAAGTTTGTACATGAAACTGATAGATAATGTCAGCACCACCCCAGCACACACCGCAACCCCCAACAAAGAAACAGAAATAAGATATACAAAATTTGACACCTGACAGAATTGTTCGAGTGTAATACATTTCTCAAATATTTCAAAACTAAAATAATCTCAAAAACGATTGACAATAGTTTTCCACTTTTCTCCAATGAATGATTTCAATATAAAGATGTTCATTTGTATCTATGTATTGAATGATTGAATGTAGATTAATTTCTACATTCGTGGGCCTCATGGAGCTGGAAAAGTTTTCACGGAGATGTTCAAAGACCAGGAAGACAAGCAATGGAAGTTTACATACTTGATTGTTGAGATCAATTCACCTTCCAAAGCACAATTGATGCTAGAGTCTTACATCCCATCAGCAGCATCAACACCAGCATAAGATAGAACCGTTGAGGCTTCCTTCTGTATCAATGAAAGTGTAATTCTGACTGATTTCAATTGATAGTTTACTTGAAATTTCAGTTTGTTAGAAGCCATTGAGTTTTGTTTTTCTCCAGTCGCAGTTAATACAAATTTTGACTGCTAGACCTAGAAGCAATTGGACCAAATCATAAATCAATCATGCCCTAAATTAATAGAATTTCTTAATGTTTCTTGCATCCTTTGGTCCATAAACATTTTGAAACAGAAATATACCCATTTGGTGACATTTATGTCCATCTTTGATTTCAACATTTTTTTTTTTTTTTAAATAAGATTGCATTGCAGGCTATATCATGATGTAAGATTTTTATTGTTGTATTCCAAGGTACCATGATCGCATGGGATGTTATGATAATAGCCTTGTCCGCACTTTTTAATCTTACATATTTGCAATTTGTTACTTCTGTAGTGGAAAGGTCTCTAGAAATCGTGGCAAGATCAAATAAAAATGTTGCTGTTTCCGGCATTGAAAATTCTCTTCTAGCAGCCAGGGGAACGGCTATCAATTACGGCCAGCAAATAGGAGCCAATAAATTCTTCAGAGACTGCTAAGCTATCAGTCTCCATTTCTCCTGAGTCCTGTTTTACCATGATAAGGTTGAGCCCCAAAAAAATCTACACGCAAAAATGAAGTTCCATGTTATTGCCACCCCTTCTATTATCAACAAAATCCCATTTCTTGTTAAATCTCAAAATTATTCTTCTTTATTTTCATTTATTTTAACAATAAATGATATTATTGACACAAATAAATTAATTTTTTTTATAAAACAAAACCGCAAAATTCTATTAGTAAAAGACAGGTAGAATATTAAGTTTTGTCTAATAATCCCCGTTGTTTTGGGTATTAGATAAAAAATATTGCATAGTTTTATTTATGATCAAAGTATTCCTTATAATTTTATTTTATAATTAAACTTTTTTTTATCGTCAATTTTAATTCCTAAAATATTTTGTCCGTTAACTTTTCTGTTAAAAATTTAAGGACACCAAAGGTATTCTAGGTAAATAACTATAAATCTTAAATTAATTTTTTTTTTTAATTTATAATATCAATGAATCTCTATTGTTTATCATCATATGATAAAGATTAAATATAAAATATTAAAATAAATTAAAAATCTTAAAAAATTAAAATAAAAATATGGATCTTCATCGTCCATCTATGGATAGATGTACAGTGGAGATCATAATAAAAAAAATTAAAAATATTAAAAAATAATTAAAAACCTAAAAAAGCGGATCTCCATCATGCATCTCAGAAATGAATGGTAGAGATCGTAATAAATAATTTTATTTTTAAAATAAATATTGTGGAGATCTCAAATAGTCAAATTCCATATCCTAGAGGGGATCAACCAATATTTCTAACGCGTTGTCATATCCAGCGATGGCGACGCCGATGATAATCTCAAACAATGAAGATTATCTCCATATCTCCATATAGAGATAATCTCTAACGACCATTGTCATTTGGAGATGATCTCTAGTGATTGGAGATGATCTCTAGTGAAGGAGATTCATCTCGATCATTGGAGATAGATTTGGAATCTCCACAATATTTTTTTAACTTTTTTTTATAAAAAAAATTATTTATTATTTATTATGATTTCGACGGTCCATTTTTGAAATGACTTTTTTTAATTACTTATTTATACCTTAATGTTTTATTTATTTTATGTTTTTTTTATTTTTTAATTGTTTTATATTTGATGTATATTTTTATTTTCTTTCAAATTCTTTTTCCTTTTCTGATATGCATCGTTTATATGGACGGTGAACTGTATGAATGGTAAAAATCGATCAATCCATTTTTTTTATATATTTTTTAAAAGATAAATAAGTAATTTTATTTATAAAGTTAATATAAATTAATAATAGAAAGAATTTTAATTATAAAATAAAATTATAAAGGATAATTTAGTCATAAATAAAACTATGAGATGATTTTTATCTAATACTTCAAATTATGAGGAATTTTAATAATATTCCTAATTTTAGTTATAGGTAAATAGTAAGCATACGGTAGTTGCCAGTTGGTATTCCAATAGACTAATATTGGGTAATTATTTTTTAAAACTTATATTATAAGCCCCAGATGTAGCAGAACCTCCCAATACCCAGTACGCATTAAGGGCTGCATGTTAGTTACGGTTGGTCACCAACAATATTAAATCACACTTTTCTTTTTTTCTTTTTATTTATTTATTTTTTTAAAAATCTTCCGGATAGTCTACCCACTAAATTACATTTTTAATTGAACCGACATAATCACCGTTATATATCCTGATGCGGCTGCTTCCAAAAGGTCATTGAAGTGGTTTGTTGTTAAAGACCTCACATTCATTTAATGATATCGTAAATTCAAGTTTTATCTATTTTTTTTAATACAATACAATTTCTCTTCATTTAAGTGGTGCGTGCATGAGGTTTATATAGTGGAAAATTTTCTGTAATATTATTTATTATAAATTAATATTAATTACGGTACTATGTTTGATGGGCATCAAATTTCAATTGGTTTGAATAAAAAGTTACAGGATCCAGAGCGTTACTCCGAGAAGGAAAGAAAAGAGAGAGGCGATGGAAACTATGTGAGAGGTGGGGGGCAGATAGTTAACATGTGGTAGCTCCTCATTATTTACAAAAAGGGGCTTCAATTAAATCGCCCAACGCTAGGAGACCAACATAAACCAGTAAACAAACAAAGCCTCACACACAAGCTCCGACACCTCTATTTCTCCGCCCCTTCTTCTTCCTCCTTCCGATATAAATTCAAATCAAACCATTTCCTTGCTCTCTCACTTTGAGGAAAAATCAAAAAAAAAAAAAAAAAAAAACTCTCATTCTTTCTGCAAATCCAATGGCCGCGATTTTCCAGGGACTGGGAGCTGCCGCCGCTTTATCACCGTCGAATTGCTTCGATTCCAACAAGCTTCACCTCCACTCTCGCAGATCTCTCTCAGGTCTCACGCCGTTTTGCATTCATTTGTTTTAACTTCCAATTCATTCTACTAATGCGATTAATTTGATTGCTTTTTTTTTTTTTTGTGTCAATTATCAAAATAATGAATTGGTTGTTTAATTTAGGAAGGAAAGCGAGCTTCTTCGTGGTCAGATCTGATGGAAGCGTGAATTTTGCTTCCAACTCTAGAGGTCACAAGGCTCAACAGTTGATCACCAATGCAGTTGCAGTTATTATTCTCTTCTATTTTTTCTTGCTTTCTTTTTTAATTTTTTATTATTATTATTATTGTTGGCTCTGAATTGACTTCTTCTTGTGTCTTCTCAGACGAAAGCTGAAAATTCTGCGGCTTCCACGAAAGCAGGGTAATTTTCTGTTCTTGTAATTATTTTAGTCACTGGTTCGTGCTCCGAATTAGCTTCGATTTCTACTATTTAATGAGTAGCAAGTTATGTTTATGGATCCTGGATTGTATGTAAGATTCTTCAAAATGATATCGACCTCACCAAATGTTTATTTAATAGATTAATAACAAATCATCGTCTTTCATTAGTACTGTATCAACCCAATACTATTTAACCCAAATCTTTGTCCAAAAACTCATTTTAAATGACGTGAGAAGTGATTTGTAACCGTGAGTCGTTCTAGACCAACAAAAAAATGGATTAAAAGTATTATTTCTGGATACATTTTTACCTCTCACAGTCTCCTTTAATTTAATATTAGCTCTTTTATAAATGTAGTTTCGTCAATTTAGAAGTTTCTAGTATTGTAAATACTTTTATTGATTTCTAAGTTATTTATACTGTAGTTTCTTTTGGAAAGCAAGTGTCAAATTTCATATTTTCCAGAATTTTTCTGATTCTTTTGTACCATATAATTTTATTCATTATTGTGCCCAAAGCAAGACAAATTTAAGTCTTTCATTAACTGTGATGATTAGTTCTTCATATATTTTTTATTGAATTGTTAGAGAATGTGTCTAATGGCCTCAAACTTATGTGATGGAAAAATGAAAACAGAAAAATGGTAGGTACATGACCACCATCAACAAAGAACAGAACTTTTAACAGACAGAGAGATTAAATGTCATAAGATTGTTCCGATAGAAAAACAAATGTTATAAGATTGTGCAAGTTCTTGCATTATATTGTATTATTCTAATAGAGCACAAGGAAATTTATCTGTTATTCACGAAATATTGCTTAGTCAACATATCTTTCCCTTAACTTATGGCTGTGGTGTTTCTCATGGTCTTGTAAAAATATGTTCTCTGTCTGCAGCTATTCTGACAGTTATTCATGGTTATCTCTATACTGGATAAGCTCTGCTAGATGAAATGTACATGCTGATAATTTTACAAGTGCATGCAATATATCTCTGTAGTTAATAACTGAAATGATTTGAATGGCATTATGTTGGCTAAATGTAGTTTACATTGGGAGCATCTGTTATAACCTTTATCTTCAATTAATCTGTGTTAGTGCAATGGTTTCACTATTACTAGGTCATGAAGTTAAATTGATTTCTATTCTTTTCTCAGGCATGAACTTTTACTCTTCGAAGCTCTACGAGAAGGCTTGGAAGAAGAAATGGACAGAGATCCACACGTATGTGTCATGGGTGAAGATGTGGGTCACTATGGAGGCTCGTACAAAGTGACCAGAGGTCTGGCTACCAAGTATGGGGATCTCAGGGTTCTTGACACCCCTATTGCTGAGAACTCCTTCACTGGCATGGGCATTGGGGCTGCCATGACTGGCCTGAGGCCAATTGTTGAGGGTATGAACATGGGATTTTTACTTCTAGCTTTCAACCAGATCTCCAACAACTGTGGCATGCTCCACTATACATCTGGTGGGCAGTTTACCATACCGATTGTTATCCGTGGACCTGGTGGAGTTGGTCGACAACTTGGAGCTGAGCACTCTCAACGTCTTGAGTCATATTTTCAATCAATCCCGGGAATTCAAATGGTAGCATGCTCAACCCCTTATAATGCCAAGGGCTTGATGAAAGCTGCAATCCGAAGTGAGAACCCGGTGATACTTTTCGAGCATGTTTTGCTTTACAACCTCAAGGAGAGGATCCCAGATGAAGAATATATATGTAATCTTGAGGAAGCTGAGATGGTTAGGCCTGGGGAGCATGTTACTATTTTAACTTATTCTCGTATGAGGTATCATGTGATGCAGGCTGCCAAAACTTTGGTGAACAAGGGGTATGATCCTGAAGTTATAGACATTCGGTCGTTGAAACCATTTGATCTTTATACCATTGGAAATTCAATTAAAAAGACACACCGCGTACTGATTGTGGAGGAGTGCATGCGGACTGGTGGAATTGGTGCGAGTTTAACTGCAGCTATCACTGAGAATTTCCATGATTACTTGGATGCTCCTATAGTATGCTTGTCTTCTCAAGACGTGCCAACTCCATATGCTGGGACCTTGGAAGAATGGACTGTGGTTCAGCCTGCACAGATTGTGACAGCAGTTGAGCAGCTCTGCCAGTAGTTGCAGTAGATGCTACAGTCATGGCATAGTTGGAGTTGCGGTAACCATTTTCTTTCTATGCAGATTACTGCCCTTGCTGCCTTCATTTTTAAATCTTTATTTATTTTCAGTTTGTTAGCAATTTTGTGTTGTGATAACTTGCAAATGTTCATTAGTCGAGTTTGATGTTCTTGCATTTCTTTACTGTAATGGTAAGTAAGTTATATTGCAACGTTCTTGGTAGTTCAATGGAATTACCTTCTCTATTCTTAATTGGTGATCCTAGGCATCTTTTATCAAGATAAATCATGTAACTGGATTTATATATATTCAGTTAGAAAAGATGGCATAGAATTTTCCAATTTCTAGTATTTTGAATGATTCATGTTGATTGTTCGATTTACGTCCTGGTAACTTCTGGCTAATGTATGATTTATATTTAGCTGGGGACATTGTTTCTTCAATAAAGGATGCACAATTAGCTTCCTGCCATTAATCTGGCCGGAGTTCAAGATGAAAAAGAAATAGTTAAAACTCGTGTTGAATTGTACGTTGTTTCTGATGAAGAATTAAACTGAATATGGATGGCTTCCTGAACATTGCCAAACTCTATACCGCAATATTACTGTGGATCTACCTGGATATATTACTGATTAATTCAAATAATGTCATGTAATATGAATAACTAATATAAGAAATTCATGTTATGTGGTATAGCATATGGTGGGGCATTGATTGGGAAAAATTTGAAAAGCAGCATCTAACAATAATTGGTGGAAGGATCAATTTGATCTTAAGTTAGGGACCACACGAATTAAAAAAAAAAGTAAATAAAAAAGTGATATTTTATCAATTGTTAGGGACTAAATTAAAGTTTTTTCTAATATATTAGTATGATGTTTGTCTTTCCAGTTTCAGTATAGTAATATTCACTGCTGCAGGACTTGTTAACCAAGACTGTTTCTCAGTCACCATTTTTTTTTTAGAAAAGAACATATAGTGCAAAACAAAACCAAGCCTAGGGAAATTACCCTGGGCCAACAACTTCATGCAAGGAGGACACGATTCAATCTAAAATAAATCAGAAGGAAAACTAAGAGCAGCTTTTCATTAGTCCCAAACCAACCCTACCCAAATTGACATTGACACTAGCATCAACATTTAATTTAAAAACACCAGGAGGAGGAGACGACACTGGACTAGGCCATTGCAATGGAGGAGGAACCTGACCTTTCAAACACACCTCCTCAAAATCGTTCAGAAAACAACAAGACCATTCTACAATCTCTCCCGCTGGAAGAAGAAGCTGACCATAGATGGCCTTGTTACGTCTGAACCACACCCTCCAGAGGTCGATACAAAGAAGCGCAAACTCATGTTGCTGCAGAATCTCTTTACCAGACATCAGAACATCTAGAATGTGAGAATGTGAGCACCAGGAGCTGCAACAACAAGAGCACACTCTTTCTTTGTTTTAATCAAATAGTTGTTAGCAATTAGCATACTTGCTCATTTCCTTATGGTTAAAAACTTATAGTTCATGTAAAACGTCAATGCCGGAGACTAATTAATTATAAATGAACTATCTGTTTGGGTTTTTCAACAGATGGTTCAAAGGAACTTCGCTACCAACTGGTTTGGTGAATATATGGCCATTCTTTTTTCAATTTCTTACCTCTGCCCAATCTGAAGTTTCCAAGTCTGCCCAATCAACTCTTTGCATCAATAGGATTTCAATAATATGTCCAAAAGTTCAGAGCCCAAGCCCATCCATTACTCAGGTTCAACCTTGTTGAGTTGCAGCCCTGCTAGCAATAAAATATGTATGCATGCATGTGTCATTTGAAATGGTGCTGCAAAACTAATTTTCAGTTTTTGTTTCAAGTAATTTATTAACATGTCTATATCCAGTCCTACTATCATTGTCGCTGTGCATGTGAACAATAAGTGGGATTCTTACCTGGACATGTCCATAGCTCCTGCTGAGCATGTGAGTGATTGATTCTTCATGAACATGGTAATGGTTGGTTTTGGTGAGCACATCAATCGTTAATTAGTTGGTTGGTCACTTGCTACTGTCCACTGAAAACAGCTAAGGGACTTGGACGGGGGAATTTAATTTGTATCAGTTAGATGAATGTTGTTTTCTAGTGAATTTTGCCGGCTAACTAGCTTGTCATCGATCGCTTTCATTGTCTGCCTAAACTTTGTCTTGAACTCAGAAAACCATCTTTTCAGAGATGTTGGTCTTCTGTTGTTGATTGAGCATATAAATCTAGCCAAGTGGGAAGACACTGACACATGGAGTAAAATTGATATCTATCCATACATGTCAATGGATTTACTTATCAGAAAGGTCATGTTCTTGTGTCGACTGAAATTCGTTGTACTGATCATTCATGATTTACATTTCTGTCTTGCAATCCCTATATTCAATTTGTTAATTATTTTATCAAATGGTTTTCTTCTTTTCAAGATCTTTCTTCTGATGATGCTCTACTTATATATAATTCATTTATAAATGACAATAGTACGAAAATGCATAGCTTATAAACTTAAATACAAGTTTGTATAAAAATGTTCTAGGTATAGAAAATTGCAGCAAATCCTTTTCAACCAACTTACTCAGATTCTGTCCAAAACATGTCCTCTAGAGGCAAAAGCATGTGAGAGGTTGAATTTTCATATATATAATGATGCTCACAATGGGTATAATTACAACTAAGTGGTCTCCCATTTATGCAGATCAAGTGCATGAACATTAGCATAACTATGGCCTGCTGGTGTGGAAGCATTCTTTTCTAAAAGTGCTTCTTTATGTTTTGGCTTGCATGACAAGATATCCTCCAAGATACGATTTGTCCCTTGTGTTGTCTTGGAGTTTATGTATCCATATATGTGAAGAAATATCATGTGGCAAAAGTGCTTTCTTAAATATGAGCTTTCATGTCATTGATCTCATGCTCAAACTTTTGATATAAAAACTTTTTTCAATGGGCTCCTTTTTCCTTTTGTCTGCACATGGAGCATATTCCAGCTTCATTCAAATATATATGCAATGCACAAATCACACTTTTAACTACCATACCGACATGATATTTGTACCCAAGAGATGATAAAAATTAAGTGGATTGTCTACTTTTTTTGGATGGATTGAGAGTTTACAACTTATTTAGATAAATTGCATAAAAAGAGCAGTGGATGTTGATAATTAAAAATGATCACAATATTCTTTGTAGTATGCTGTTTCGACCGATTAGCTTCACTTAAAAGATATCGTTCAATTCATGATTTCTAAATTAGAATAATAAAATTTCAATAATATAAGAAATTTTTGTTATACAGAAGTTATCACGTCAGTATTGTTCTCATTTTAGGCCCAATAATCTTGCAATACAATAAAATAGAACACTATTAACAATCTTGCAATACAATAAATGACACAACAATTTTGGGGCATTATTCCAGGCCCAACAATGTTACAATATAATAAAATAGAATACTCTTCATTCCAGGTCCAACAATCTTGCAATACAATAAAGGGCACAAATTTTTTTTTTTGCCCAAGGCCACAAAAAGCAATAAGTCGCCCTAGAGAAACCCTTATAGAACTTTTGATTAGGATGTTGTTGTTAAGTGTTAGGAATTGCACCGAATCCCAACAAAGCGGAATGGTTATGCGTTAGCCAAACTCACACACAAGTACAGATAACAAATAATAACAAACAAGAAAATAAGACACAAGAGTTTTTATATGGTTTGAAAAAAAATTTCTTACATCCACAGAACGTATCAGCACTCAATCCACTATGATAGAAGATTATAAATTCTCTTTCTTTCTCTCTCTCTCTCTCCTTTTTTATTGCCGTTATATTAGTGCACACAACATAATGTATTTATAGTGATAAACTAGGTCTAGAGTCGAACTAAGGAGAACCAGTTTGAATTGAAAATAAAATTCTTCCAAAACTGACTGTTGCACAGATCAGGATTCGCGCGCGACCCCCATGCCGCGCCACTCACTGCCCAAAGCGACCTCTTCTGCTTGCGTGAGTTGACTTGGTCTCCACAACCACCTGTCGCGACCACATGGTCACGCGACTACCTGGTCATGCGACTTGCTGTTCTTCACTTCTAAAGTCTGATTCATCTTTACTTATCCCAATATTAAATTGAAACATCAAACATACAAAAGGTTTTCTAGTATTCATTTGTATGATATAAAGAAAAATATGAAGAGATGCAAGTTATTCCTTTAGATAATGACAATAATAGAAAAGTAGATATGATTATAAGTTGTTGCTCTGAAAACAAGCTTCACTGAGTATGTCGTGAATCATGTTATGCATGCCGTCTTTTTAGTTTCTCTTCTCTATCAACCACTATTTGGACTAATGAAATGTGTCTTACTTTGACAGAGAAGAGAAACTAACACGGTACACATTTAGGAGTTCAAATTTATGAAGATATAACTGAAAGTAGCAACACTAGAGAACAAATTAAATAAATAAATATAACTACTTTCTCTTCTCTGTCAAGCCTTTAATATTAGATTCAGGACTGAGAATATAAATATTGATATCTGAAATTAACAATATTAAAGGAAAATTTTAAATAAATAATTATTTTGACATTAAAAAAAAAGATGTAAATTATTCTAATAATATCTCAAATTATTCTAATACATCTAGAACATTATTAAAATATCCCAAAATATTCTGAAAAAAATATCTTTTTCCAGAAATATAGAAATGACTGAGATATAGTCTAGATATGTGTTGGGTAATGGGTACAAAGGTAAGCATCCGTGCATTGATTGATTGTAATCCAGATATGTTTTTTTGTTGTCTCCAGGTCCATTCGGATGTGACTTAACGTTTATCTGTTTCGAAATCCTACCCATGTGAAATGCACGTGGAATTAGACTATTTCGATTGGTAATTGGTTGTTGATGTTCTTCTCTTCTCATATGATATTACAAATGCCAAAAACATCTTTGCCATCCCTGTCTCAATTGTTACACTAATAACTTGGTTTCTTCTGTGTTATATGTAACCAGATGTTGTTCGAGTATGTTAACCAATGACGTTAAAATGGTGTATGGGGACCAATATTAATGCCTGTGGGTTAGTCTTCACGTGTAACTTTGCATCATAGGCATTATTGATGGGACATTTTAATTTAATGAGAATTTTATTTATTTCTATTGAATTAAATAAGTTGGATTCAGTCTACACACACGATCGGAGTATATATCCTTATGTTTATATTAAAGAAGAAATTAATTTATTTTAAGAGCTAATTGCATCAACCTCTTATGAGGTTTTGTTAATTACAAGCATAGTCAATTTTATCGTTTATTGATAAAAACTTTCCCTGTCAAGGGAGATATTTATAAAAAAAAAATTTAAAAGTTGACCAGTTGATTGGGAGAAGTCTTTGTTAATAAACTCAAAAATTAACTCCGCATGTAATTAAGTAAAACTAAAAAAAGATAGACGTTATTTACTCTTATTTTAATCTAGCTTTATAATCAGTTATCTATACGTTAGACTATGATACAATTGTTTATAAAGAGTGTGACAAGTTAAGAGTCTTGACGATAAGTAATAACGACGGACAATCAAATATGATTACAGATCAATAGACCTTTTATATCATCATAATAAAATCTCTCTTTACTACTCTTCCCACATTTAAAAACAAAAAGAGTTCATTCCCATATATGAGTATGACACAAAAAAAAATTTAAATCTTTTTTTAATTTATCATATTTATCAACTTAGTTGCATTTAATCAACTTGTAATTATTATTACTATTTGCAAATATTACTCAAACAAAAATGAAATGGAAAACATGGTATGTCGGCTTGGTTGTATGAAATCTTAACACAAAATCATCTAAGAATATAAATGTGAAGTGGGTGGTGGCAATCTTATCAATAACGTTTTAGCCAAAGTAAGTTTGTTCCTTAGTGAAGAAGCTAATGGATTTGAACCCTAGTTTTTTCCTTGAACAACAAGAAAAATGTTGCTTGGCAGACAATTTATATATGAACAAGCAATTCACGTGCATGCCAACATAAACATCCACCGATCTGTACCTGTACTGCATGCATGTTGACGCGTCCTTGCACTGTCTTCTCTATATCTCTCTACATCAAGTCCACACACACTGATTTTTGTTTCTTCTTCTTCTTTAAATGTAATTTAAAATATATATACAGAGAGAGAGAGAGAGACTGGTTGTCATTACGAGTTCGTAAAATTTGGGTCCATTGGGAATCACTTTTTGACGTGAGGAGGTTTTGCATTGGCCTAATTAGAGTCCCAAGGACCAACCTGCTGATTTATTAAACGTCACTTGCTATCAATTTTCTTTCAATTTTAATATTGCAGTCTGGTTATTAGGATTCTCGAGATTTCCTGAACTTTATTTTTTTTCTCTCTCCTTTTCTTATAGTATACTTTTTATGTTACATTTTTTGTCTACGTTCTTTTAGAAAAGCTTGTTTCACGAATACATTAATATATAAATTTGGATATAATAGTAGCAAATAATGTAACAACTCACTACTTCAACTTTTACCATTGGTCACTTGTCTAGGTGGTGGAGCCTCACAAGCTCCTTCAAGCCACTAAGATTCTAATCATGATATGTACATATTATTCCACCATTGTATATAAAAGCGCAATTTATGTTAGTAGACCTCTCCCATATTAGGAATAGGCGGCTTCCGCTATGGAAGTAGATCAAGTCTCATTCACATTAGGTTTTACGGGAGATTTGAGAATCTCGATTTCAGTCTTAAGGCTAATCTTTTTGGCTTTTCTTCGGTAATAAAAATTACAATTATTTGAGGTTCATCCATTAGTGAGAGGAGTAATACACATATTGTAAGTCCATTTTTTTAATTAATTTTCTTAATCTCTTATCGTAAAATTTTGTTTGTTCAAAAAGTTACTGAAACCGAAAGATATGTATAAGGTGACAGACGATACTGACACGAGAGAATAAGAGTAATACACTCTTCCAAGTATGGTATACGTGGAACGTTGTCGTTCTATAGTTTCTGTCCAACAAATTATGAATAAATTTAGAACATTTTCTATTTTTTTTATTAAAGATTTTGTTGGAATTTGTTGTTGAATAGGGTAGGTTTCGAAGCACTTGATGACCCGATAGAGCTGGAAACGGCAAGGAATTATTGACGTCAATCTCATTTTCTACCGCTATATAGCCAACCGATTCTATTAATTGTTTTTCTTTTAGAGAAAATCTTCACTAAAAATGTGATATATGGGAATATATATCAACCGAAGTGCGTGTGCACATGGTGTATTGAAGATTTTCTTCCATTTTCAACCGAAATCTAAGAAGTCTCATTCGACGGTACACATGTTGTGCTCTCCAAGAAGCCCGGAAAAATTGGTATGAGCAGTCACTGTGTTATACGTGACATCAGTGGCAGCATTAACTGGTCTGCTGTCAGTGTCAGGCTTCTTGTAGTTTGAAGTGGAAGTAGTACTGGTGACAATCTCATTACGTATACGTATCACAAGTTTCCATATGTTACTATCGATCGATGCATTGTGATATCATGGAATGACTGAGAAACTGCGGTATATCATGTTAGCTAGGCTTTCATTTCTAGTAGTATTATAATAAAAGTTTCTCTTTTGCTTTTTGACGACTGCTACATGTGCTTTCGGCGCCGGCTGATCGTAGCATTTTCGAAGGGCGATTTGATTGATTTGGCAGGATGCTGTCAAAGCTGCGGGAATCAAGTTTGGTGAGGCACGTAAAAGTGATGAGGCAGCCAAACTAAAAGAACTGCGGAAATAACCGTTAAAACCTCTGAGATTTATTCATCTATAAACAGAATTAATCTTTAATTTTATTGACAAAGACCTCCTGCTGTTAGTTAAAAAGACCAAAATATCCCTAAATAATATATATATATATAATATTAATTTCCATCATTTTTCATTCTATTAATTTGAGCTAACATGCATATATGCACACGACCACATGATGCTCTTCTTCATATATAGTTTGATTATCACAATAATAAGATTAATATATGACAATGTTTTAACTTTTATTTCAAAAAATTTATTTATTGAGCAACAATTTGGTTATTGGCTTAATGGTGCTTAATTAAAGTGTTCTAATCTACAAGTTGTTCAATTGATGATCTCAATTATCTGTAACTTCTTGCCTAATTTAGAGTCGCATCAAACTTTTCGTTATTGCTTGGAATATTGAAAACCAAGAATATATATATATATATTCGTGATTAGACCAATTTTTCACATCAATGAACCTCCACGGTTTTACTATAACCTAATCTGCCATGACTAAAATAAGTATATAATTAATTATACATGCATCAAGAACTAGTTTGACATCATTTTCCATATATATATATATATGTTTTTTTTTTTTGAAGGGTTCCATTTATATATATATGCTGACAGTGACACTTTTGATTATTAATATATTTGCTTTCTTGTTTCTCCATGGCACAAACTCAAAAATTTATATATATATATATATATATATATATATATATATATATACACACACGCTCATGAGTGATGATACTTATCGGTAAAGATAACTCATTATATTAATTAAATATCAATTAAAAAAAATGTTGGACTCTTAAAAGATAATTATTCATTTTATTAGTGTCATATATAGTGTCTCTAAAAAAAATCCAAATAAGGCAAAGTGTGGGACCTGACCTAAAACAGTTAACTTATAAGATAAGAAAGTAATGATTAGCCTTTTCTAATCTTGTTTTCTGTCGTGATTATACTTATTCAGTTAATTAACTGACAGAATCTACCATATACTTATTATTAGTAAACTCTTATTCACCATGCAATCATTAATAGCCATGATTTGTATAAAGAGATTTTACAATATACAATTATGATGGTGGTTTACTAAATTATTATTATTATTATTTTCCCCCTTAAATTTCCTTCAATGCCCTAATAATTAGTGCAAAATACCTCACTATATAATTATATATATATATATATCGATATTTAAAGGAAAATGTGTAGTGACAGTTTATGTTCAGTTATTAAATTAAGTTGCTAATTCTTATTAATGTTAGTTGGATGAGGATAAATAAAGAGATTAATATTTGACCGACTACAAGCAAACCTCACTTTTGTGTGTTTCTTTTGGGTATTTTATTTGTTGCTTGGGTGTTTTGTTGGTCATATTCCCCACCCACTTAAAAGAATATAAATACAAGGTTCTTGGATTAAGGTTTCTATAAATAATTTTTTTTATTAAGTTAATTAATCATATTTTTTTCTTATCCTGATCATCATAAACACCATGGAATTAATTAATTAAAGTTGGTGTCTAATGTCTATCTATCCAATGGAAGTGGATAAAATAAGAGTGGCCACTCTCTCTCTCTCTCTCTGTCTTCTCTAAGAACTACTAATGGTAAGTCTCAGTTGAAAATTCAACACGGCAGGCCACCGATTAGTTTAATGAAGAAGATGATGGATGTTTTATTAGGAGACAATGAAGAATAATTAGGGGAGTTTGGTAAGTGAGAAGATGACATAGGAAAGAACAATGTGTCATCTTGTAAATGAACACAACTTTTTTTGACGATGTATTATTGTTTATTTATATTAACTTATTATAATAATGTTCGCGCTTCAAATTAAAATTTTAAGAGAAAAGAATAGAAAATTTACAATAGTAGAAGTTTACATCACGGTGTGCGTCAGGGTCCATAGATTTCAGGATTTGGACGATGGAATTGAAACTCTCTTTTTCCCCAACTTTTATTGAGCTCCAAGATGAGAGAATGAACAAGTGAAACATGTGGTCTCCACTTTCTCGAACGAAAATATATATATATATATATATATATATATATATATATGCGAAGCGAGGACGTGTCCGCCGCAATCATGCACACATAAACACACACATACACACGCACACGTATAAATAGATAATAGAGAAGATTTCAATTATACTGAGATTTCGGCCTTTTGTGAGGACGAACCAACACCTAGCTAACCAATGGCTGGCCCTTGTCGGACCTTGACACGACCATTTACTGTCTCATTTTTAGTTTTTCTTCTTCATTTCTTCGACCATATCTTCATTTATATATTTGTTTATTTATATTACGTGGACGGCCTTTTTTTTAATCTCCCTTTTTCTGATTTCTTTTCTTGGCATTTTTCGATCTTTTTAGTTGGTTTCACGTGAACTTCCTTGTGTGTGAACTGGTTTTGAGCTAGAACATAACAAAAATATTGACTCCAGTTTTGTTTTGAAGACTACTTGACCGGTGAAAAAAGAGATCAGGCATGCTCGTTGTTCACTGTGTGCACCGGGTTTGGCATTCTTGAAATTTGTGGATTTCTTGGTTTAAATTTTCTATTTAGACGATCATATAGACATCTGGTTTGTTCAACTCAACTGAGATTTGTTCAGTAATGAGCAATTTTTTATGCCAACTATAAGAAGCTAGAATCTTTCCATTTTTTGTGGACAAACATTGATCTGTTGCAGAAGAGCAGAGTTTTATGCAGTGAGACGCATACTCGGAGCCCAAGTCAAAGTTAAACAATATTACTTGGGATTGTTAATTTTTATACCATCCAATGAATAATCAAATCCTTCGGCCCCTTATGCCATATAAAAGTTAAATAAAATCAATTACAGTAGAAATCAATTTCTTTGGACGGTCGAGTGGGATCTGTTGAGAAATTTTTCAGTATGCTTAACGTATACATTCAATGTTCCACTCAAATCATATCGCGTTATATGAATAATTGATCATGTGATATATGGATGGTACATAACACAATATAAGTGGATTGAGCTTATATATTCGAGTCATGTTAGAAACATTTCACGGGTCTGTAAAATAAAGTCACTCAACTAAAAGCTGATTTCTTTTCTTCTTTGTGCTTGGTAAATTGGGTAAAACCCTTGCAACAAAAAATTCCACACAAAACCCTTGCAACTAACAGCTTAGAATTGTACAATAAAATCCCTATAAAATAATACTTTTGGGATTAAAAAATTTATAAGAGGTTATTTATTTATTGATAATTTATTAATAAATAAATATTTATTAATTTAAAAAGAGTTTTATGTTCAAAAGTAAATTGTGCATACATAGAAACACAAAAAATTAATACATGGATACAAAAAAGTTAATATATATGTATATACATAAAAGCTCAAAAAATTAATACGTGCATACAAAAAAGTCATATTCTAGAGCTGCAATCAGTACACGCTCCACTAGAACTAGTATATAGTGACATTTGGGGTCCAGCACTTATGATGTCCATTGAAGGTTTTAAATACTACATTGTATATGTATATGCATATAAGCGTTTTATATGGCTATATCTCATTAAACTCAAATCAGATGCACTTGGTACCTTTATTTCTTTCCAAAGACATGTTGAATTGCATCTTGACAAAAGAATAAAATGTGTTCAACAAATATGGGAGGTGAGTATCAATCTTTTATTTTATGTCACAACAGCAAAGGAATTAAGATGAGATTTTCAAGCCCCTATACACACCAACATAATAGTGTTCTAGAGAGAAAGCTTCGGCATATAAAGAGAGTGGTTTGACCTTGTTAACTCATGCTAACTTACCATTGAAGTTTCTAGGCAGATAGCTTTGCAATTGCTGCACAATTGGTCAATAATCTACCTGCTGTTGTGCTTCATTTTGTTTCACCTTTTGAGAAACTCTTCAACAAAAATCCTAAATTAATAAGCATAACAATTTAGTTAATTGTAATTTTTAAACTATCACAAGTAATTCTGGATATGGGAGGAATACACGATTCGAACCCATAACCTTAAAATATAAATGTGAGGGACATGTCATTGAATTAATCTGATCTTATTCTTAATAATCTATAACGTTTTAAATTAAGCGGGAATAACAGTAGATTAATTTAATCATTAGAATTATAATTTTTTTTAAAAAAAAAAAGCCCTGTGAGATTTGATAGCTATTTTTACTGCCTAAAGATTATTTTATTTCCATGTGAATACCATGTCCGTACTTAATTTAATGAATTTTTTTAATGAAAAATGAATCATGTAAAGTCCATTGATTAATAATCAATATAAATATCACTGTCACCAGCATCAGCAATTTAAAAAAGGTAAATAAGTTAAAAGCTTGGTAGTTATAGACAATCATCAAATGTCAGTGGAGCCACTTCTATGTTCGAAATAATTGGTCTTCTCACAAAGTTGTGTAAGGGTAAATTATTGGTACATTGGTACATGGGAAAGTAAGTTGTCAGACTAATGGGTTCTTTTATTTTTTAATTTGAAGATTAAATATGTCAAAATTTTTCTAAATATTGAATGGTGTGATTTTTTTTTACTCTAATTACTAAATAAAAATATTAATTTTTTTAAATAAAAATGTATATAAAAATAAATTTAGAAATGTAATAATATAAGAATGATAATTATGTAAGAAAATATTATAATTATAATTTATTTTAAGTTATTTTTTTAAAATTGTTAAGATTTTTTTTTTTTTGACATACCACTTGCGGTATTAATGACTCGAACCTTGAACATTGTCAGGCTGATTGAGTGCCTTTACCACCGAGTCATATTGGGCGATGGTAAATTTTTAAGATGTTTGATTGCTTAAAAAAGTAATTAAAAATAACTTAATGTATTAAATTCAGATCAATTAAGTGTTAATTAAAAAAAAAAAAACCTCTAACCTAAGACAGATAAACTAATCTTCTACTTAATGATGACTCAAAATAACAAGAGTTTCAGCAATTAAATTGAAAGGAAAATTTTGAAAAATCCCTCTAAAGTTTCATCAAATTAAAATAAAATAACTGTGATTCTTAGATTTAGGTAGAACTTCCATGCAAACCCCTCTTGTCAATTAGAAGGTTTTTACGTAATTCTAAAATTATATGGTTGTTTTTCAAATTTGATCAAAGTTTTAAAGAGTTCTTCAAATTTTAATTAAAGTAATTCCAACTATTTTGATAATAAAAATACTTGTATCAAACCAATAAGGGTTGGTTCAGTTAGTTGATTACCCACTAACGCCTTAACATGCACTAAGGTTTGAGTCTCGCCAGTAATTCTTTTCGGGGGATAATTTATAAGTACCCATGTAAGCCCTTGCTAAGACCTGTGACATGTTCTGACCGTGGATTGGGATAGCCTCCCCTCAACTAAATTTATTTGCACTAAAAAAAAATACTTGTATCAAGAAATACTTAACAAATGTTGTGTGCTATAAATGTGCATATCGATAGAGTAATTAATTATTATTTTTTTTATAACTCTTATTGATAAAAGTTTTTTTTTTTTAAATATATGTTTCACTTCTTTTTAAATGACACTTAAAAGTGATAAAACATTAACAATAAAGTGTAGTCTGGTTGGCCACCACATATTAGATAGAGAGCTGATCGTTTTGACAATGTCCAAGTTCGACTCCACCACACACTAGATAGATATTTACTGACCTCACGAGTCAAGCGAAAATTAGTCCCGTGCCAATATATATAGGAACCACCTCGTGGATTTAACCAAAAAAAAGTGATAAAGAGCATTTTGGACAAATGATACCAGTTTAATAGTTCGAGTATAAACCGCACCTATACGGTGTTTTGCATAAAATTGCCCTTGCCACTTACTCGGAAATAAACTATATCAGCGAAACACCTAAAAGGCAACTCACACTCTCTCTGCAACTCACTCTCGCTCTCTCTCTCTCTCTCTCTCTCTCTCTCTCTCTCTCTCTCTCTGTTTCTTCTCATCTCTCTTTTGTATGACATTTTCAAGTTGACGATATGATAAAAATCCAATGGAGTGCAGTTAAAATTGCTTAATTTCTTCTCCTCTCTCGTCTTTTTCTTCTCGATTGAGCTGCGGTTGTTTGACATTTTCAAAAGTAAATTATGGGTTTGTCAAACCCACATTTCAAATCAACCATTTGCTTTTGCCGCGATGCATTTTAGCTTAAGACAAAAATTTGTGTAGCAACCTTATTTTGACGTAGAACCCACACCTCCTGGTGGGTCTTTTGAGCTCCTCCATAAAAAAAAAAAAACCACGAACATTGAACAAAAGATTGAAAGGTGAGATGAGACTTTCAGTTTCTAGTTTGTGTAAGAATTGAAGATGAAGAAACAGTGATGGAAGAAAGATACGTATTTGTTGGTATTTCGTTTTTTTTTGCATGAAAAAATAAAATAAAATAAAAAGAGTAGCAGTTTTCTGTCCACAGAGGAAAAAAACTAAATAAAAAAATAGAAACAATTTTCAAAGAGAGACACAGATAGATGGAATTAGCAAACACACAAAGAGATCACATGGTGATAGAACATAATGGAATTTGGCTATGGTCTCGGTTTCTATTTTCCATTCTCAAATTAATTTAATGACGGGCAAAGTAGTTTTTTTTTTTATCAAAATTGGTGCTATTTTTTAAAAGTTTAATAACTTAATATTAAGTTAATAAAATAAGAAGAGTTTGGTGACATTTTTTTACCAATATTTCTATATTTTCGACAGCGTAATCTTTTACGCTCTATATTTTCGATTACTTATTAGTGTAATCTTTTAAACAAACATGGTGATTATGTTGATTAGTGAGACTTAAAGATTTTGACAAAAGGTGTTTACTACAATTCCATTCCATGTCAAAAAGGCATATACAAGAAAGTGTTGCAAGGAAACAAAATTATTAAAGCTTTGGACACTCAAGACCTCTTCCTACAGACAATTAGTTGTGCATTTTCTCAGTGGTTTCTCTTGAATGGAAATTGGAAAATTCTGTGAAGGAAAATGCACAATAGTCGGTGGAAAATCCCATTGCAATGATGACTCTGACTAAGTGAATGTTTTTCTTTAAGAGAAAATAAAAATGAAAAAGAAAAGGTAGACTTTTTGTGCGTCTTTGTCTAAGTGATCTCTTTTGTGAGAGAGACTAGACGTTTTGGACAACCTGCGAAAAAGCATAGTGGGACATTTTGCTCTCTCACCGACTCTTTCTCTTTCTCTTTCTCTTTCTTCCAATGAGAACCCAATTTAACATGTAATATCACCTTTTGCAAAGTTATGGCTAATATTGATTCTGCGGCAAAATCATTATATTACTTTTCTTTCTTTATTTTTTTTAAAAAACAAAAAAAAAATCAAAATAATTCAACAACATGCATGTGCATGCCCTTATTGTCATGTGACTATTATTTATGGTTGGCTTGAACAGTCTTGTGTTTGCATGTGGGGAAGATTGCATTTTTCAGCGGATCTCACGCATTGTATGATATTGATCGATTTAAGATTCGTAATAAATGTGTTCCTATAAAAAAAAAATTCTTGTATAATTAGTCTAAAAATCGCGATCTATCTTGAGATTTATTTTTTTACACGTACGGATTTTTAAGTCTAAATTATAGAAGATGACAATTAGACCAAGATTGTTATCAATTTTCATGGACTAATCAATAATCTAATTTGAGTGAATTACCAAGATAAAATTATATAAAACAAGTGGTTCCAAAATGCATGGCTTTCCTTGAAATGGCAATACGCAGACATGTTTCTTGCTATCAAAAGAGGTCGTCCAATTAAATTGTGAAGGTGGGTGGGTGGTGTGGGTGAAGTAGCTGGGTCACCCTCCACTGGTGCAATCACTTCTCGGCACCACTCACCGGCAAGCAATAGAACATGTAATGTAATGCCTTTTTGGCTGCGGTTAACTTTATTGGAATGCTCTCTAATAACCGGTATTTCGGGTCTCGTGCTTTTTTCTTTTTCTTTTTTCTTTTTTTAAATTCAAATTCCTTATAGCCAAATATTGCTCATGTTTTACTTAATTATTGCGTTGCAAAAGGTGGTATTGCAATTTAAATTATTTTACATACGCGTCCAATTATGTATTTAGTATTTACCGAAGATCAATTCTCCGGGTAGTTAGAACTTCTCAAGCTCTCTCAATCCAGTAAAATTCAAAGTTTAAAAGTATGGGAAGATGAGATGTCTCCCACCATTGGGAGTAGATAATTTCCAATATATAAGTAGATATCGAGGTTATATTAGTAGTATTTAATGCTAGTTAGATCCATACAGCTCTCCAATCCATCAAACGTCGGATTCCAAAACAAAAAAAATTGTTTTTTTTTAAATTTTTAATGTAAGACTTAAAATGGATATCAATTTAATAACTTTCATATAAGAGAAAATAGATAGTTAAATATGGAAAAAAAAAATTAAGTTGTCATAACTAAGGATGGCAATTTTACTTGCGAATCCACGGATTCCTACCTACCGCAATGGGTGGGTGTGAATTTTACTAATCGGGTTCATAGGTGGATTTGATTGTAAAATGAAAATCTAATGCAGGTTCGGATCGGGATATATAATAATTTTTTATAAATTTTTTGTTTGTGTAATTAAAGATCAATGACATGATAGATTTATTGTGTAATTATGTTTTGTACTTATGTATTTGTATTAAGTATATTTTTAATATTGTGTTGTGCTCAAGATTTGTTGGGTAAGCTATGGTAGAACTTGATAATTTTTAATTTTTATAAACTTATGGTAGACTTCAAAATTATTATGAATATTCTTAGTATTTTATTTTTTTATTATGGATTTGAATATAGTAAAATTTGAGATTTGAAAATGATTTAATACTAGTGAAAGTATTTTTATTTTATTTTTTAAATATTATTTTTTATTTCACAGGTCCAAACTTGAACCCGTAAACCCGCGAAACTATGTGAGTTCACGGGCGGATGTAAGTTTGAGTCAAACCCGCGGGTGCAAACCCGCACTCACACTAGTATAATTTGGTGGTTCGCTGGTGGTTTTGGATGTCAAAAATAATGTGGGTTGAGGTTTGGATTTGACCAAACCCGCCGAACCCGACCCGTTACTATCCATATTTATAACCTTACGGATCAGATTGGATCAGCTCGTCCCAAACCCGAAATCCAGTTTGCACAAGTTTCCCCGAACCAGGCCCGTATCCCGAATGAGTTTTTGTTTTCCGTCCTAAATCCGACCCAAAATGACAAGGGGTGTCTCATACCCAATCCGAAATGATCCATTTAATTTTTTTTAATGAGGCTCAAACCACTTAATTAAATTTATAAATACACTTAAATTTAAAAATATACTTAAATTTAAGATTAAATAAGTCTCCCATCAAATAAGTCTCGAATGATTGATGATAACACATCCATTATTAGGACTCAACAAGTGATTAAATATTTTAATTTGATGAATCAATCGACAAGTTTTGGTGAGTTTTAGTCTTTTGAGATGCAATTAAGTAATCAACCTTGTTAGTCTTCTTTCTTTAATTGAATTAGTACCGTACATTACATTATATATAATAGAGTAGAGAATACGTTTTACCACATAACATAATTTTACATGTGATACCATCTCGGTGGGACGGTACGTGGTTTAACTATATAATTACGAAGTGAAATTGGGTACATACGCTAGAGAAAAGAAAAGAGAAAAAGAAACAAAACTAGCAAGATGACAAATGTCTGTTGCGAGAAAGTCTCAAGTTTTGAAATGGCAGTGGAAGTGAAGTGGTGATTATGTATTCAATAATGCAACGTACTACTGCTTGCCGACGACCAAAATTTTAGGCCTGTTTTGGTGATATAGCAAAAGCTACAACAACGGACATAATAATTAGGGGAGAATCTCAAAATTCTATCAAAACTAAACTATAATTATTTAACTTTATTAGAATTCAATATTTATTGGGATTTGGGACTAAAAATCTCTCCTTGTCTGATAGTGATGTAGAGGATTGTTTTGTAAAACAGTAAAAATCTATTATTATCTACAACTACAAGTGGAAGAGAAACCTTTCGTGGAAGAGAAACCTTTCATGGAAAGATGTAAAATTAGAAACAGAGAACAAATTAAACAGAAACCAGCTGAGCTCGAATTCTACCTCAAAAAGCTGCAAGCTGGTTCCTTAAAAACAATAATACAATAAAAATAACCCTGTAATAAACCTAACAAAAACAAAAGGGTTTGTTAGGTTTTTTTGTTTTTTTGTTCTGGCGTAATATCCAGGAGAATCCGGGGACCTGTCTTCGCTAAAAGCATCCCTCAGGTAAAATCTCCCAGTAATTTTCTCACAAACTTACTGACAACAGTCACCACCATTTACGCTTGATTCACCAACTCCTTCGAGTCCACAAAAGTTCCGTGAAACCCGTATGGCACTCTCGATGGTAACTTGATCGAAGCTTCAAGCTGTAAATTCATGGCGTTGACGATTTGCAGCTCCGATTTGCCTGTCTTCTCGTCGTGAACGAATGCAATAATGAATCCATCATCTTCGTTCTCGCAATTGGCATCTTTAGGTAAGAAAAAGGGCTCTCCGCCGTATTTTCCGTCTCCGTAAATATACTTTTTAACATCCCCGGTAGAAAGATCAACTTTAGCGAAACCGGAAACTTTAGGCCAGGGCTCGGCAATGGCGAGATAAGCAAACTGGGTTTTCCTCCCCAGCCTGTTCCGGTTCACCATCCCAGCCTCCAAGTTCACTTGATTGGTTTCTGAGAGAATGGGGCGGCGCGTGGATTTACCTGTCTTCAAATTGAGTCGAATTTCGGACAACACACTCTCCAAGCTCTCGTCGCATTCATTGAAAATCGAGTCAGGAGGCGTCATGCATGATCCTATCACAACCACTTCATCGGATTCCGGCTCCTCCCAAGCATTCCACAAGTGAAAGCAGAACGTATCAGGAGATTCAATCCAGATTATGTCCTTGGAATCACTAGCATTTTTCGCAAGAATCCCGAAACGGGACTTTTTGTTCTTGTCGTATATCACTGGAGAGCCGCCAGCGATCATCTCTTGAAGCTTGAACACGACTTGTTGGTCCGGGATCACAACAAAATTCTCGGTAATGGCAAAATCATGCATCATGGTCGGCACCGGAAGGGGAATCTCTACGTCGGGAGATTTTTTGCCGTCCGGGAAGAATCTGAAGTACTTGAGGAATGGTTTTTGAACGACATCGTAGCTCAAAGCAAAAAGCTCTTTAGAGACTGGGTCGATTTTAGGGTGTGCTATCATGGTGGAATTGAGTTGTTCATCGAAGTTGTAGCGACCAACCGTTTCGAGATCTCCTGAGGGAGTGATACGTACTTGGTATGGAAGATCATCCTCGGACATGGCCAGAAGGCGGTTGTTGAAGTAGACCAAACCGGCGTTGGCCACTCCGGTACCTTGTTTGTGATCAATGAGACCGAATAGTCCTCTTGCGAAGAAAAGCATGAGCCGCCCAACCCCATTGTGACCGTGTAACTCACCAATCGCTTTGGGAAACACCGGCCGGCCCAACTCCTTTTCTTGTAAGAATCTATTAGTTTCGGTGAAACGACATGCGTAGCTGGCGTTGCCTTTGTTAATGGTGACAGCGTGGACCATGCCGTCGCCGTCGAAGAAGTGGTGACCGGCAACCGGCTCGAATAATGGGTTGGCACCGTTACGGAGATAAACACCATTGATGCATTCGGGGATGGAGCCGGCGACCGGGAGGACGTGTTGTACGGGATGCTCCGGCACCGGACCAAAGTTTCCGGCGATTTGAACACTTGGGTCAGAGGTTTTGGGGAGTGGGTGTTGGCGCTCGCGTGAGAGCAACGCGCTCTCGGCCATGTCAAAGGCCATGGCGGCAGCTCTCTGGAGGAGATTCCATTGTGGGAGATGATCATGACGGTGGGTTTTGGTTTGTTTTTTTACTTGGGAGGAATCTTGTTGAGGGATTACTGGGGTTTTGTAAGGTTGTTTTGGGAAATGGAGAACTGAAGGAGAGTGTAGAGCACACTTGACTTTGTGATTGAGCTTCTTCTTCTTCAAAGGCATGGACTTTAATGAAGTCAAGCCCAACTCTACTGAGGAAGAAGAGAAAGGATTAAGTATCTGAGATTTTGCAAAACTGTTAGACTCCATGGCCTTTCTGGGTGTGTATCTTTTTCAGAATTGGAAGGCAAGAGAGTTTGTTGGTTTGTTTTTCCAGAGAGAGAGAGAGAGGGGGGGGGGGGAGGAGAGAGAGAGAGAGAGAGAGAGAGAGAGTGAGTTTTGGAGGAGAAAGGGAGAGAAAAAATGAGTATAAATAGAGTCGGGAGATCGAAGGATAGTATTTAGTAACGTTTGTTTCATTGTTTGTATGGAGAGAGTCCACTTCAGACATCTAAGAGAAGACCACGTGGTTGATTTGTGGAAAGGGCACTTGGGGGATTATTATTATTATTATTATTATTATTGTTATTATAAAATAAAAAAAAATGTATAAGTTGAGAGTTGGAGTCAGACACCCATTTTAGGAACAGTGAAAAAAATGACACACTCTAATTAAATTAATTGTTTATTATTGAATTAAATTTAAATAATGACTCCGCGTTTTGGCCTCTATAATTGTTCAAAACGATATGAGCCTACCCACGTGGCCCTTTTCCACTTCCTTTCAACCACGAAATCTTGGTCACATCACTTATTCGCCACTCCACCCGCACACACTCTCTCTCTCTCTTCTTCTCCCTCACATCCCTATAAAAAAATAATAATTTTATATTTTATTATTTATCTTAAAATATATTTTTATTTTTTTCTCTAATATAAATAATGACACGTATCATAATCTAATTGAACAATTTCGATGACGTAGTAAGATAATTGCACGTAAGTTTTTCTCTCTCTTTGTTTTTTTTTTCCTCTCATTCATCCACGACCTTTCTTTGCTACTCCGGCGCCGCACTCCTTAATTACCATTTTTTGTTTATTTCTTTGGCTAATTATTCATTCAACTATCTATGTTTCAAATGCCAAAAATAACTTTTTTTAAAAAGAAATGCTCATATAACTATACAAAATATATAATTTGTAGGGATATGATTAAAATCCTTTCTATAATTTGTTAAAATTTCTCTCTAATTATATTTGTGGCCAAAAATTTTTATATATTTTTTTAAAAAATATTTTATATTTATGATCTCAACTGTCTATTTATAGAGATAGATAGTAGATATCGATTTTTTAATTTTTAATTTTTTAATATTTTTTATTTGATCTCTATCGTTCATTATAGAACTTTCATATTATTAAATGACGAATCGAAAGTAAATAGAAAATTAAATCAAAAGTAAGTTGTTTTGAAGGAAATTTTTTATTAATAAATGCAAAAATGATTGAACAACCCTGTCTTCAATAAGAAAACACAGCACGTTTCTTCAAGAATTTGGAAATTCTAAATTAATTAAAATTCTAAAACAGATATCCTAAAGAATTAAATTAAAATAAGAAATTGCTAAAATCCGAAATTCCTAATAAAAACTGCTCTTAGATATAAAACTGCAAAGACGGAGGTGAAGACATTTTTTTTTTAGGAAAACTGAACCCAGATATGTATAAATCCACGGTAAAATGTGTAGCGTTCGCCAATACGATTCCTTCCGTATATATATATATATTTTTTAAAATTGTAGTGACAATATATTATAGGCCCAAAGGGGAGATCGTTTACCTTTCCAATGAAGCCCACGAAGTGGGGTGCGCACATGTGACCTATATCATTAAGTATATTTTATGAGTTGATTTAAATTCAAATATGTATGAAATTGTATTAGTATTATTATAAAATTATAAAAAAATATTTGATTTGTTATAATTACATTATAATTTTAATACAATTTCACCTCTTTACAGCATCAGTGGTGAAGGTTCAAATCCCACCATGTACATTTATCAATATGTGTGTAGTTTGGTTCTAGTCATACCACGTGTATTTATCAGTATTTGTGGTTAGTTTTCTCCCTTTATCATGGAAGTAGATGTCTACCGTTATAGGTATAGATATTCGAATTGCGCGTTTAGTGATTGATCTCGACAATTCAATAGTTGTAAATCTTATAATTATACCTTTAAAAAAAAAAAAACACAGTGGAATATCCATTCATGTACATATATGATTTAGTTTTGAAATGGTCGAATTATGTTCAATTAATTAGGTGGGCTAAGTCAATACCAATTATTTCGAGAAGTTTAAAAGTATCTACAAAATATGCAATAAATATTAGGCAACCATTTGTTAAACCATCAATATCTAGGTCACTTGTCAATGATCCGTATCAAGTTAAATATATATACAACACCGAAACATATAATTAATTTTTTTTATGGCATCTACTATGAAAATAACAATGTGATATTATCAAAAAGAAAAAGGGCTACTTGCAATAAAGTGCCCTTACGTTCGGCTATATTGTAATGAAATCGTGAGTTTAGTCTTAATTGCATATTAATACCCTTAACTAACTAATTAATTGTATATTAGTACCCTTGACTAACTGGCTGACCGTTAGAGTTGACGGTCAATCAATAGTCAAAGGGTATTTTGGTCTTTTTGACTTTAATTTATTTTTAAAAAATAAAAAAAATTATAAATTATAAAAAAAAATTAAATAAATCTACACCGTCCATCAAAATTGATGGACGGTGGAGATTATATTGACAAAAACAATTAAAATAAAACTTAAAATAAAAAAATAAAAAAATTTATATTTTTAGTGTTCTTCACCAAGAACACAAAAAAAAAAAAAAAAATTTGAATTCATTTATCAAACCCAGAAGGGTTCGACGATGAACCCTTTTGGGTTCGACGATAAACCCTTTTAGGTTCGATGAATCTCGAACCCAGAAGGGTTCGAATCCAACCCTCTGGGTTCGTGAAACCCAGATCTGGGTTCTACGAACCCAGAGAGTTCGAAGATCGGCGATGGAGCAACTGCTCCATCAATGGGAACAGATCTGCTCCCGTTGATGGAGCAGATCTGGGTTCAACTATAAATTTTTATTTTTTTTTTGGTTTTGTTGTTTTGTTCTTGGTGGAGATCCAATCATTGTGGAGATCCAATCTGGATCTCCACCAAGAACACCAAAAAATTTTTTAATATAAATTCTTTTTTTAACTTTTTTTAATTGTATGATTTTAAAATTTTTTTTTTTTAAATGCATCTCCACCGTCCATCAAGATTGATGGATAGTGGAGATTCATTTTTAAAAATTTTAATTTTTTTTAATTTTTATTTAATTTAATTTCTTATAAACTAGGGGCAATTATGTTATTTTACCTAAAAATTAAAGTCAAACCGTTATATTTGACTGGTTAACTGATGGTAGGGTACTAACATGTAATTAAAGCTAAATTTATGATTCCTTTGTAATATAGTTAAACATTAGGATATTTTATTATAATTATTCCAAAAGAAAAATAGGGAAGGGTATTGCATTAAATGAAGAGGCCCCGCAATGAGTTTTTATGCGAAAAACAACGAATTGAAAGGTGGTAGCCATTGCCCATTAATGGCAGTAGTGAGAGAAAAGATGGCAAATGGTTGTATCCTCTTGGATTTTAGTGGAGCTTTTGGATCGGTTGCGGTCCTGCTCCGGACCAGTTTCGGACACTATCCAGGGCCACCGCACAAGAAAGGATCTATGATAACGATGGCTGATGATGGCTGTTTCTCTCCTCTCTTTAACTTTCTATTGGGACATAAGCGGCCACACTTTGTTGTCTTTTAATCAACGGCAGTTAACTGTTAGTTCTCGTGTACCTTATCTAAGTGTCAGCTTCGTAAAATAATAATAATAATCTATTTCGTAATTAATAATTTTTTTAATACTGTATTTAAAAATAAGATTTAAAGTGATCGCAAGGATAGTCTGATGATTATCATATCTGATATCGACGTTGAGGTTACAAATTTAAATTCTCATCCATATTAAAAAAAAAAGATTTAGAAAATATAAAATTTGTTTTTTTATGCATTAGCTAGTGTAAAGTTCAAAAGTGACTTAAAAATGTATTTTCCTCTGTGTTTTCAGAAAATAGGATTAATAACTTAACATTAATGCTAAAGAACCTAAACAATTAACTCAAAAATTAACCAAAGCAATGTGAATATTATCTCATAAATTATATGGTAATGATGAGTCACTTGTCACATTATTTAGATTATTTTTTTTTTTAGTTGTGTAAAAATTACTCATTAATACAAACTAGATGCATTCGAGAATTTTTAAAGGAATTTAAACTTCAATTCCTTTTATTTTACAAATTCATTTTCCAAAAAAAAAAAAAAAAATCGTAAAACGGTATCAAAGAAGCTCATAGATATTATTGGAAACTCATAGCATTTAGAGATTGGCTTCTTGATTAGGTTTGGTTAGTTATAAGCTAGATGTTACTAATTATATTTCCACCATTATCCATAAAAATGCAATTGTATGGGTAGACCTCTCCCCTCGTGTTGGACAAGCTCGGTACTGGCCCAGGACAAACAGAGCAATTACCCGTGGCCCAATAATTTTAAACACATATTATTATTAATCTTGAGGGCCAAACAATTATATATATATATATATATTCTTATATTTAATTTTGAGGGCTTAATATTTTTTTTTTTACCTAATAATCTTGAGGGTCATTTTTTTTTTGCCAGGGTCTCAAAAAACTATGAGCCGGCCCTAGTGTTGGGAGTAGACCTCTCTTATTATTGGGAGTAGTTTCTCGTCTCCCGTTACTGTAAGTAGTTACTCGGGCCATGCTTGTATGATTTAATCTCGGTTGGTTTCATTAGTCCTCTGACCCATAAATATGTCAAATTTAAAAAAAAAAAAAGCTCGTAGATATTATTGAAAACTCATGTAGATATTATTGAAAACTCATAGTATTTAGAGATTGGCTTCTTGATTAGGTTTGGTTAGTTATAAACTAGATCAAGATGTTACTTATTATATTTTAGTTTTTATTCTTGATAATGTAGCCAGTAATCCACCATAACTTTTACACATAAACATTTTCTTCTAATTAGAAACATATTTTTTTTTATTCCAAAAGTTGCTTTTGACTACTCTACTGGGGAGCAAGTGAAAGTTAGGTGTCCTAATTAGATATAGATATAGATATATATATATATATATATATATATATATATATATATATATATATATATATATATATATTACAGCATTGTGCATCTGTTTAATATTGTCAGTTTCTGAAACCAAATCTTTCATGTGAAGATTTTTTTTTTCCTTTCTCTTGAGTTAATGATAATTATTGGAGGATTCTAACATAATCTAATAGTCAAGTTACATACACATGTATCAGTATCACCGTCCAATGTGGTTAGATATTAAATACGCTTATTCTGTAATAATTTAGATTCGAGTCGCTTTCAAGTGGTATGAAAAAAAAAAAAAAATTACAGACATGTTCCTGTTACTTTTTTTTATTTATTATTTTATACTCATAAGTTATAATGAGTTAAAATAATATAGTTCCCAATCCTCCTCAGGTCATGGATGACTCTGCCACTGCAAATTTATAATTAATTAATTAATTAATTTTTATATATATTGTATATAAATAACAAAATGGTGGGACAGAGATGCTCTTTTTCGTTTGCTTTCTCCATCTTGAAATTGTTTTACCCAGATGTTCTCTTCCAGTAATTATACCCAGATGTTCTCTTCCAGTAAAATATATTAATTCCTAGATTTGGATTTGGCGATAATAATATTATGATTTAGGTATTGATGGTTGGATTAGAAGAGGTCGAGAGTGTAAATTTAATTGTTTTATTTATTTATTTATTATTATTATTTATTTAACATTTGTTAAATTGTTTTAGTTGAACACTACTAATTTGTAAACTTAAAAATGTGTTTTAGTTTAATAAGTTTTATCAACTTTATACGAGCTTTTTGTAATTGTGGCATCTGACAAAGGTATATTTTCGCAATAAATGAAAAAGGGTTTAGATGATAAGATTAATACTTAGTATCATTCGTAACCTTTTAGGCCCTGTTGATACGTAGGATTAGTTCAAGATTGAACACTTTTAGTTCCTATCCTGTGTTTGGTGGCATGCTAAAATATGGGATTCATAGTCCCGTGTACTAAATTAGTACCACTTTTTGACCGGATGATACAAACCCACTCCATCCTCTTATTTTCTAACCAAGGATATAGAATGTGAGATGTGTTTAATAAATTATTAGTGACATCTCAATATTATTGGACCATCAATAAGAGGATGTTAGAGTATTTTGCATAATAAAAAAAAAAATGCAATTATCTCACCATCGTCACTTGATTTTTCCAAAATTAAGTTTAATCTATTTTAGAATAATTGAGGACATATCAACATATGCATGTATTCATGAATACAAAAAAAAAAAAAAAAAAAGCATTAATATATGTACATAGCTGTGCAATAATGCCAATAATATTAATATAATGATCAGATTTCACAAATATATTGAGAGATATCTTGTTGAAGATTGCAGCGCCGTTGCCAATATTTTATATTCTACATGGCAGTAGGTGAGCCGATCATTAAACTTAATAATCAAGACAAGTTGCTCTCGAATCATATCGAACTGTGGGATCTTTCATAGTTTGTCGACACATACATGCAAAGCCTGGGAACAATTTCCCAGCATTGATGTTCTTTGACTCCAAAATGGCAGCCAAACAAAAAAGCTAATTGGGACAACTGATAATTAGTTTTGCACTGCTGCACAATTGATTGTGAAATACGACAATTTAAGATCTCGTAAGAAAAATGTACAGGATCTAGCACCAGAAATTCAATATATATAAATTCATTTGGTGTTTACTCTATTTAATTTTAATGTACACAACAGTTTTGATACAACACAGAAATCGCTTTTCCACTGCATAGCACTCACGAAAGCACCTCCAGTGATGGAGAGAGTAGACAATTTCCAAAATGCTATGCGTTTGCATTTGCAACATGAAGCATAGTGTTGTCAATTCATGCAACTTGTAAGAACTTTGTCCTGAGGCAGACAATTCCAAACACAATGCATATGGCTGCTGCATAAACACTTCCTCAGGAATAGAGAGATGGGGTCACCCTTGCCATCAGTTTAGGCACAATGACTGGCTGATGTTGCGTGTCACCCATCACCCATCAGCCATACCCAACGTCCAACAACTTGCAGAAACCCGCTTTGATCATTTACGAAGAATGCTTCGAACTAGTTTCTAGGTTTTGGCCACTACTTATTGGGAATGCTTGTAAATGTAATATATATATTTGTTTTATATACATTGTCCAAGCAGAAACTTGTGAGTTGTGATTGTCTATAGGGAAGGAAAATGCTGTCATCCCACTTGTACAGAAGAAGTGACACTTAATGGGTCATATATACGAGTGACTATTCTCATATTGATCGTAATCCACCACCAAGTGGCATCATATATAATTTCGGACAATTGTACTAATAAATATATGACACTTGGATGCAATAATGGTTCCTGATATTTGAATTATGCATGCCTCGATGTTATCCATATTAGCAAATATCTCTCGGAAGTAAATGTCAATAAAGGTGGGTTAAGATAGAAGAAAAAGTAATACCATATTTTACTATTAATAACTTGACCATAAGGGTTTTTTTTTTGTTTTAATTAATTTGAGGGGGTAAATTCAAACTCGTAATTTTAACTTTATTAAGTGACGGTGTGGTTAAAGTCGAAGTACTAGATTCTTTCATTTTACATCATAGGTACATTAATAACTTTTTACACTATAAAGAAGGTAATCGCTATTAATAAGTATTTCAATTAGATAACGATCGATCTCGAGTAATTTTCTAAGGATGCAAGTATATATATTATTCTCATCGTATCGTCATTGTAGGTATATTGTTTCTCTATAATTAAACAGATGAAGACACACATTGATGGACTGTGTAATCCTACCGGCCTCAAAAACATATATTCAATTTTAGTTTTTAATTTCTCTCTTATATATGGAAACCACTAACCAAGAAAGAATTTGATATACATGCTGTTGGGAAAATTAACCTCCCCAAAACCTCCCTAGAAATATGCTAAAGATCAGAAATAGCAGAGAAATAAAATAGAAAATAAAACAATCACCACAACACAATATTTACGTGGAAAACTCCAAAACCAGGAGAAAAAACCACGGCCCTCAGAAAGAAATTCACTATGTGATAAATTATTACAACCACACAGACTATTCTCTCTAAGACACCAATACACTCACACTCTCTCAAAGCATACAATAATTCACACCTTTCTACACTCTAAAATAAGAGATACAAGAAAGGAATTTAATTAGAATTAAATACAATGCTTTAAGTGTATTTAATTGGTGCAATTAGAAACTAAGGACTTGATCTCCTTATATAGCCTTGAGAAGCCTTGACATGTTCTTATTTTTCCAATGTGGGATTCATATCCCTTCATTGCCTTCTCATTTGCTCTCACAATTTTGCCAATTTTTCAACAAATCTCCACCTTGGCAAAATACAGGAAACCTCCGCCCTTCCGCCGCAACTTTCATGCAACCATTGTCTATACCGACAATCATAATTCTCAACCCAGAGAACTATCATACTCCACCATAAAAGTATACCACTTAGAATTAATCACCAATTCTAAGATTTCCACCTCGGCACATGTCGAACAAACTTGCTGAAATTTATGGTGCAACTCCCATGTTGGCTTTCCCCGGAAGTTCTTCAGCCATCGACATAATTCTACCACACACCTTGCATCAATACCGCCAACCAATGCCCGTGTGCAAACTTCCCACTAGTAGTGTCACATCCTTTTTCATAGCACCTAGTGATATGCTATAAGGATGTACATATCCTTCTCAAAGGATAAATTCAGTGTCTTCACAAGACACACTATTAGCTTGATTGTTGGAGCTACCTGCCGAACCTGCTCCACCGTTTTGACAATTTTTCTTAACGTGCCCAGATTGCCCACACGCCCAGCAAAATATTTTCTTCCTGGAGTTATTCTTCTTCCAATTGCTCCCATTGCTAGCTACCAATGCTGTGTCTTCTGATGAAGTACGACCTCCACCCTTCAGCCTTCTCTCCTCAGAAAGGAGTTTACCGGTAACTTCTGCAAAATTCAGAGTCTCCTTCCCATATACCAAAATAGGTTTCATATGTTCATAGGAAGATGGAAGAGACAATATAAGCCTTAATGCTTTATCTTCGTCTTCAATTTCAACTCCAATAGACTCCAGTTCAGAAACAATACCATTGAGAACACTCAGATGATCTGAGATTTTTGCACCTTCCTCCATACGCAGAGTATGAAACTGTTCCTTCAGGTACAACCGATTTGAGATGCCTTTTGCCTGATACAACCCTTCAAGTTTTTCCCAGAGTTCCTTGGCTGAATGTATTCCATGCACATTTGCAAGAACATTCTTGGCCAAACACAGACGAATCACACTTGCAGCTCTCAAATCCATTTCTTCCCAATCTTCATTGCTCATACTAGACTCACCTTTGCTGGAATCACTTAAAACAGAGCCTGATTTCTCCTTCAATACCTTGTGTAACCCAGATTGTATTAACACATCCTTGACTTGCACTTGCCACAAGCCAAAATTAATCATTCCATCAAATTTCTCTACACCAAACTTCAAGGAGCTTGAAAATTTAGACATTCTAACCGTATACTGAAATAGTGCCCGTAGTCCGTGAACAGCACTCCAGGTAAGTTCCCAGGAAAGAGAGGTGGGTCACAATGGACACACTTAAATACCAAGTCTTTCCTAGCCAGAACCTTCCTTAGACAAGCACTTCCACAATACTACCACACTTAACTCCAGCAACCAAGAACAATTTAGACCAAGAACAATTCTTTTCTGATGTGGAAGATCAGACAATGCTGCAACCACAGAGCATACTAAGAATTTTCTAAAACCTCTGATACCTTAGCAACCAACCTAGGCTCTGATACCACTTGTTGGGAAAATTAACCTCCCCAAAACCTCCCTAGAAATATGCTAAAGATCAGAAATAGCAGAGAAATAAAATAGAAAATAAAACAATCACCACAACACAATATTTACGTGGAAAACTCCAAAACCAGGAGAAAAAACCACGGCCCTCAGAAAGAAATTCACTATGTGATAAATTATTACAACCACACAGACTATTCTCTCTAAGACACCAATACACTCACACTCTCTCAAAGCATACAATAATTCACACCTTTCTACACTCTAAAATAAGAGATACAAGAAAGGAATTTAATTAGAATTAAATACAATGCTTTAAGTGTATTTAATTGGTGCAATTAGAAACTAAGGACTTGATCTCCTTATATAGCCTTGAGAAGCCTTGACATGTTCTTATTTTTCCAATGTGGGATTCATATCCCTTCATTGCCTTCTCATTTGCTCTCACAATTTTGCCAATTTTTCAACACATGCATGTGTTATTATATAGTAGAGTGGATCACCCATAATCTAATGGTTAATTGAGATCCCACGAGGTCTCGAAACTCTCACATGGTTAGCACTCAAAATTTTTTGCCTAAATCCCACAGAAGACAGAACATGCATGGTGTTAGCCAATCTTAATCACACAAACTGACTGTTCAATTATTAATGTTCGATTAATTATTTGTTTTATGATCATTGATGATAAGTTGGTTAAAGTGTCGTTTTTAATGAAGAGATGGCACATGGAATGCACAATGCATCAGAAAGAAGATGTATGTGATCATCAGAAGAATAAATTTATAATTAACCTAAATATTTATTCTGCTGATCATCATCACCATCATTTCAAAAGATCAGTGAAGTAATGATGGATCAAATTAATTAATTAAAGGTATATATAAATTATTTTTTTTCCTGAAATATTGGTAATTAATTAGTGGAAGAGTTAGTTGACCAACTGAATAGTACATCTGATCATGAGGAGCAGAAGATCATCACATGGTTAGCAAATAGCAGTTAAGTGCCGTTAAGCTCCAACCACCACCTGTAACATACATGCATGGAGCTAGTTGCTAATCATTTCTGTGTAAATCCTAATTACATACAATGATTGGCTTTAGTCGAAATCAAATCTTGTATTAGTTAGTGAGATCTTAAATATAATTATTTAATTTGAAATTAATCTTAAAACAGTACTTCTTCAACTTTGTAGAAATCTGAGTAATTATTTCTATATATATAATACAATGTAACTTGAAAAAAAAAAAAAAGAAGAAGAAATTTTCTTAATAAAATAACAAAGTAATTAAATTAAGAAACAAAAATTGCACATGTAATGATCCCCTTTGTAGATATCTTCCTTTTAAATCATATTTTTTATTTCAAATGAAATATGTAAAATTATGTACGTACGTGAAATAAATCAAAACATTCATGAAAACCCCAAAATTCTGATGATAATCTTCTTCTTCTTCTTTTGAAATATCAAGAGAAATAGTACAAAAGCTTTTTCAAACCTAAGGACAAGCACATGCACATCATAGATAACTTAACCTGTTTGGAAGGCAAGAAAATCTTTTTTCTTATTTTTTAAATGGATGGGCATGCAGGTAAGATTAGGTGAAAGGTAAAGATCACCATTGCCAAAATTGAGAAAAAAGTTTTCAACACTTGGTGACACACACACACACATTGGTGAATTATGTATGGGAACTGGGATGCAAATTCTGTGGTCCTCTCTTCTTTCTTTTATAAATATATATATAATGCCATTAATTATACTAATAAAATATTTGGGAGATTCCCCTAACTGATCTGACTAACCAGAAATAAACTACTAACTGCCAATCCCTACCTAACTATACCACCCAATTAATAAATTTGCTAATAATAACTCAAAAAGCTTGGTTAAACATTATTTACTTATTTACTTCAAGGAAATTAAACAAATGGGGCCTCTCTTTCTCTCTTTTTTTTTTTCTTTTGCTATATATGTCTTGTTAGCTTGTTGGTTTCTCACTTTTTCTATGTGCATGAACTGGTAAAAGAGAGAGGTAGTCAAATTCTTTCTAGAAAATTAATATATATATTATATCAAATGATAATCCAAGAATTAGGTATAAGTGTTCTTTCAACAGAAGAAAATTAAATTAAAATAATTGATTTTGGACCTTAGTCAAAAGGTGACAAGACAAAAGTAGGCTCCTTCAAGAAGGAGAGAGAGAGAGAGATTTGATTGCATTGGATTGTGTTTGGTTGGCACATGGTATGCATATATAGACTAAGAGGAGAAAGTGAGGTGGTTGGAAATTTGATTACAAAGTAGGGCATCTTTCTTTATAAGAAATTTGAGTTTTTATTAGCAAGAATAAACTCTCATGATGGTTTGTTTGCAAGTGATCATCATTTGTTTTCTTTTCTACCATCTTTTACCTAAACAATATGATATATATATATATATATATATATATATATATATATATATTTTTATTGTTTAAGTGATGTAAAGTCATATAACATTTTTCTTTTCTTTTCTTTTTAATTTAGAGTGTAATTATATTGACCCACTATTCTTTTCTTTATGTGTTTGAGAGAATCATGCATTTGAATTAAGAGTTTTACACGTTACTCTCCTTGGGAGAATGTTTTAGTACTTATTAGAAGTGCTTTTGGCACTAACTGGCTACAGTGCTTATTCCTACCTTCATGTTTCTTATTTCTTTGTCAAGTATTTGATTGTAATCTAGGTCGACCTGATGCATGAACCAAACCAATTGGGTCTACAATAATGATTATAATCTTAGACTTGTGATATGCTCCTCTACAAAAAAGTAGTATATATTCCAATTTAAGGTAGCCAAGTAATACAAAATATTATCTAAGGGTAGGTCTTCTGTTATTTCAAAGCATAACCCATGTGATTCTTCGCTTTAAAACAATATATATATATATATATATATATATATATATATATATATATATATCAACTTCTGCAAATCAATCACCCATAGGAAAATGACAAGCATATATATATATACATTCTTTTTGTGTTGAATTCTAAGATTGAAAAAGATCACAACGATGGAATATTCTTTCCACGACTGAATATCACATATGTAGTAGTTTAGGCAAAATTAAAAATAAATTGGGTTGAATTTATTTTTCGTATATATAAACGATACGAAAGTATTGAGTCTCAATCACAACTTTTATTGAAGATAACTGATAAAGCAACCATGGGATGCATATTCAGTTGCATGTCTTTGTCAACATAAATTTGGAGAACATATGGATGCCTTGAACAATCGTTCAACAATATATATACACGATGCACATGGCCACTCCCATTTGTTTAAAGCAAACATAAAACTAGCATTGTATATATAAAAATTAATAGAGTTTTTGTTGTAAGGAAATCGACAACAACATTATTTAAACGCGATGGGTTTGTTTGTTATACATTGACTAAGTATATACAAAGGATTTCTAACACGAAAAATGTTAAATAAAATTGATTTTGATTCCAATACATACTGTGTGAGTAACGATGGTAGGTTGTTGCATGAGTGCATGCATATTTTCTAGTCTCATTATAGCTAATTTTTCAGGATAAAAATGTGAAGTCCATGGCAATCCAAGCAAGTGTTTATCCAATTGGACGCGAGCTTTCTGGAACAAGCAAGTTGCTGGTTGCTTCTAAGTGCTATATATATATAGCTTGATAGCTATACGTGCTATATATATATATATAACTCAGTCCATGTCAAGAGATAGCTTACATGGCCTATAGTTTTAGTACGTAGTATATACCACCAACTCAAAAGGAGATTTTTCACCACCCAGAAATCAGATCATTATCTTATGTCCAATAACTTGTATGAAATGATCAGAGTAGTTGTCACTCTCAGTTGGGTACTTGGGTGTCATTCTGCACATCCAATTTACCTACATTATGCATTAATCGTGACCGTTCATTAAACTTTTTCTTGTCTACTTAAAAGTTCATCTCTACAACAAGATCAAATGAAGTTGAAATTATCACCATTAATTTGAATTGTAAATGGCACTGATGATCATGTAGACAAGTGAAATTGCCTATACATGGTTGCTACTTCACATAAAGTTTTTGTGTGGGATAAGAGAAAGTTTACTCACCACTTATGATATAGTCTAATTATGGCATATATATTTTTAAAATACGTCAAGAAATCACTTGAACTTTTAATAAATTCGCTACAAACCCTTTGTAATAACATTTTATTTTGTAAGAGACATCCGTGGATGAAAATGGTTTTATATTTGTTTACCTTTAGATCAAATTTCAAATAAATCTTGATTTTGTTTTAATCAAACTTATATCGGATTTCTAAAAAAGTCACATTTTATTATTATTATTATTTAAATCTAATACTTTGTGGGTAAGAGAACTATCGGGACCAACCGATATTAAATCATACAAGCACAGCTCATACAACTACTCCCAGTAACGGGAGACAAAAACTATCGGGACCAACGGGGTCCGGATAACTACTCGAGGGATCTACCCACGCAATTGCGTTTTTATGAGAAATAATAAGAATATAAATTTACATGCCTACACAAAATGTTGAACCTTGTTGATTTGGAGGAGTTTGAGGCCTCCAACCACTAAAACAAGGGACCTTGTGTAAAAAACAAACGTCACGTTATAGTTAACTTACAATATGCAAATTTGACAAAATAACTTTACAAGTAGAAGAGTGTTGGAATTTAAACACTCAACTATTTTTCGCACATTCTTCTAGCTAACTAAGCGTAATTTGATTTGCAATATATTCCATAATAGATCCATCCAATGACTTGTTGGATCGGGCCTAAACTACTTTTTTGCCTAATTGAGAAACCATTACATTTTAGATATTAATGCTAAAATTAAAGACATGGGTGCATTTCATTTGATAAAAGCTTTGGTGGACATCAATTTGAAAAGAACAAAACAATTAAGTGGTACATTTCGTGTGCCTAGAAATTGTCTTGTCATTTTTCTCAAAAAAAAAAAAAAAATTGTCTTGTCATTGGAAGATAAGATTAACTGTGGGGTTGTCATCAAGAATTCTAAAAGTAAATGAATGAGAGTCAATAATTGTGCTATAACTAGAATGCAAAATTGATATATATCCATAAAGTTTGGTGTAATATCACTTGCAAATATTTCTAGGTTTCAAACAAATTGGATTTCTTTTTGGTGCCTTCACGCAAATAAATTTGATTAAATGATTGCCCAAAAGCCAAACTCAACAAGTCAATTGATATATATTAAATTAGAACAAATAATAGCTAGATTCTTTGAGGTTTGTTCATTTACAAGCGGAATCAATCTTTGAGTTTATTAATAAAGACTCCCCTACCGTTAGTCAAACTCTATCCAATTTAATAATTAATCATGTTTAACTGTTAAAAAAATCAAAATAACCCAAAATAATTAATATATATATATATACACATATATGTATATATATAATTACTAATATTCATTAAATAAAAAAAAATAAAAAGAAGGTTAAAATCTGTACCGTCCATCTCATCTTTTTAACTTTTTTTTTATTTAATGAATATTAAGTAATTTTATATATTATTTGATGGCATTTTGGTTGTTCAAAAGTCAAACATAGTCAACCGTTAAATTGGATGAAATTTGACTAACGACAGGTGAGGTATTTATCAATAAACACAAAGTTTGATTCTGGTTGTAGATGAGTAAACATCAAGGGATTTACCTGTTATTTGCTCATTAAATTATATTCTTCAATATAATATAGGGATAATTGCACAAACATTCCCCGACAATTGGTAATATTGCACTCGCTGGTAACTTTTACTTTTATTACACAAATATTCCCTTAAAAATGTTGACCAAACGGTTGACTAACCTTAACTTTAACGTTTTAGGCAACAAGACCATTCTACCCTTACTATCTTATTTTATTTTATAATTTATTATCCTTAATAATTATATAAAATTTAATTATATACAAATAATTTTTTAAAAAACAAAAATTCCATATTTTTTAAATCCAGAAAAAAAAAAAGGATTAAAGGAGCTCGAAGTTCCTTCAATGGAGTTTTTTTTTTTCTTGGAAAACTTCAACGGACACTTTGAGTTTCACTTCAACCTCAAACTCAGCTTCATCTTCCTCTTACTCCTCATCCTTCGATTACGAATTCCGCAAAATGCCACAATTCCAAAAATCAAAAAGAGAGAGTGAACAAAGCTTTCCACCCTAATCAGGAGCCAACCCATTCCCAACCTGTTTCTGACCGTACAATAAAAATAATTTCTGAGAGGGATTTGTTTATATCATGTAAAAGAATTGATTCAATTTGTTTCTCTATTTTTTTTTTTTTGAAGAAAAAAAATCAATTCGGTGGTGATGGATTTGTTTGGGTGGTGGTCTGGTTGATGATGAATAAGAAAATTGAAAAAACAAATCTGGAAAAGAAGGAGGAGGAGGAGGAGAAAAAATCTGGAAAAAAAAAAATTGGGTTGATGGTATTTAGGTGGTGGTTGGGTTGATGATGAATAAAAAAAATTGAAAAAAAATATGTAAAAGAAGAAGAAGGAAAAACAAATCTAGAAACAAAAAAAAAAAAAAAAAGATATTTGGGTGGTGGTTATGTTGATGATGAATAAAAAAATTGGAAATAAAATCTGAAATTGAAGAAGAAGAAAAAAAAATATGGAGTTGATTTTTTTTTTTTTTATTTTCTATTTATTTTTTAATTATTTTAATGGTTTAATGGAAAAAGATAATTTTGCCCTTAATACATTAACTTAAATTTAAAGTTAAGGTTAGTCAACCGTTTAGTTAATATTTTTTAGGGGATGTTTGTACAATAAAAGTAAGAGTTGTTAACGAGTGTAATATTATCAATCGTCAGGAATGATTGTGCAATTATCCATATAATATTAATATATATATATATATATAAAATATTATAATTATTAATCAATTGAATGTACAAATATGTGGGCTTGCCAAATCTTAGCCCAACTAACGTAAAAGTAAGTTTGGGCTAAACATGTTATATATGAAAATTGAGTATTACTAAGAAGCTCCAAGCCTTTTCTATTACACCCCTACATTAATGGGTCAGTCCAAATAATCTAAGCTGAGATATGTTTTGCAATTACCACATTAGTCCCTATATTGTTACTTAATTCCAAGTAGGTTGCCACCTTCACGTTTTATCCCAATTAGTCTCTAACTTTTTAGGAGTACCAAATTAGTCATTTCAAACTTTTATTAGTCAACTTAAATATAATCAACTTTTAATAATTTACTAAATACTTTTTAGATTTTAGATTACAAAATAAGTGATTATTTCATAAGCTACACAATCCCAAATACACCATTAATAGTTAAAGGATAAATTGGTTTAAGAGTAAGGACCAGTTTGAGATTGCTTTTGTAACAGATTTTAATTTTTTTTTTTTAATTATAATAATTTTGGTATTAAAAGGTGTTTGATAAAATACTCAAAAGTAATTATTAAATAATTTTATTTTCTCTACAACATATTCTGAAAAGTAGGTAGGGTGTTACATTTTTAAAGTGATTATTGAATAATTTATAATCAGATTCTAAATTGCTGATATTACCCTTATTAATTTAACATGTAGACACTTTTATATTTATAATAAATTAGAACTTAAACAAACTAAAATATTTTGTTACCATAAATTAAATTAATATTATTTTTTTATAAAAAAAAAATTAGCCCTAAGGTTTCAATACTAGATTTTGATGATAAGAACAATTAATTTTGATTACTAATGTATTTTGATTTGTATGCGATAGCAATCCATGTTCATCCCAAGAGCTTCAGAGCCTCAATTCAAGAGTCATCATGTTGTGCATATCAAAGAATCAAGTGCTTAACTTTAGTTTATTGTAATGTGTTGTAAATGATGTGAGGTTTATTTGCCTAAGCTTGCTCATGAGAAAAATTATATTTCTAGGCAAAATTACTTGAACGTAGATCCTTAAATTAATTTTCACATGCTTAGAAATTATTCAAGTTGATTGAGGATTACAAAGGTCATTGAAATTGAGACAACATTGCAAATATTCAAAGTGCGGTTTTAGGATGGTCACAAAGGTGGCTGCACTGCCATGAGCTGTAACATCCGTAATTTTTACTAATTATAAAAAATACCCTAAATTGTTGTTAATTATGTAAAAATGTTATAATGGGTTTATTTGAATTAATTTTTAGATATGCAAGTGGACCAGGTGGAGCGGTCCATAAAGAATGTATGAAGAAAAAAGGAAAAAGCTGGCAGTGAGCACCGCGACCAGGGATTGCGATGAGCAACTCGCGGTGAAAATGCTAATTTTAGGCAGTGAACATCGCGACCAGATACCGTGATGGCTGATCGCAATGAAGGCGGTAAAAATGCTCCAGTGAGCACCGCGATCAGGTGGCACGACCACAGATCGCGAGGAGCGGTCGCGATAACCAAAATTTTATAAAAAAAAAAGATGGCGGTGGGAAGTTTCACGAAGAAGTAAGAGAAAATAGAAATAGAGAGAGAAAGAAGGAGAGAGAAAGGAAGAAGAAGAAAAGAAGAGGAAGAAGAAGAAGAGAAGAGGAATAAGAAAGGAGAAAGAGAAAAGGAGAAGGAGAAGAAAAAGAGGAGGTGAAAAGGAGAAAGGAGAAGGAAAAAGAAAATTCAAAAAAGAAAAGTTCGTAAAAACGGTATCCAGGTTGGTGTACACTCATTTCTGAATCTTTATAAAGTTAATATGTGTTTTGATTCGAATCTAAGATTTTTGAATATTTTGGTGGATATATATTCATACGTTTCTTTATTTGAATATTTTGATTTGATCGTATTTCGATTATCACGATTATGTTGAAACAAATTATTTCAGAATATTGTATGAAACAATCGTATAATTTTCAAGAAGTCAAATACATATGTTTTACGAATATTGTTTGAAAATGATATTTATTGAATTTAATTTAGATTTGTAAATTACAGGTGTTGATTTTGAAATGAATACAATGAATTGATATGAAAAATGAAAAATTGTGTATTGTGAAATGACCATAGGATACTTGAACATAGAAAACGGATATAGGAGGTTGGTATACCAGCTGAGTTATTTCAGCAGTACTGCACCAATATTGATATTGATCTTGATATTATGTACCTCCCTAAGGATTCGTCCTGGGGTAGGGAGTTATTGATATTATGTACCTCCCTAAGGATACCGAGTACCCGATCCTAGGGTAGGGAGTTATACATACCACCCTTGGATGAAACAGGCCCCAAGTGCCGGTCTTAGAGTTGGGAGTTATGTTCGATGGGCAGCCACCGAGTGGTCGATGTCGAATGGCCCATATTCCAGTTCAGAAAATTATGTTGAGTATACCAAAGGGTCAGGATTGAGATGAGTTGAATAAAAATGTTTATAAATGAACTTAGAAATTGATTTCGTATGATTGAGTTGAATAATGATATATTTTTATATGATAGTATTATGACATTTTATTTTGAAATTTATTTTGTGATTTCGATAAATAAGTTAAGTGTACACCCACTAAGCGATATGCTTAGCGTGTTGATTTTATCACGCGTAGGTAATGGGGATACCAACGGAGAAAAAGACTAGAGAGGAGGTAGCTGCAGATAGAGGTTTAAAGTCACCATACTTTTGGGTAGTTATATTTGAACTTTGATTGTATATCATTCATTTAAGCATGCATATACAAAAGTTTGTAAATTTGATATATATATATATATATATATATATATATATATATATATATATATATAATTTTTGTAAATATTTGTTTAATGGATTATGTTTTTCAACGTTTGTAAATATTGATTATGTATTGTTTCATTTGAAATGTTTGGAAAGTCGCACTATACGGTGGAGTGTGCATTTGATTGAGAAATGAATTTTGAAGTGTTGAATATTTTATTATTTGTGTTTTTGTTGAAAACAAGATTTCTGGAAAGTCAGAAAAACAGAGGAAACTCTGGCAAAATTTTTCAAATAGTTTTGATGGGCTCATTATAAAGGATTTTAAAATGTAAGTTATTTGGTTTTTTCAAAAATTTCAATTTATAAACAGAATTTAGAAAAGTTTGAAAACCAGGTAGCGCTCCTTGAATCTATCCAGGCGGGTCGGGTTAGAGGATGTTACATGAGCGGTTACAACACACATTATGGTGGTCACAATTGGGGTGAAACCGACCTACAACTGGTCCTTGAATTTCAAGACTATAATGACTACTTTTTGTAGCCGCATTGAAACCGTTATGAAACCGGTGCCCAACCGGCCTCTCTGACAACCACATCTAATGTATTTCAACAGCCAAAAAATACTCTCCCACGACAATCCTTTATAAATACAAACCTTGATCTCACTTTAAACGTGCTTAACCACTAGTTTTATTTGCTATCAAATTTCAAGTGAATTTTTATTTAGTTACCTTAATATTTCTTAGAAAATTTTTTCAACCTTCCTATTTTCTTGAGGTAAGCTTAGTGCATTAAATCTTCATATCTACTCTTGCAGAGTTTATCTTGTAGTTTCTCTATTCGAATCCATCAACTTAAGTGAGATAAGTAAGGTTCTTTACTTGTGTTTAGTGAAAGACTAGGAGGACGAGAATCTCTTAGTATGATTGGTGAAGTGAGTCACCATTGTACAACTTGTAAAGAATCTTGATAGTGAATAGACTCAAGCTTCGTGATGCTGGGTGAAATAGATGTAGGCAAGTGTTGGCCAAACCACTATAAACCCTATGTTCAATCTCTTATCTATAATTTATTTTAATTACTTGATATTTCATTTGAATTACTGTTTTATGTAATTGTATTCATATTAGAATTTTATTTTTGTGGCTAGGAATTTGCTAAATTTTAGAAACCTATAAGATTATTATAGTTTTGGCTTTCGTTCAGTGAGCAAAGCATGTTTATTTGTATATTTTTGAGGAATATACAAAGATGGCTTAATTAGAGTATGAGTTAAGTATATCGAAGATTTGAAAAAATCATGCTAAGATGACGAGCTTCTGAGATCACTTAAGATAGTGCTTAAAGATAATTTTTGAGGAATAAAAACTCTCTTAACTCTTGAAATCGGATAGGATTCACACATACACATATAATATGTTCATGTATTTGTATTTGAGTGCTTACATATTGGTTTTAACGTTTTAGAATGTGGAGTCTTAATTATTTTATTTGGTCTAGTTTTAGAATTTATTTTCAAACATTTCGTATTTTTAAAAATCTGATATTTGGATGCTTGAACGAGCATAACTTTTTATCTCACATCTAAAAGGTATTTTGTTTTTGGGAGATAAACTAGACATCTTTACATTTCTAACGGTTTTTAAAGCGAAAGGTTTCGAGTTCTAACTAGATTACGATTGACTCAAATTCTAGTCAAGTGCAGCTGAAAATAACTTAAACAACTGAAATGGGGAAATGGGGCAGCAACCCCATGCCAAAAGCATGGGTGCACGCCAATGGTGTGGAGCCCCGACAGTAACATTACACCAAAAGCATGGTTGCACACCTTTGGCGTGCATGGTCTACAAGGTCCGAGTGTTGGCCTTTTTGTTACCCGCAAGTGTACGGGGTCGGTGCAAGTAATAAAGAGCGAATAGAGTATCATTTCCACGAGGATATTTAGGTATTAAATACCAAAATTAATCAAATCTATGTCCACTTGGAAAATCGATTTTGGTATAAAGTGAATTAAAAGGAAACTAACAAAAACTCAAATAATAGCTAATGAATGATAGTACGAACTGATATGAGAGATAGCTAGGGTGTCCGATTTCACTTAATATTTCGTTATGAATGCAAAAGAATTCTACAATGAGATATGATTAACCCTAGTTGAAAATCGTGTTTAACCAAGATATCCAATAAACTCTCTTGAGCTATATTGGAAATATTCCACATACAACAAGATTTTACTCTTGATAAATATTAGATGCATGAAATTTCATTAAGAACAATGTCAACACTTAAAAGGACTACACAAACTTAATTGATATATCTCTATCCAATCCTAACTAATGGTAGACATTACATCGAGCATGTTTTGAGCGTCACCTCTCGATCTATAACTCACAACCACAAATCATATCAAATGTTGGCCAAATACTTAACAGGCAACAAAGATTTATAACATCCACTCAAATAAAAGATAATCAATTTCAAGATAAATATTGAATACATTCATAAACTCATTATCAAGATCCATCATAATCCTAGCATTCCAAATTAGATCATGTTCAAGGAATGAAACTATAAACAATAATCACAACCCTAAACATGACTAAATACATGAAAAACAAGAGATTAAGTATGAAGAAGAAAATCTTGGAAAGATAAACTTGGTCTCTTTCCTCTTGATGAATCTCCCTCTAGTTTTTTCTACTTGCAATCCAAGCTTGGTTTGGACATGGTGATGTGAGGGTTGAAGAGAAATCATTTTTTTCTCCAAAATGGTGATTTGCTCTTCTACTCTCACCATTATATCCTTTTGGCTGGTCCTCTCTTCTCTAGTCCGAACTCCATTTTTTTCCTTTTTCTTTTCTTTTATAATGGCCCAAAAATTAGGGAAACAAGGCCTAGTGCGAGTTGTGGTGCGGGTTGTGAAAATCGTACAACAACTCACGACGCTCTCACTTTTTGAAGCCTGATTGCGCACTGGTATAAAAATGAATATAACTTATTCTAGAAAACTCGGAATTGCGAATCCTAAAATTTACCTGGAACTAGACTTCTATATCTTTTTAGAAATATATAGCTCACAATCCGGTTCGTCCTGTGAATTTTATAGCGGCCTATGAAACATGATAGGTTTGCAAGAAAAATCTTCAATTCTCCAATTTTAGCCTCCAAAACTCTTCAATTAAGCTCAAAACCTTGTTTAGGGATGATAATCTACACAATACTCACAAAACACATTAAAAGACCAATATTATAAGAAAACATAGCCATAAACATAGGAATTAAGAGTCTTAAATATGAAGATTTATCGACCTAACAAATACCCACAAACCTATATTTTGCTCACTCTCATAAATGTTCTTTTATTTTAGTTTATTTTATTTTGTTTTTAAGTTGTTATCATTTTATTTTTAAAATTAAAATTTTATTTATATGATTTTTTCTTTATTTTTTTTAACCTGAATTTATTATTTATGTGTGTAAAGACTAAAATACTCTTAAAACCATTAGATTTAACTGATAATAGACTAACAGAAAGATTAAGTTAATAGATTTTTAAAAATTTAGGAATAATAAAAGTTAAAAAAGAAAAATAGATTAAAAAGTATTAATTAAAAAAAATAAAAACCAAAATAATTTTTGTTATTAGTTAAATAATAATTTTAATTGTTAACCAATAAGTAAAAAATAATTGACTATAATTTAAAAAAAAGTAAAATTTCATTATAATTTATTTAAATATCACGGTTTTCTATTATAATTTATCCAAAATTGGCAAGCATCATTTTCCACCGATATTTGTCAAGTGATTCCCACTAAAAAAAAAAATGGAAAAAGAAAAAAATTGATTTTTTCGTATCAATACTTGGTGATGTGCTCCGACTCTGAGCATGTGCTAGCGCTAGTTCGTGGAGGAGGCAGGCCAGCAGCCTCCCTTGAATAAGAGGCCCAGCCTACTTTAACAAGGAGGCAGCACCTCCAAAAGAGGGAGAAGGCAGTCTCTTCTTTTATCGATGTTGAGGATGACGCGGCGGTCCATTCTACACACCTCCTCCATTAAGAAAAGAGGAAGTACGGACTGCTCCGATTGCCGCTAATGGTTGAAGAGATTGTCAAAGGAGGTGAGGTTTCACTTTTGAAATTAGACAACTGATTTGTACTTTTCATTGTCACGTTATTCATCACACCATTTATACCCCATTACTACGTCATTTGGGTGAATTTTTTTGGTTGTTTATTAATTCTTCTATTGTTTTTCAAAGTTTTCTGATTAAATGATTAATATTGTGATCTAAATTCTAATAGCGAAAATAAGATTGAAACAATTTATATATTCTTGCAATTTTAAACGATTCGTCTCTGCATGCAAGTTAACGATGTAGCTGAATCGAAAAACAACGGCGGACCATTCTTTCTCAGCAATGGAGGCCGAGGTGAAAGGAGCCCTATGCAGGCAATCTCTCTCTCTTAAATTGTCATTTGGTTATCGAATTGTTGTGTAATATGAATTGTTTAAGCAATACCTTTTTTGTCTGAATGTGTTTTGGTTTGGTTGTTTGACGTTTGTTTACTTATATGCTAAGGTAGCTGGATCAAATGTGATTTTTATGAATATGTAGGCGAAACCCAAGTGGGAAAATCTCTTGTTTTGGTGTTGGGTTCAGCTTTGCACTTCATTAGTTGATGGAAAACCTGGAAGAGATGAGCAAACTGAAATAAAACTAAAACCTAGAAAGTAGAAATAAAACAAGTGAAGATTCTTTAATTTAACTTTTGGGAAGTTATTGTTCTGAATTCTTGTCCTGTATGATTTTTGTTGCTTCTTAATCCATTTTATTTGGTCTTAAATTAGTGTGTATTCAAATGGAATACAATTAAGAAAAGAAAAAAAAAAAAAAACTTTCATTGTATACATGTGCATAAAGCTAAAATAACGGGTTCATTTGTAGAAGTCCTTTATATTGTGATATCTTGCAATTAGTGGATCAAATGCCTTTGGATGATATATCTAAAATCTAAATACATTTCCTATTTACATCAGCTTTATCTTATTTATGAAGCTGATCTGATCTATAACCCCCGGATGAATAATCTGTTTTACCTTATCTCAATTGTTCCCAATTGCAACAAACAGTAGTAGATTTATATTTTGGGTGGCTTTGATGTTCTCCTTTTAAGGTCGCTTCTTGTAGATCTTGAAATGACTTTTTTCATTAAGGCTAATATCAAATTTCATTAGGATAGGAAACGCGGAATAGATACTCTGCATACTAGACACCATGGCAAATTGAAAAAAAAAAAAAAAAAAGCTTTCATCATCTATGGCATGTATTTAGTTGGGATAATAGGTCTAAACTGTTCTTAAAACCAAAAGCTGAGGAATTGGCCTGTTCAGGTCAAATCATCCATGAACCCTAAATGACGACCTTGATATCACTGGTTTGATAACTGCAGCTTCAGTCAAATAAATTAAATTTTTTACTCTTGTTAAGCTGTTCTAAGGTTAACTGTTAAGAATATACAGTAATAGACATGGAGCTCGAGTAGTCTGTTTTGCCGTTTATAAGTTTGGGCTACCACATGCAACTCTTTCCAACCCATGGTCCTAAGTATATTTATTGTAAAAGAATCATAGTTCAACTTTATTCAAATTAACTATGGCTTGCTCCTAATTAAATAGGATCAGCTCCATGTCATCAGTAACTTGCTAGTGCCATTCTGTATATCCTTCTTTAAGCCCTGGTCAACATGTCCTTATTTCATTGTCTTTGTCACAGCTTTTGGGGACTTCTATGTTTTTCTTATGGTACATTCTACTTCAAATCAAGTCACTCCTTCATATCAGTGTACTCCAAAATTCTTGTTTTAACATGGAGAAACCATAATGACTTGGACCACAAATAACGTGTGATTTTGTTTCTCATTTTCTGTAGGCAACAGTGTGTTTTATTGTATTGGGATAGCTGTGGCTTTCTTATCTATCGAATCCCCTCCATTTATGCTGGTTTTTGTCCTGGTAAGTTACTATCATTTGTTTTATTTGTATTTAATCTAGTGCTATTCTTTCATAGCTGAAAACATATTTTAACTGGCTGTTCATTTATAAATATCTCTTGAATGTGATGCTCCATCTTACAGAAGTAGATTTTGTTGTGCATTAAATTCAGAGTTTTCCTTCAATGGTTTTAAACTTTGAACTGATATAAATGTTTTTGGCATATCTAATGGTGTGCAATCAACAATGGCTGTGTTCAATGTTCCGCTTTTATTTGAAAAATATCCACTTTGGTGAAAATATTGGCATTTAACCTTCTGTTGCTAGATTACTAGGAAATCTTGGGGCTGTAGTGGCTTTCTTCTAGAGGGAAGTATTGAAAGTATGTGAAATTAGTAGGAAAGCATGATGAAGTAATATAATACGTTTGAGTGAGTGATTGGAGAAGAAGCTAATATGATTTTAGTGACATGGAATTGGTGACATGGTTCTTAGATATCTAAAGAGAGAGTTGCACTATTATTTGTAAGCTCAAACTAGCCAACTTCCATTTTAAAGCTGTAAGTTGCTCCATCTTGTGATACTCTGCATAACATGGTTTAATTACTAGGATTCTAATTTAACTTTTACTTGAATCCAAGTACATTTCTGATCGGAGAAGTCATTCTAGTACTAGTTAATTCCAAACTCATATATGCTCTTTCCAGGTAAATGTGCCCAAATATAAATTTTGATTTATGCATGAACCATCCATGAATGAATGAAAATGGCAGGATTAAAACTAAACAACCTTGCATTCATATTAACATTTTGTTCCCCTTGTTAGCTTGGCCATCGTGCATAATTGTGGTAGCTAGTTGATCCATTTTGAGTGGACTTCATAGAGCTTTACATTAATCAAGATATGTAAAATTTAAGAGTGAGCATATAAGTTTTTGCCTGCAAAAGCAATACCAGTTGTATGTGTTCCTTTACATGTTTTCTGGCTTTTTTTTCCGCAGTGGCTGGTGGAGTTCAAATATCAATATCCATGATTTTGACAACATACTTGATATTGAACTGAGTTTGTATTAATTTATTTTCCAATTAACAAAATACCTTCATATGAATTAAATGAAAAAAAAATCTTAGTTTTTTGCCACAAAAGAAATTGGAAGTTCAATATTAGAAGTTGAATTGTAATTGTTTCAAAAAAAGAAAAAGTTCTGTATTATTTGGGTTGCAGATTTTTCCTTATTTGGTTAATCCTTGTTTAACATTGAATTGTTATAGTCTAACTATATTTGTGAAATTCAATTTAAATGAAGTCTATTCTCAAAGATGCAACTTGTGTGTTTAATAATAAATGTTTTATAATTTTTTCAGTTAAATACTCAAATTCTCTCTATTTAAGGACAAACATGTTTTCCTAAAAAACTTGGATGAGAACGTTATGGTCTGTGTGATCTCATCATTTGATAGTCATTATACAGTATTAACATTGTTGCTTTTGTTTCTTCTGTTTGTGGAGAAAACTTTACCACTGTTAAGATATTTGATTCTTGGAGGCTCTATAGTTGTCACATTTTAAATCTTGTTTAAAGAATTAGAAGAGTAGAGACCGACATTCCCTTTCTGTTTTCTTGTCCATACATGCTTACTGATTAAATGCTTAGGATGGGAACTACTTTGCACTCATAAGAGTGCTAACATTTGAGCTATCGACTATGTCTAGATTTATTACGTCTGCAACTATAATAATCAGTGAGGTAGAGTCTTTGACTTTCATAGCCTGCTTTCATTCGTTGTATTCTTTCAGTTTCCAAATTACCCCTTAACGGTTGAACAAAATTAAGTGACACGTTTCATGACACTAGTAGCTGGTGTGCTTCTTGAGATGGGTATGACCTTTGTTTGCAAGGCCTTGATGATTTCTTTGAGCATTTATGGGGTTATTCTAAATGTGGAAAATCTGCGATAAAAGGCCACTTGGTAAAACTCTTATCTGGCAAATTTTTCATGTTTTTAAATTCTGTGCTTTTCTCTTAAATGATTTTGTATTAGGATTCTCATCTGCATTAATTAGTCTAACCGACATGACCTGTTTTCCTCACCTGAAATGGATATAAAAGGAGGTAAGAAATGGATATTCTTGCTCATCGCATTGTTCTTCTTGCATTTGCCCTTTCCTTTCCTCTTCTTCTCAACAATAGCCTTGCTATAGCTCTCTTTTCCAACTTCAGTAATGAATTCCTTTTTGGTCGCTGATAGAGAAAATTCAGTCTCTCAAGCACGCACCTATCCTTGCGTCCATTGCAATAAAGTGTTCACCAACTACCAGGCTCTTGGGGGCCATAATAAGAGTCATAATGCCGAGATTAGATCAAGAACGAGAAGGAATCATCCAAGCCATTCCAGAATTTCCTTTGGCTCTACTAGCACAAATCTTAATCGCCTCTCCAACAACCAACCAGAAAATTCTTCTAGGGGTGCTGGAAACAATCAAACTATTTCTAAGAGGTGCCCAAGTATATCCATCCCGGTGAATGCAAGTAAGTTCTCCAATACAATCTTTTAAAATATCAAAACTCGATTTGTTATGTCCCCTAATCTTTTATCTGCTAGGGACTGCAATGAATTTCACTGTTTTAACCATTTAACATCAACAGCATTTGCTCCATCTGGTAGCACTGCAGCCACCTGTTCCCCTTCAGATCCTGAATTGTTTTTGGACTCCAATGGAGTCTGTCAATTTAATACTGATGAGAAGTGGACATGCCGGGACGGTAGGCCATTATATTGTGGAGATGCCTTGACGAACTCTCAGCTCGACTTTAGTATTCCGGTTCCTGGTCCAAGTCTTGGTCTTGACTTAAATAAATCACCCGGCTTAGAAGAAACTAACACTGTTGGTTTCTCTCCTCTTGATCCTTGTCCATTTTCAGGTTGGGGTGAAGGTTGTCAGTCTAAGATAAGAAGTTCTGCGACTTGTGAAGAGCATAAGGCGCTGTACTCGGTTGATGCGCTTGCTGATACTAACATCATGAGAGCATCGAAAAGGTCTAAGACTGTCTCCCACTTGCCTGTGAAAATAGCGAAGTCTCAGATCAAAGAACCTCCTCTCTTTAAGGATGTAGAAAACCCATTTTCCAAGTTAAGGATTTCGTTTGATGCAGAACAGGAAGGTCCAGCAGATATAGATCTATCTCTGCATCTGTAGCTTTGTGGTTTTTTTTTTCTTTATCATAAATAGTTGCATGAAGAATTTTTTTCTTTTCTTTTTTTTGAAATCATGAATAATGTTGTTAGTAGTAGTGGATTATATAGGTTTTCTATAAGGGAGTGGGTTCAATCTCTCTTAAGCAAACATGTTTGTACTTTGTTTTGCTTATGAATTAAATGTAAGTTTCAAATTAATTAGCTTCATTGATTTAATTAGGATATGAATTAGAGAAATTATACTGTTTAGGCTAATATCTTCTTCCAATCTTTTGGTATCTTGTGGCATGATAATGGCATGCAGGGTACAAAGCTTGAATATATATATATATATATATATTCAAGCCTTGGGTAGAACAAGCGTGTCTTATAGAAGGTGAGTGATTGATTTAATCAAGTTTCACTTTCAGTCAAATTGGAGATACAGGAATACATGTTAAATTCTCAAGTTAGATTAAGTTACATTGTAGATTATCATGTATGTGTAGAAATAAATATTCTACTTAACGGTCGAGGAAACACAATGAACTGTGGAAGTATGGAGAAATGTTGATATTAGTAAAATCTACTAATAGTTTAAGGTATTAGATAAAAACCACTTACAGTTTTATTGATGGTTTAAATATTTTATATAATTTTATTTTATAATTAATTTTTTTATTACCGTTAGTTTTAATTTTTAAAATATCATTGACTGGTTAATATTCTGTATTGATCTTTATCAACTGCAAAGCATATTTCTTTAATGGTTGCGTCTAAATTTTGTACCTACGTTAAAGATAAAGATTAGTATTATGATAATCTAAAATTCATTTTTGAAATTTTCATATCATGAATTTAAAAAAAAAAAAAAAAAATTAAGAATACCAATTTAGCATACCATGTTCCTGAATTTCAATTTTGTAAATAAAGAGAAAAAAATAGTTTTATTTAAAACTCAAAACTTGGTATATTTTATAATTATTTACTAAATTGCTTGAAAAAAAAAAAACTGGATACTTTTTTTGAAAGGAAAAAAATGTGACACATGTTACTCCAGGGGAAGCGACTGTCCTCCAACAATCGGTTAGGTGACTATTGGTAGTATTGCTCTTATTTTTATCCATAAGACTTTCAATAATTTGTAATTTACAATATTTTGGTAGGTGAATAATAAATTTTATTTTTAAAATTTTAAGTGTATTATAGGGAGATATACAAAAACCCCTAAGATATAATCCATCTCAAAAAACAATCCTTCTCAAATTCACTCCAACGCCTATAGGTGCTACAAATTTTAAGCCATTATTACAGGCTATAACCACTCCAGCACAAATGCGTTACATTTTCTATTGATATTGCTCTCGAGTTTATAGGATTCTTAGTTCTCAAAATCCCCTTTAGCTAAGTACTTTGCACATAAATTTCATATATACTCTTGTGATAGTTTTACTTGTAAAAATCTTTCAATTCCATCAAGTTGTAAGTGAGTGAGGTATGATTCTTTACAGAGTGTAGTAAGAGACTAAGAGAAAGAGATTCTCGTAGTGTCAGTGATGGCCGCGGTTTTGGAACCATGGGTTACCTGTTCAAGTTTTGGTTCCGGATCCGGTTCCTGAAACCGGAGGTTTCACGCCGATTCTGATTCCGAAACTGGATTTAATTTTTTTTTTTGGCCCAACACATTAAATTTTTTTTTTTAAAAAAAAAGGGAACTGGAACCGGTGGTTTCACCGGTTCCAGTTCATTTTCTTAATTAATCGGAACCGGTGATTCGGTTCGAACCGAACCGTGACCAATCCTACGTAGTGTGGTTGGTGAAGTGAGTCTGGGGGTGGCATATTCAACCCAACCCGATTGACCCGAAATTAAATTGTTGGGTTGGGTCGGGTTACCTAAAAAAAAAAAAAGCAAACTCGGGTTATAATTATATAACCCGACTTAATCTTGGGTTGGGTCGGATTACGCAATGAACCCGATAACCCGACCAATATGTAAAGAAAGAAGGACAATTATTAATTTGGTCCCTAATTTTTAGGAAATTATTAATTTTTTAACGCAATTTCGTTTATTGGTACCCTTGAACCCTAAATTTTAGTAAATGTATCAATTTGGTCCATTTGACTACTTTTTTAACAGTCAAACTAATCGAAAAGGTTAAAAAGACAGTTTTGCCATTTACTATATTTAAATGAGTTAAAATTACAATTTTACTTTTAAAATTTTAAAATATTATTAATAATTAGAAGGATAATATGATCATTTATATTATTTTTTAAAATTAAATTTTTAAATTTTTTTTTCATAATGTTTCTTTAAAGTTTTTTTAAAATTTTTTAAAAAATTTTAAATTATATTTTTAAATGGGAGATCCAAATTTTTAAAAGAAAACAAGAATTCTGGCGACTTTTTTTAGCTTTTTCCCTTCTGTCGCCTCTCCTCAGTCATCCCTATTCCCTACCAGGCGCTCTCTGCATCTCATCGCTACAAACTCAGCCACGTCCAGCCACCGTCTTTATCTCCCTTTTCTCCGATTCAGCTCTGTTCTAGTTCGGGAACTTCTGCAAATTCGAGGCTCTACCTCGTAGGCTCAACTTCCAGATTTTTGACTTGATTTTTGAGGAGTTGGTTCTCGTCTGGTGTTGAGGTATTCTACTGCTGATTTTATCTAATTTATATTAGCAGGGGATTTTTCTGTTTGCAACATTTAGAGTCTTTGCTCTTTGAGCCATTAATCTTTACTTGGATTATCAACGAATTGGTGTAATCATTGATGTGATACATATCTAATATTGTCAGATGAATATTTGTTTTGCTTTTCCTTACTAGTAAATAACAAGTGTGTTTGATGGATGGGTTTGGTTTCCTGGAAACCTGGTAAATATTTCTTAGCTGGTAGTTTAAATTTAGATGCATTGAAATTTGAAAAATTGTTTGTTTAAATTTCAATGCATCTTTGAGAAACTGCAGGCTTAATCATGAAAGAAAAGTGAAGTGAGGTACTGAGGTTTATATTTATCTTCATGGCAAAATCAGTTTTTTGGATTTTACTTCAATTTTTTGAGAAAGTGTACACAATTTTAATATACTAAATTGACCTTTATAATTAAGCACTGGAGTGGACTTAGTTGTTGAGGTTGTATTGTTGACTTCAATATATTTTTAAGAAGCTGCAGGCTTATTTATCTATCTATTAAGTGCAAAATTGAACTTGGCATTGCCCAAGATAGTTTCAAGGCTATTAGGTAGCTATCTGAGAAGGAACTTTGGCACTGAATGATAATGCAAATTCTTGACTGTTTTGAGGAACCCAGTACTTTATTCCGAACCATTCAATGCATCTAATGTGTCCCATGTCCATGGCATTGCAAGTGAGAAGGTGATTGTTTGATATTAAAGCATGATAACCTTAAATACTAGCTAACTGTATGATGTGTTTATCACTTGCTTGTTGCTTTTAGCTGTGATGTATGGTTATTGCTAAGATTCATTATCTCAAAGATGCATTGAAATTTGAATACTTTTTATGAATAGTTGGATGTATGAATTTTTTTATTTTAAGTCAATCCTATCAACCCAACCCAACCCAACCCGACCAATATTGGGTTGGGTTGGGTTGGTTGAATTTTTTCCAACCCTATTTTTATTGGGTTGGGTTGACCTTCAACCCGACCCAACCCGAAAACGCCCACCCCTAAGTGAGTCACCATTGTAACTCATGTAAAGAATTTGAATAGTGTAAAAGAAGCCCAAGCTTGGTAAAGCTTGTAAGAATGTAGGCAAGTGTTGGCCAAACTACTCTATATCGATGCTCATTCTCCCTACTCTCTCTTTATCGTTTGGTATTTACTTTGATTATTATTATTGCACTAACTTACGTCATTATCATAACATTACACATTTGGGTGCTAAAAGTTTTAGAAACCCAATTCACATTCCCCCCTCACCTTGGGTTGGCTTTTAGTCCAACATCTATAATAACAAAACTAGTGGCATCTAAATGTCATTAGGTTGTTAGTGAGGGTGTGTCAAAGCATTTTCACCTTTAGTAAATTTATCAAAAGCCTTCTTTTTCAAGTGAACTATTGTGATATCTCAAACCATTTTCTTTGGAGAAAAAGAAAAGGAAAACCATGTAAGGACCACTTTTTTCATGTAATTGAATGCAATCTTATAATTATATTATTAAAAAGAAAATCCACAATAACAGCAGTGACAGCACGTATCATCATTTGTGTCATAGGGCTTTCATTAAAACTAATGGAGTTATTTATATGTCAGTGACATAGCAGTAAGGGGGTCTACGACTAATTTCAAAACCTTAGACATTTGGGTGTATTTAGGTCAAAGATTAGGGGTTGAATGAAAAATTCCCAATTTAAACTGAAAACAAAGTAAACACAACAGTGTTTATAGAATACAAAGACTGAAGAGCTCATCGAATTGGAAATCAAAAAATGGCAGCGAAACAAATGGAAGAGATTCAGAGAAAATTAGCGACACTAAATTATCCACGCGCCAATGCGCCGGCTCAGTCCCTCCTCTTCGCCGGCATGGAGCGTTACTCTCTTCTCGAATGGCTCTTCTTCAAGTAACTTTCAACATTTCCTACAATCTCATTTAATTGGTGTATGTGATTCTCGAAAATGACATTGTTTTTGTGGTTTTAATTTTTGATTGTAGGTTATTGGGCGATAAGTCTCCGTTCTCGCAACAGAATTTGCAAGGGGATGCCATGGATCGTGATGAAGAGACAGCTCGCATTCAATGTAAGTTCAATTTTATTATAATTCTTTTTGTTAAGTAAACAAATTTTGGATTTTTGATGGTTAGAGTTTTTCAGATTTGGCGGAGATTGCAAAGTTTCTGGGTATTACGACTACCATAGACACAGAAGCCATTCAGGTAAGCTAGCTCAAAATTCTTGTTTCCTATTTTGTTGTATTAAGTTAAATTGTATTGTCTTTGTTCTGAACATAAACTAAATTGCACAATCTAGTGTTTGATTAGTCAAAAACGTTGCACTTTCTTTAAGATGAAATAGAATAGGCAACGTAGAATTTATTGAGCTCTATAGATTTTTAATGGTTTCCTTCTCAAACTACATTGGAGAATAAAGAATATGAACCTTGTCTGTGTGGAAGCTGGAATTTATTCAATGAGGAAATGGGTGATTACTCAAAGGATGATTGGTAGGTTCTGCTTCATTATTTGCCGTGAACCTTGTACAGATGGTTTGCTATCTACTCATTTTCAGTGTAATTGTATAAAGAGGTTGCTACAAAGACACAGGATTGAACCTCTCATGGACTGGGAATTTTCCTATATCCTGCCAAGAAGTCATCGACTGTAAAACATGTGATGATAGATGCTTTAGGAAGCACATGTAAACAATTTAGGCTGCCTATTGAAGTTGAAGATCTAGGGACAAGCTGAATTAGTTTTTGGCTATAATATTGTCTCTTATATGGATATTCTGATTTCTGAGTCTTCATAGTTCCAACACTAATTTGTGGTGTTTGTTTGTGGCTTTCTTCACATCGAGGAGTACATGGAAATAGGTCAGCTTTATATTTGAATTACATGGGATCGGTTATAGTTTACTTATTAATTTTGAGACAGCATGCATATGGGCTCCTTCACTTGGGTACATATACACTATCCTTGATTTTTTGGATAGTGAACCTCTATCATCTGAGTTTCTTGAAGCTTTTCTTTATGTTATATCATGTGAATGCATGTAAATAAGTTAGATTTGAGTACATACTTCAGATATAGGATCTCTTATTTATCTCTCTTTTTTCTTTCTCACCCTTTTGTGATCTGTGTTCTATGCTGAGTAGGAGCTTAAATTATGTATCATAAATTTTAATTTATGCATCACTTATGTGGAATTTTGTCTGTAGAGAACACATGAGAGTTTCTTAAACTTTAGTAAATGACTACATTTACATTTCAGGGGCGTGGGAGCTATGAAGATCGAACAGAAATGCTTCGTCTTATTGTTGATCTTGTAGAGGCGAGCATCTATGCTGATAATCCTGAATGGAGGTTGAGATGAATTTGGCTTTGAATTTAGTTGTCAAATTGGTCTTAGCCGTAAAAGACATTTCTATTGCTACATTTGATCCCATTTTTGTAATAAATACTGTTATTAGTTCTTTTCACGGGTTTCTTAGTAGCATATTGTTCCCTGAAATTTGGTTTGCATCTTTCTGCAGCATTGATGACCAGGTAACAAAGGACATACAACTAATTGATGCTATTGCAGAGAAACAAGCTCTTATTTTCTCAGAAGAATGCAAGTTGTTCCCTGCAGATGTGCAGATTCAATCTATATATCCATTGTAAGAATATGTTTTAACCATTGTATTCATATCACTTGCTTTGAATTTAAATGGTTGTTTTACCCGTACAATTGAAAATGACATGTTGAATATTTTCAGTTGGCCACCATATTGATTGCTTATTTTCTTCTTGTAATTGACTAATGGTGCATGGGATTACAAAACAGTGATGTATAAACATGGGAGTAGATTACGTGAGTTATTAGTTTTGCGTGTCTATGTTGGTTTGTTTTCTTCTTTTCAAATTTATAATTAGAAATGCTTATATTTGGTACTGAAAGGTTACTTTCGTTTTTCTCGTGTCACTTTATCTTGTTCGCAGAAAGGCAACTTGCCTACTTATTAATACTATAAATTAACCATGTTAATGAGATTACTTGACACTATTTGTGTTGCATTGTTAGATAAATCTACTTTTGTGGATTTAGGTATTGTTGAGTTCTAAATTGATCTAAATTTTCTTAATGCTGATATAGTTTTTCAACACTAGAAATTTATTCAACTTTATCATTGTCTTCTGTACTATCCAGAGTTTATAGTCTGATTGGGGAAAACAAATAAAATGAAAAAAAAAAAAAACACGAGTCATCCGACTTGACTATGGGCTATAGTATTTTGGGGGCATTGTTTAGTGGAATACTAAATGAAGTAGGCCACTCAATTAAAATGTGAACTTGAGTTTCTGAGAGTGGCTACTTTGTGAAAATATGCTGTAAGGTTGGGACTGTACATAGATTTTCTCTTAGCACCCTACTTTTTTGGACTGGCTCAATATCTATTATTGTGTAGGATAATATGCATAATGCTGTGAACCATTAGTTAAGGCATTACACATTTGTTTCTGGCTATGGATTTAACAACTATTATTGCTACTGCTGTACCTGTTATTTTTGTGGAAGCTGCTTATGTAGCAGCTTGAGTCAATTTTTGGGCTAAGAAGACCTTCTCACTCACTTTAGGCTTCACTAACTTGAGATTTGTATTTTCATAGAATGATAAGTTCTGTGAAAAGAATAATATGCTCATGCCTTTAATAAACCCAGCAGATTCTGTATTTCCTTCCTATTCTAAGTTCCCTCCATCACGGATGTAGTAACATTCTGTTTCATTATTCAAAAAGACCAGATGTTTTTGAGCTGGAGACGAAGCTTTCAGAACAAGCAAAGATACTCTTGAATCTTCAACAAAAGGTCGCTGATTTGGCATCTAAGGTTTGTCCCTGTGCCGTAGCTATTATCTTTAGCATTACTTTTGCGTGTCATGTTCATTGTCCTGGCACTGCTCTGATCAGCTTCCCATGATTTATGATCTGGCATCATATCTTTCTGGTAATGCTTCAAGATCACATTAAGGATGAAAATAGGGACTACCATTTAAACTTTTCTAGTATGATGGAATTCAAGTCATATGATTTACTTGAATTAGCCTTGTTATGAGGTGAATCCTCATTTTGTTTTCTTCCAAAATTGGAATTAGCATATTCCCCTTACCATGGAAAGTCATGTATATGATACCCAATCAAGCATTTCTTGTTACAAAAATTTTGAGATATCATTCAAATCTTACCTGACCTTTACATGTGCTCCTTCTTATCTCAACTTTATCTTGATAGAATTCTTAGACTATTCTTCTTCTTCTTCTTCTTCTTTTTTCCGTACTACTTAATGATCTTTATGGTCCTTTTTGCCCCATAGATTCTTTTGTTAAAATTTCACCGCTTAATCACATAACAGTTTATTTATGAATTTCCATTTTTTTGGTACCAGAGAATACGTTGATGTTGTCACTATATATTTATGAACCCCGAATTTTATTTATTTTGTTTTACTTCTGCTTTGATTGTAAATGTTATTCTGCTACTTTCTTAGCATACTTACAACCCAGATGAGGAGTATGCGGAGGTGGAATCCCTACTGCGGGCACATCTGGAGTCTTTTCTAGAAACTGCAAGATCGTTCAATACAATTTACACCAAGGTTTGACCTGGTCTTGGTATTAACTTGATATGCTTTGAGATATTCTGTTATTTGTCATCTCTAATTGAATGCAATAAATTGACAAATTTTTCCACTTATTACCTTTAGGAAAGAATGCTTCTATTGTGAGAAAGAGGATTGTTTTTGGCGTAATCATGTTCCTTTCTTTTGTTTTGTTAAAGAACTTAACTTTCAGCTGGAAAACTCTTAGATTATGTAATTTTTGGTCATTGTGGGGTAGAAAACTAATTATCATAGTTAATCTTGTCAAACTATTATATACCCAAAAGATTGGTGGTGCCAACTGGATTAACTTGTCATTTCTTAAAAATTAATTTATAGGCAAAAATTGTGTTTAGTAATTGGAAACATAATTACAAGATTTGTTTATTTCTAGTCCTAAGATACAGAGTTCCTGTAACTTCCTAATTAACACGGTGACACTGGGTACGATCATGATTGTAGTGATTATACTTGGAAGTCATGATGCCCCCAAGAGGATAGCCTAGTTCTTAGATCATTTGTAGTGGAGAAAGAGGATTAGGAATTACTCCTCACATCAACTTTGGAGGTGGGTGCTAACTTAATGTGTGTTCATACATGAACTATGTGGGAAAAAAAAGAAAAAGAGGAGTGATGGTGATACTACTGGTATAGTGGTAATATTAACGGAAACAAAAAAGTGGACGGCATATTGATTGGTGGTGGTAGTGATGCTCAATCGTGGTAGTGGTGCTGGTGTAATTGGTTTTGGCATGTTAGTTGGTGGGACACTTATATAAGCCGTTGTATGTGTCTACAGCCGAGAAGAAATATCGAAGAGGTGTGCCTCAGTGGCGCCCTGGCACGAGAGGCATGCGCCAGGCGCCATGCGCTGTGCCTCCCATGCCTGAGGCGTAGCCTTGGCGCCTAAGTGCGCCTCTAATAACTATGGCATCTCCGATGCTACTACATTGTTGTTAAATATTCGTTACTACTGCCAACGCCTATCATGTTATCACTAGCACTTCCACTTTGACTAGTTGACACCACCATTGTATGTCCCATTCAATGTTTTAAAATGCGCGAGGTTAGGTCCTCAGGAGGTGAGGCGGTTGAGGTGGTCGCCTCAATTTAAAAATGATAAATAATACAAAAAAATTTAAAAAATACTAAAATAAAAATCACACCAAAAAAGCACTTAACCTTTCAATATATACAAAGAAACAAATTAATGCAAATATATATCATCTAGCTATTTTCAGTTCACTGTAAAATGCATCACTGTAATTTACCTATAATCTTTTTTCTTTTCTATAGAACCGCAGAAAATGTGTAATGTAAATGTTATGTACATGAAACTTTTTATCAACACCTATAAAAAAAAGAACGAAAAATTATTGCATAAATTTAAAAATAGATCCAAAAAAAAGAAAATTAACTCAACCCAACCGATTTAATCGAAAATTAAACTAAAGTTTTAAATGATATGTTAATATTTTATTTTTGTTTTCATTGAATTAAATCAATCATAAAAATTTTGTTTGTATCAAACTTTTTAAACTTCAACAATTTAATACTAAATTAACAAGACTTGTTTTTGACCTATGACCCATAACCCATTCAGACTGATCTAGCTATTTTTTATTTGACTTTTTTTATGAACCCTATAATATTTGGTCTTTTGAAGTCAGAACCTGAAAACGCCTCTCCTCACAAACCATTGCAATCAGCTGCCATCACTGCTGCAGACAACCAACGCTTGGGCCGCCTCGACCATGAGGCGGAACTGAGCAAGAAGATGGGAAGGGTGGCCGACTCAAGGCGATATTGTCCGTGAGGTGTGCCTTGAGGCTGCCGACCCCCTCGTTCGAATTTTGAACATTGGTCCCATTAGCTATTATTGCTATCAAATTTATCATTGCACCTTAGTCATTTCCACTATAACACCTTTAATACCGTTGCTGGAATCATAACCACCATTGACCACTAAATGTTACAACCAAAAGCATTTCATTGCTACCTGATATCCGATAGGAAAGGAGAAATAAGATAGGGAAGAGAAATAGAATTGGGAGAGGAAAAAACTAGAAGAAAGGGGAGAAAAATGGAGAAATAGGGGAGGAAGACAGGAAAAGAGAGGGGGAGAGAATAAAGAGGAGGAATTGAATTCTTATTCATACATCAACTCTAACTTGTTTGAAACAAATAAAATTGAGGGGCCTGTTTGAATTTTATAGGCAATTAATGCTCAATCGATTAAGACTAGGAATACTTTATTTCTTGTTCATCACCTCTACTACATTTTTGTCAAATTTTGTCTACCACCACCTTCAAATATAATGTTGCTAGCAAATTGCACTGCTATTGTTTGCTAGCATCCTCGCCATAATAACTCCTGAGAATGCTTTATCTACTGAAATGCATTTATGAAAGCATACTAGTCCTGAAATTATTTTCTTGCTTTCTTGTTATTCTCTGCATTTCAATGACATGAATGAAATTTACATAATTGTTCAACATGGAAATTGTCATAGCTTGTTCTATCTTGTTGATTCTGCAATGAAATGAGATCATTGACATCTTAAGCTGATGCAGTGATGCTTAACAACTTTTGCACTGAACTCTTTGTTTGTGAATTTTTTTTTCAAGTAATGAAGTCTTGTTGCATTCTGATATCATGCTTTTGTAGGAAATTCGCCCCTGGACACACATGATGGAGGTACCCCAGCTTCATGGATTCGGGCCAGCTGCCAATCGCTTGTTAGAGGCATACAAAATGCTTTTGAAGGTATACCATTGAGATTTCGTTTTCTTTGTCTTGTCCCTAAACTATCTCATGGAGCAGATATCACAAGGTTCCTTACCAAAAGTAGAGATATTTGACTCTTATAAGCCTACCTATCAGATGATGGCAATGTCTTATGTTTCTAATGTAGTAAGACATCGTTATAGATGCTATGATTGAAAATATCTTTGTTTTCAACGTTTCAATCTTTTCTATATTTGGCATTGATTCACATACAATGTCTGGATGGATCCTGATTTCCTTTAATACTGTCCAAACTTAGTTTTGCATAATGTTGTGATGGCTATCAGGATTTGTTAGTTATTAATACATTTTTGGTGGGGCTCCATGGTGGTTTTAACTTTATGGGTGTGTACTTTGAGTTTGATGTTTTGTTAATACACAAAACTGCTCCGTGTTTTAACTTGAAAAAGTTGGCCAGAAGCCGCCAAAATTAGAAAGAAAAGTAGTCTGATTTTAGTTTGAAACAGTTTACAGCTCTACTACTTAAGATGACATATTGGTAAAGTGCATCTGAACAGTTTGTTGTGTTCTTTTGTTTATTGCTCTTTTTCAGTCTCCGAAGAAACTATTTGTGGCAACTTCTGCCTTAATTGTATGACATTATTTGTTGAGGTCCATGATGTAGACTGAATTGATGTTTTGAATCATTTTGGGGATCTACATGACCATGTATTTGTAATGAGAAAACCCATTTTTTCTCCTTCTGTTGCAGTTCTTAGGGAACTTGAGGAATCTTAGAGACTCACATGCAGCTCTTGCTGTTGGATCATCCGAAACAATTTCCGGCGAGCCTTCATCTGTCACCAGAATTATCTCCGAGTGTGAATCTGCATTAACCTTCTTAAACCGTGATTTGGGAATTCTCTCGGCTTCCATTGCTCGTGAACAAGGTGAAAAGGTGACTTTTTGACGAATTTATAAAAAAGGTAACAGGGCCAACTCTCAAAAGCAATTGTCCTTGTACCTTCATCTCTATATCTTCTGTTTTGATTTTTTTTTTTTTTTTTTTACAGATAAATTTTGAAAAGGTGATCTTTATCTTTTGTTTGAACTTTGAACAATTACAGAATTGAAACTTAACACTAAGCTATTCTGAAGGAGATGTCAAGAGTGTTGGCCTGACATTTAGTGGCTGGAATTTCTTGTAAAGTTATGTTTGTTTGACCAGAATCATATATGTTTATTCACATATTTCATTATATTGATCAACCTAGTATTTTAACCAGGAGTATTAATGATATTACATGGTATAGAAGGAAACAAACATCAATTTTAACAAGCATTGCCACAAAAGGATGCTAATGGCAGTTTCCCAGATTGCCACATGTATTTTCCCTATTTTCCCAAATAGGTTCTTATACTGGCAACAATTCTCTTACTGTCCTGTGCCAATATTTTCAAATCCCAAAAGCTCAAGTAAGATGAATTATGGTAGTAAAGGTGTGGTTAAAGGTACTGCAGTGCTTTCGGCTCCATTGAATACCAAAGAGACATCCAGCTTCTCCTTCTTACGTTGGAAGCGATGAGTGTTGGAGATGAGAGATTGGAGTATACTGGGAGTTCTCTCTTGGGCACTTCCGGAAAAGGTAACACGGTAATTCATTCAGCAACTACCTTGACAATACTTCCACAGGATTTTTACCAGGTTCTGGAATCAAAAGTGAGCCAGGCTATACATTTGCCGTAATCTACAGACCTCTGTCAATGATTCTCCAAGTATCAAAGCACATTTCGAAGGTGGTGTTAATGTGAAGCTAAAGCCTTTTAAAAACATTTGTGAGAGTTAAGGAGAAAGAAGTCTGATTTGCGTTTGGGTATTCGTAATCTATCGCCATCTTTGGCAACTCCGTACAGATATGAACTAGTTTGTTAGATGGGTATGACCTGCAAGAAAAAAAAATGGCTTTTAAGCCAACTGATTGCACTTGCACCAAGCAGTAACTTGGTATAGCATTAGAAGTTGTCATGCATATAAATTATGATTCTGTTGGCTGTGTTAAATCTTTCTCGGAACTTATCATTATGATTAAGCTTTGTATGGAATGTCTTGGCTTGAAATCACTTCTCAGTTTTGGCATAAGTTCTTGAGTGGGACAGATATGTCACATATTTATGTTTAAGGTAAATACATTATCATCTGTTATTTAAAACCATTTTAGGTTGATTGCAATTATAATACTCGATTTTAGGTATTACATTTTATGGATGCCATTTTTAGTAAATTACCAAGGGTGCCCTAAAAATTGTAATATAAAAGTTAACGGTTAACGGTATTTTTGGTAATTAAACCTGACAGTATGGGAGAAATTGACTATAAAATGTAACTATAGGAGAATTTTGATCATAAATGAAACTACAGGGATATTATAACTAATACATCAAACTAAATGAGAATTTTAATAATATTCATAACATAAAAGTCAATGGTGACAGGTAGTTTAGTAATTAAAATTGATGGTAATAATGTTTTTTTTTTTTTTTTAATTTGAACAAATTCTGGTGCTTTTTAGGATTTAGGGAACTATTTGAGGGACTTATATTTTTTAAATTTCCTGTTATGTTAATCCTAGATAATAAATTAATGCATTTTTTATTTTCATACCATAACATTAATCAACGGTTAATCAATACTGACTAATGAGATATTTGTGTAATTAAAAGAGAAGTTGAAAATGCATGCAAAATCGTCTAAAATCAAAGTTTGTGCAATTAGTCCTTTTAAAACTATTAGATTCGAAAATTATTTTGGTCCTATGCTTTTTTTCAAATTATCACTTTTTGATCGATGTTTAATATTTTAGTTTCAATGATCCTCAATTTTTTTTTAAATCAATTAAATTAGTCCGTTTGACCATATTTTTAACAGTTAAACTTAACAAACAGAAGGACTAAACTGATTGGTTTTGAAAAAGTTAAGACCACAGAAATTAAAATATTAAACATCGGCTAAAAAGTGATAATAGGATCAAAATAATTTTTACCTTAAATTTTATAAAAATGTTAATATATGGATAGTGTATGGTAACAAGAAACTTGTGATGAATTATATTTTATATATATATATATATATATATATATATAGATATACTGAAGATTATTTTGATTTTATTGAAAAAAGGATTTGACAGTTCCTTGTCAAAAATAAAAATTGAAATAGAATGATTAGATTTCTAGATGAGTAAAAGTTCAACATAACAATTAATCAACTTTTCATTAGAAATTTCTTCCATACATGCAATATGCTGGTCCACAAAATTGAAAAAGAAATTAAAGAATTGTATATCTCTACTTGTAAAGAATACAACTATCATCTATCCTGGTTTCAGAATGTCTCCATCATATTCAAATTGAAATATTATACAATATTGATGACAATATAATTCCAAAACAAGTTTGTCATATATAATCATTTATCAGTTTTTTTTTTATTAATAATTTTAATTATTATAATATATATGTATATAAAATAATGTAATCTTTTTTTTTTAATTATTATATTTAATTTAAAATTTAGTGAAAGAATACGACTTGAACCTATAATATTATTGATGTATGTATAAGAGACATACTATTAGACTAATCTCATTTCTTATAATTCATGAATTCATACTAAGATACTATAAAATAATAATAATAATAATAAATAAATAAAGAGAAGCACTTCACTGAACTAGTGTACATTGCACTTTTCATATACATATAACACCACGTTAAATGAATAATCAAATAACATTTAATTTTATATCACATTAGTGGAAAGCACATTTTTTGCCAAAAGCTTATGTTTATATATATTACTATTGATGTGGTGATTATTATCAAGATGAATGAGTATCATTTATTACTAACTCATGTTGAGCGGTACATTAAAGTTTATGTTGTGAAAGAAAAATTAATGAAAAATTAATAATAAAATATTCATTAGTAGTAAGATATTTAATTGATAAAATAAGGTTGACATAGTGGTATGACCCTCATATATTTATGAATTAAATTGTAATAGCTTAAAAAAAAAATAATTAGAATAATTATTGTAATAGCTAAAAAAAGTTTAAATAAATTACCGAATAAATAATACTGAACCTACTCGAGATTTGTTAAATTACACTCACAATTAAAGTTTATAAAACATCATACTAAATTCCCTTAGTGTTAATTTTGACCATTAAAAAGTAAAATTGGCTTTTAAAAAATAAATAATAATAATAATAAGTGAGAGATCTATTGTAGATCTATCATAAATTCACTATAAATCGCGAAGTAAGAAGGATTCGAGCGTACATTTTAACAGTAAAACTTAATATGATTTCAGTGATATTGATATGGGACAGTTGCTGTCATTGATGATGGTCTGTTATGATAGCAATCTCACCCTCTGTTTTTCATCCTTATATCCACTTAATTATTTTATAATATAAATTAGCTTAAGCAACGCGTTTGGCACTTTAATATTCCTTTGAAATCTTCCACGTATACGATACTCTCTCGACCCAGTTTCACCTCCACCATCAGCGTGTGCGTTTCACTCTCCCCCATCTTACACTCTCTATTGGCGCGTGTATACTGTGCCTTCCACAATCAATAAAGCCAATGTTTCCCACAGAATAAATATAAACATTACTTCGACAAGAAGAATGGTTTTTTGGGGTCACCTTCTATATGCAATAAACCAGAGCTAAATCTACTCAAAGTCTCCGTCTTTATTACAATTTGAAGTGTAAGTTGTTTGCTTTTAAGTTCTTGTATTTTTTTTGTATGCATGTCTTTGTTCATCTTTTTGCTATTTGGATTTAGTTTATAAGTTTTTGTAGTTCAAGATGTGCAGTGAATTCAGTTTGTTTTTTTAATGGTCAATCTATTTAGGCCAAAAGTGATCCACAACTGGGTTTTTGTGGGGTTTTTCACTTTTTGTTGTTGAATAACAGTTTAGATATTTGGGATTTTTCTGGGGATAATTTAGTCCGGATACTTTGTGTTGTCTTAGTGTTCCACACCTTTTGTAATCTTCAGCTGGTATTTTGACAGGCCATGTGGTGATAGCTGAGCTATAATTTGTTTTTGGTTTTTTCGTATGACCTTGAATTTGATTTTCTCGGAGGTGTCTGCGCGTATTTTTTTGCTTTATGATTATTTTGTATAATTATTTGGTGGAAATAGAGTTGTTGCTTTATAATTGTGAAATCACGGATGCGGGAATTCCTGTGTTTGAAGTAAGATTGTAAAAAAGTAAGGGATTGAGATGCTGATGTAGTTTTCTTTCCCTGAATTGGAATTTGAGCATTTTTATGGATTCTGTACCAAATCCATTTGGGGGAATAATAAGGACAGGAAATCTATAATTGGAATAAGGCTCAGCGTTCTTAAATTTTTTTATTTTTTAGCAATCGTGTCTTCAAAAGGTGAAAAATGCAAAGGGTTAGATTATCATCCCATCAGGCCCCTGTGCATAAACTAGGGGATTCCCAAATGACATTATCCCCGAAATTTAGGTTAGCTGTGATCCAATCCTCCTTGTTGAATCCGTCGCCAGAGCTAGAGTCATCTCTCAAAGGAGAGCCCCTCCTTCCAGGCCTCCCTGATGATGTTGCACTCAATTGTCTCCTGCGGCTTCCAGTTGAGAGCCATGCAGCCTGCAGAGCTGTCTGCAAACGATGGCACCTACTGCTTGGTAATAAAGAGCGGTTTTTCACCCGAAGGAAAGAACTAGGTTTCAAAGACCCTTGGCTCTTTGTCTTTGCCTTTCACAGGTGTACTGGAAAGATTCAGTGGCAGGTACTTGACCTTACCCATTTCACTTGGCACACTATCCCAGCAATGCCTTGCAAGGACAAAGTCTGTCCCCATGGGTTTAGGTGCGTTTCAATTCCCCGTGAGGGTACTCTATTTGTGTGTGGAGGTATGGTGTCTGATGTTGATTGCCCTCTTGACTTGGTTTTGAAGTATGAGATGCAAAAAAATCGTTGGACTGTTATGAACAAGATGATTACAGCTAGATCATTTTTTGCTAGTGGGGTAATTGATGGGATGATATATGTGGCTGGAGGAAGCAGCGCAGACCTATTTGAGCTTGACTCAGCTGAGGTTTTGGATCCTGTAAAGGGGAATTGGTGCTCCATTGCAAACATGGGAACTAACATGGCCTCTTATGATGCTGCGGTTCTAAATGGGAAGCTACTCGTGACAGAAGGCTGGTTGTGGCCATTCTTTGTCTCTCCAAGGGGTCAGGTTTATGATCCGAGGACTAATAACTGGGAGAATATGGCTGTTGGATTGAGAGAAGGGTGGACTGGTTCAAGTGTGGTGGTTTATGGGCATTTGTTTGTGGTTTCAGAGCTTGAAAGGATGAAACTTAAGGTTTATGACACAGACGCTGATTCCTGGGAAACAATTGAAGGGCCTCCATTACCAGAGCAGATATGCAAACCTTTTGCTGTGAATTCATGCGATTGCAGAATCTATGTTGTGGGACGGAACCTTCATGTTGCTGTGGGTCATATTTCAAGGCTGAGCACTTTTGAGAAAAAGTGGAGCTTCAGTGTACAATGGCATGTTATTGATGCTCCTGAAAGCTTGTCCAACTTGACACCCTCAAGCTCTCAGGTTCTGTTTGCTTAACTTTATATGTAATCTTAACGTCATGTCTTGTATGTTGTTGAATAAGTTGTGATGAGATAAAATATTTAAGTTGTAGAATGGTGTAGCTGTGTGTTATTAGAATGAACATATGGTATGTACAGTTTGTGTTATTTTCCTCTTTTTTTTTAAAAAAAATAATAATAATTGTCAATGCATCTTCTAATTATTGTATTTCTGTGTACTTTCTCTAATATTTTTCTCAATTTTGGATGAATTATTGTCAATGTCAAGGTAGCTTTACTCTGATGATCTAGTTATAAGAGGACAATCATCAGCTTATACTGCAACTTGATGCAAATGGGAATTCAACTTAAGAGCTACTACATATGCAGACATTTATAGAGAGAGAGAGAGAGAGAGAGAGAGAGAGAGAGAGAGAGAAAGTGTCACAATTTACTTATATTTTTATGTGATATCACAATTTTGGGGTCATTACATGTGGGTTGTGAGTTGTGACTCATTATCCTTTCTATTTGCAAAGGCCTGATGAAATTACTGTGACTTGACATTTTAGAATCGGCAATTGATATCGATAACTGCTCAAAATTTACATTTCTAGACGACATTCTTAAGGCAGCATTCAGAGATTGTTTACACATGCAGTAAATTGTTCGAACTGTTTCTATCCTACCAAGTGTTACTCCCTTTTATGAGTTTTATCGACCAATATGCAATATTTTGCGTAGCATGTTGATCGATTCATTCTGCTATAATAAATGAAAACTGCATTCTCCAACTCAAGATAAGCTATTCAGGTACTTCCTCAAATCTGGAGTTCCTCAGTCCACATGGAATCTGGAGTTCCTCAGTCACATGGTTTTTGCCCCTCCTATTTAACAGAACCATTTGTCCACCTCATGTCACTAGAGTGAATTGTCATCACTCTGCTGTATAGAACCAAAAGGGCTCAAATTTAATTTGTTCCATCTTTGGCCAATCTATATAACCGCTGCTTTGAAAATACCAGGTTGAAGAAAACTTGGGTGTGACACGCGTTGTGAGCTTGACCCACTCATATCACGTCACGTGATATTTTATGAGTTGGTTGGACGCATTAGTGGAGAATACCTTTTTTTCTTAGTTCTGGTAAGAATATCATTGGGTAGTTGGAAAAAGTTAAACTGATTTAATGCGAATTATAATTTAACAGAAAGATTATTGATTAGAATCAAATAAAATGCTATGATATCAACAAAACTAACCGAAGAATGAAAGTAATATTTCCTTTTGGTTGGTTATCAGCTAATTTAGTTGTGGTTGTTGTCGTGGTTGATATAATATTATTTCTCAAATCAAGGCATGATTAGGTAGCATAATCTCTCACGACTAAAGTAATTAGATATATTAATAAGATTGGTGAATTGTGACGTTTTTGTTATATGTTTGAACATCAAGGGTGCATTTTGCCTTTCTGAGGTGGGTGGAAACGCGGACCAGTTTCTGCCGAATCCCAACCTAACACATCTACTTATTTATTTCCCTTTTAGATCCTCGACTTTTCATGAAAATTTAACTTCTACAACCAGCATGGTTACATGCAACCGATGGTTGAGACATAATATCAACACGTAACTTTTATACGACAATTTACGCCTAAAAATGACTAAGATCGTATTGAATTACATATCAATATAAAGGTAAAAGTTGATGATGTAAATTTTAGTGTCTAAATGGAGTATTACTAAAAAAATATTATCATCTATTTAATATATGATTTGGGGAGGGAAAATTCATAAATAGTCAAATTGGATTTGTAAAATCAGAAATAGCTATCAATTTAAAATATCAAGCCATTAAAACCCAATCTTATTAAAATACCCTTCATTAAAACTTTCCATTCATTTTGAAAACTGAAGAAACAAAGTTGAAGACAAAAATATCAAGAAAGCAAAAACAACGTTACAAAATCCAGAAGAGAGAAACCATTGATGTAAAGCCGACATTGGCTTGTTGGTGGCTCGGGACTTAATTTAAAATGAGGCTTTTACATTGCTTGATGACAACATAAAAAGTTTTTGGGCCCAAGTATTATCATATCAACATAAAAAATTAAAAAATTGGATCAAAAAAGTTTAAAAATTAACATAACTAAATAAAAATATTTTAGGCTCCTTGGGCTTAAGGTCCTAAGCGGTCGCCCCTTGTGCTCTGGCCCAAGGCCGGCTCTGCATCGACGATTTGCAAACCCAAAAGAGAGAAACCATTCAGTTGCCGTTCGAATATAGAGGAGAGAGACACCGATCTCAAGAGAATGAAAAGATGACAAGGACGCGGAAGACGTCGTGCCGCCGCCTATAACCCATATAGTTTGACTCCATACTCTACATTCCGTTCGACTTGTTTAAACTGCGTAAAAGGTTTATTTCTCTTACCTTTTTCATGAATTAATCATGCAAATACAATTTTACTGTTGATTTCTCTTCTTTTTGAAAAAAAAAAAAACTAAACAAAACTTTTATGGACAATGATATGAATTGTAGTTTTAAGCACTCTAACATAAAGACTATCAGACATTAGATGACTTTTGAATTGTTTTGCCTACGGATTAAATGACTTGCTGCAAATTTAATTAATTCATTTTATAATACTATTATTTGGATATTTGTGTTTGACTTCCTCTGTCTGAATAGACCATTATAGATCATGAAACATGTATGTGTATATCACGAAATTGCCAATATAGGTTACGGAATAACTACTATAGATCACATAATATGTTGACCACGGAAAGAGAATATTAATATAAGTCATAAAAATTAATAATTTGGGTCAAAATTGAGCCCAGCAACATGTGTCACTTGTTAGGGCTATCATAATTACCTTTCAATGGGGTAAATGACAATAGTTAAGCATTTCCATAAGTAGATGTAAAAATTGCAAAAGCATGAGAATACATATATGCATTATCATTCTTGTTGGGATAGTTCCCCCTACCTCCTCACTTGTGCTTTTTTTTCCCCACTCTTCATCTTCTTACCACTGTAGGTCACGAAATAACCATTATAGGTCAAAGAGCATTATAGGTTGTGGAGTGATTAATATGTGTCACAAAATTTAATGAATTGGGTCAAAAGTGGGCCCTGTAACACATGTCACTTGGTGAGAACCCCTTAATCACTTTAAGCATCTTCATGAGTACATGTAAAGATCACAAAGGTATAGTAACATAGTTGTATTATCCTCCTTGTTGTTGGATAATCCCTTCTACTCCTCTTTTTTCCCCGCTCTCCATCCCATTGCTAATGTCTGCCATGAAATGACCAATGAAGGTCACGAAAAATAGCATTATAGGTCACAAAGTTACTAATATAGGTCACAAAAATTAATAACTTTAGTCAAAAGTTGATCCAGTGACATGTGTTACTTGGTGGGGACCCTCTAATCACATTTGAAATAGGATAAATGACAGTAGTTAAATATCCCCTAGAGTGCATGCAAAAATCACAGAAGTATGAGAACACACTTATATATTATCCTCCTTATTGTTGGATAGTCTCTCTTAACTCCTTATTTGTGTTTTCTTACCTATTCTCCATCCCCTTGCCAATACAGGTAATGAAATTACCAACATAGGTCACGGAATAACAATGTAGATCACTGAATAAAAATATAGGTTGCAGAATGTACAATATATAGGTCACAAAATGTATAAATATTGGTCACGGATGAGGGAATACAATTTGAAATGGCCAATTTAGGCCAATTAAGGGCCACATGTAAGTCACGGAAAGTCCAATGTAGGACAAGGAATGACCAATATATGTCACCAAACTTGGGTCATATTAGACTAACTCTCCTATTTTTGATATAGAGTGACAAATTTAATTAACAAATTTTGCTTGATATTTCACTATTATACACCATTAAATGAGAATAATAGCGCCTTGGAACTGTTATTGTTGAACCTACACTTGAGTTAACATCTGTCGCACAAGAAAAATAATAAGAAATGAGCCTATTTAGCAAACTAGCTGCACATACCTCATAGAAATAGAATAAAATTATTCTTCACAGAAACCCAACACTCACCCTGTCAACTTCTTGTCGGCGCTTGAGTAGGAAATGATGGAAACCAATCCAAGTATTCGCGATATTTTTCATCAGTTGCGAGAAAATCTATGACAATGGAAAGTGTAAATCATCAGGCATTATATTTCTCTTCGCCATCTTGTGAAGAAGTTCTACCACTTTTGTTGTCTCATTATTTTGGAAAAACTCACGCATAAGTGCATGCAGAAATCACAAAAGTATGAGAACACACATATATATCATCCTCATTGTTGTTGGATAGTCTCTTCTAACTCCTCACTTGTGTTTTCTCCCCTAATCTCCCTCCCCTTGCAAATATTGGTCATAAAATTTCCAACATAGGTCACGGAATAACAATGTAGGTCACTAAATAAAAATATAGGTTCGGAATGTACAACATGTGGGTTACAAAATGTATAAATATTGGTTACGGATTAAGGAATGCAGGTTGAAATGGCCAATTTAGGTAATTTAAAGGCCAAATGTAGGTCACGAAAAGTCCAATGTAGGAGAAGGAAAGACCAATATATGTCACCAAACTTGGGTTATATTATACTAGTTCTCCTATGTAGAGTGACAAATTTAATTGACAAATTTTGCTTAATATTACATCATTATACACCATTAAATGAGAATAATGGCTCCTTAGAACTGTTACTGTAGAACCTACACTTGAGCTAACATCTGCCGTATAAGAAGAATTATAAGAAATGAACCTACATAGCAAATTAGCTACATATACCTAATAGTAATAGAATAAAATTATTCTTCACAGAAACCCAACACACCTTCTTAACTTCTTGTGGGCTCTTGAGTAGGAAATTATGGAAATCAATCCAAGCATTCGCGATATTTTTCATCAGTTATGAGCAAATATACGACAATGGAAAGTGTAAGTCATCCGGCATTATATTTCTCTTCGCCATCTTGTGAAGAAGTTTCACCACTTTTGTTGTCTCATTATTTTGGAAAAATCCACGCATAAGTGTATTATATGTAGTTACATCTGGAACACAATCTTTTCCTTCCATAATTGATAATAAATCATTTGCCTTTTCCAATTGTCCATCTCTACGAAGCCCATTAATCATATGATTATATATGATGACATTTGGCTCTAAGCCCGCCTCAAATAATTTGAGAAATAGCTTCAAAGCAATTTCGAGCCTTCATGTATTACACAATCCATCTATGAGGCTACTGTACCTTTTGATGCTAAGATTAAATTTGTCCTTTTTTGCAGTATGTAATATTTTCATAGCCTTAGTAATGCAACCGTTTTTGCATAATCCATCGATGAGAATATTATATGTACATTTATCGGGCATAACATCATTAAGTCGCATCTCATAATACATTTCATTTGCATGTTCAATATTACAGGCTCGGAAAAGATCACGTAACAAAGTGCTATACGTAATAACATCCGGCATAACTCTCTTTGCAATCATATCCCTATAATGACTCATGGCGTCGTATATATTTCGTTTCTTACAGTACCTATCAATCATAATATTATAACTAAAAATATTATGTCTACACCTTATATTAGTCATGGAAATAAACAATTCTCTAGCATCATCAATTCTACATATATGATAAATGGTAGTAGTTATGCATCCCCTTAAGTGCATGCAGAAATCACAAAAGTATGAGAACACACATATATATTATCCTCATTGTTGTTGGATAGTCTCTTCTAACTCCTCACTTGTGTTTTTTCCCCTAATCTCCCTCCCCTTGCCAATATTGGTCATGAAATTTCCAACATAGGTCACGGAATAACAATGTAGGTCACTAAATAAAAATATAGGTTCGGAATGTACAATATGTGGGTCACAAAATGTATAAATATTGGTCACGGATTAAGAAATACAGGTTGAAATGGCCAATTTAGGTAACTTAAAGGCCAAATGTAGGTCACGAAAAGTCCAATGTAGGACAAGGAAAGATCAATGTACGTCACCAAACTTGGGTTATATTATACTAGCTCTCCTATATATGATATAGAGTGACAAATTTAATTGACAAATTTTGCTTAATATTACATCATTATACACCATTAAATGAGAATAATAGCTCCTTAGAACTGTTACTGTAGAACCTACACTTGAGCTAACATCAGCCGTATAAGAAGAATTATAAAAAAGGAGCCTACATAGCAAATTAGCTACATATACCTAATAGTAATAGAATAAAATTATTCTTCACAGAAACCCAACACGCATTGTTAACTTCTTGTGGGCTCTTGAGTAGGAAATGATGGAAATCAATCCAAGCATTCGCGATATTTTTCATCAGTTATGAGCAAATATACGACAATGGAAAGTGTAAGTCATCCGGCATTATATTTCTCTTCGCCATCTTGTGAAGAAGTTTCACCACTTTTGTTGTCTCATTATTTTGGAAAAATCCACGCATAAGTGTATTATATGTAATTACATCTGGAGCACAATCTTTTCCTTCCATAATTGATAACAAATCATTTGCCTCTTCCAATTGTCCATCTCTACAAAGCCCATTAATCATATGATTATATGTGATGACATTTGGCTCTAAGTCCGCCTCAGATAATTTGAGAAATAACTTCAAAGTAATTTCGAGCCTTCATGTATTACACAATCCATCTATGAGGCTACTGTACCTTTTGATGCTAAGATTAAATTTGCCCTTTTTTACAGTATGTAATATTTTCATTGCCTTAGTGATGCAACCGTTTTTGCATAATCCATCGATGAGAATATTACATGTACATTCATCGGGCATAATATCATTAAGTCGCATCTCATAATACATTTCTTTTGCATATTCAATATTACCGTCTCGGAAAAAATCACGTAACAAAGTGCTATACGTAATAACATCCGGCATAACTCTATTTGCAATCATCTCCCTATAATGACTCATGGCGTCGTTTATATTTCGTTTATTGCAGTACCTATCAATCATAATATTATAACTAAAAATATCATGTCTACACCTCATATTAGTTATGGAAATAAACAATTCTCTAGCATCATCAATTCTACATATATGATAAATGGTAGTAGTTATGCATCCCCTTAAGTGCATGCAGAAATCACAAAAGTATGAGAACACACATATATATTATCCTCATTGTTGTTGGATAGTCTCTTCTAACTCCTCACTTGTGTTTTTTCCCCTAATCTCCCTCCCCTTGCCAATATTGGTCATGAAATTTCCAACATAGGTCACGGAATAACAATGTAGGTCACTAAATAAAAATATAGGTTCGGAATGTACAATATGTGGGTTGCAAAATGTATAAATATTGGTTACGGATTAAGGAATACAGGTCGAAATGGCCAATTTAGGCAACTTAAAGGCTAAATGTAGGTCATGAAAAGTCCAATGTAGGACAAGGAAAGACCAATATATGTCACCAAACTTGGGTTATATTATACTAGCTCTCCTATATATGATATAGAGTGACAAATTTAATTGACAAATTTTGCTTGATATTACATCATTATACACCATTAAATGAGAATAATGGCTCCTTAGAACTGTTACTGTAGAATCTACACTTAAGCTAACATCTGTCGTATAAGAAGAATTATAAGAAATGAGCCTACATAGCAAATTAGCTACATATACCTAATAGTAATAGAATAAAATTATTCTTCACAGAAGCCCAACACACCTTCTTAACTTCTTGTGGGCTCTTGAGTAGGAAATGATGGAAATCAATCCAAGCATTCGCGATATTTTTCATCAGTTATGAGCAAATATATGACAATGGAAAGTGTAAGTCATCCGGCATTATATTTCTCTTCGCCATTTTGTGAAGAAGTTTCACCACTTTTGTTGTCTCAATATTTTGAAAAAATCCACGCAAAAGTGTATTATATGTAATTACATCTAAAGCACGGTCTTTTCCTTCCATAATTGATAACAAATCATTTGCCTCTTCCAATTGTCCATCTCTACAAAGCCCATTAATCATATAATATTTGAGCCTTTATGTATTACACAATCCATCTATGAGGCTACTGTACCTTTTGATGCAAAGATTAAATTTGCCATTTTTTACAGTATGTAATATTTTCATTGCCTTAGTGATGCAACCATTTTTCCATAATCCATCGATGAGAATATTATATGTACATTCATCGAGCATAATATCATTAAGTCGCATCTCATAATACATTTCTTTTGCATATTCAATATTACCGTCTCGGAAAAGATCACGTAACAAAGTGCTATACGTAATAACATCCGACATAACTCTATTTGCAATCATCTCCCTATAATGACTCATGGCGTCGTTTATATTTCGTTTATTGCAGTACCTATCAATCATAATATTATAACTAAAAATATCATGTCTACACCTCATATTAGTCATGGAAATAAACAATTCTCTAGCATCATCAATTCTACATATATGATAAATGGTAGTAGTTATGCATCCCCTTAAGTGCATGCAGAAATCACAAAAGTATGAGAACACACATATATATTATTCTCATTGTTGTTGGATAGTCTCTTCTAACTCCTCACTTGTGTTTTTTCCCATAATCTCCCTCCCCTTGCCAATATTGGTCATGAAATTTTCAACATAGGTCACAGAATAACAATGTAGGTCACTAAATAAAAATATAGGTTCGAAATGTACAACATGTGGGTCACAAAATGTATAAATATTGGTCACGGATTAAGGAATACAGGTCGAAATGGTCAATTTAGGTAACTTAAAGGCCAAATGTAGGTCACGAATAGTCCAATGTAGGACAAGGAATGACCAATATATGTCACCAAACTTGGGTTATATTATACTAGCTCTCCTATATATGATATAGAGTGACAAATTTAATTGACAAATTTTGCTTGATATTACATCATTATACACCATTAAATGAGAATAATGGCTCCTTAGAACTGTTACTGTCGAACCTACACGAGTTAACATCTGCCGTATAAGAAGAATTATAAGAAAGGAGCCTACATAGCAAATTAGCTACATATACCTAATAGAAATAGAATAAAATTATTCTTCACAGAAACCCAACACACCTTCTTAACTTCTTGTGGGCTCTTAAGTAGGAAATGATAGAAACCAATCCAAGCATTCGCAATATTTTTCATCATTTATGAGCAAATATATGACAATGGAAAGTGTAAGTCATCTGGCATTATATTTCTCTTCGCCATCTTGTGAAGAAGTTTCACCACTTTTGTTGTCTCATTATTTTGGAAAAACCCACGCATAAGTGTATTATATGTAATTACATCTAGAGCATAGTCTTTTCCTTCCATAATTGATAACAAATCATTTGCCTCTTCTAATTGTCCATCTTTACAAAGCCCATTAATCATATGATTATATGTGATGACATTTGGCTCTAAGCCCGTCTTAGATAATTTGTGAAATAGCATCAAAGCAATTTCAAGCCTTCATGTATTACACAATCCATCTGTGAGGCTGCTGTAGCTTTTGATGCTAAGATTAAATTTGCCCTTTTTTAAAGTATGTAATATTTCCATTGCCTTAGTAACGCAACCATTTTTGCATAATCCATTGATGAGAATATTATATATTTACATATATATATATATTCATCATGCATAACATCATTAAGTCGCATCTCATAATACATTTCTTTTGCGTGTTCAATATTACCAGCTCGGAAAAGACCACGTAATAAGATGTTGTATGTAATAACATCTGGCACAACTCTCTTTGCAATCATCTCCCTATAATGACTCATGACGTCGCTTATGTTTAGTTTCTTGCAGTACCCATCAATCATAATATTATAACTAAAAACATCATATCTACACCCCTTATTAGTCATGGAAATAAACAATTCTCTAGTGTCATCAATTCTACCTACCAAATAAAAACCATCTATCAACGTGTTATAAGTAACCGTGTTGGTATTCACAACTCTCTTAATCATTGTTTCTAATGGTTCATTTGCTTTGACTATCTTTCCATTCTTGCAGAGCTCGTCTGTTATCACACTACGTGACCACATCAAGGTGCACATGTTGATCTACCATCTCATCTATAAAATCTATAGCTTCCTCAAATTTACCCCCACAACACAAGCCGTGAATCAAAAAATTATAAGTAACTATATTTGGACTCATTTCTATGCCCTTCATTTCTGAAAAAAGTTCCTTCGCCTTTTCTATTAATTCATCCTTACAAAAACCATCAACCATACAATTACAACAAGCAATATTAGGCTTGCAAATAATCGCATTTTCACCCTTACCTTTAACCATTTCTTCATGTAATTTCAGAGCAACGCTCGTATTTCCTATTCAACACAACCCGTGTATTAATGTGGCGTATGTAACGACATCAGGCCTACAACCAAGGGCAATCATATTATTATACAACCGAATACCTTTCATGATTAGGCCCTCCCTACATAAATCTTTAATCAAACCAGTAAAAGTCACAGCTTTTGGCCTAAAACCCAACCTCAAAATCTTCCGAAAAACCATAAAAACATAACAGGCTCTACCTATATTGCAATAGCAATTCAACAAATTGTTGAAAATAATAAAATCTGGCAACAACCCAGTATTATTTAGATATTTGTGATTGACTATTATTTGGCTATTTATAATTGACTTCCTTTGTTTCATAGACCATTATAGATCATGAAATATGTATGTACATATCACGGAATAACCATTATAGATCACATAATATGTAGGCCATAGAAAGAGAATATAGGTAATGAAGTGACTAATATAAGCCGTGAAAATTAATAACTTGGGTCAAAAGTGGACCCAACAACACGTGTTACTTGTTGGGGCTCCCATAATTACCTTTGCAATGGGGTAAATAACAATAGTTAAGCATCTCCATAAGTAGATGCAAAAATCGTAAAGGTATGGAAACATATATAGACACTATCCTTCTTCTTGTTGGATAGTTCCCCCTAACTCCTCACTTGGATTTTTTTTTTTTTTCCATTCTCTATCTTCTTGCCAATGTAAGCCACGAAATAACCATTATAGTTCAAAGAGAATTATAGGTTATGGAGTGACCAATATAGGTCATAAAAATTAATAAATCGGGTCAAAAAGTGGATCCTGTGACACCTATCACTTAGTGGGAACCCCTTAATCACCTTTGAAATAGGATAAATGACAATAGTTAAGCATCTTCATTAGTGCATGCAAAGATCGCAAAGGTATAGGAACACACATATGCATTATCCTCATTGTTATTGGATAGTCCCTTCTAACTCATCACTTATGTTTTTTCCCCCACTCCATCCACTTGCTAATGTAGGTCACAAAATGACTAATGTAGGTCACGGTAAGAGCAATATAGGTCACAAAAATTAATAAATCGGGTTAAAAGCGGGCCTTGTACACGTGTCGCTTAATGGAGTCCCCATAATCACCTTTGAAATGGGATAAATGACAATAGTTAAGCATATTCATGTGGATGCAAAGATTGCAAAGGTATGGGAACATACTTATACACTTTCCTCTTTATTGTTGAATAGTCTCGCCTAACTCCTCATTTATATTTTTTCCCCCACTCTCCATCCTCTTACCAATGTAGACCACGAAATAACCAATCTATGTCACGAAAAAAGCATAATAGGTCATGGAGTGACCAATATAGATCACGAAAATTAATAATTTTTTATTCAAAGTGGGCCTAGGGACACGTGTTAGTTGGTGGAGACCCTCTAATTACATTTGAAATAGAATAAATGATAATAGTTAAGCATCTACATGAGTACATGCAAAGATCACAAAAGTATGAGAACACACCTATGTACTATCCTCCTTGTTGTTGGATAATCTCTTCTAACTCTTCACTTGTGTTTTTTCCCCTATTCTTCATCCCCTTGCTAATATAGGTCATGAAATGACCGATATAGGTCACGGAATAACAATGTAGATCATTGAATAAAAATATAGGTCGCGGAATATATTATGTCACAAAATGTATAAATATTGGTTCGAATTAGGGAATACAAGTCGAAATGGCCAATTTAGGTCACTTAAGGGCTACTAATATATGTCACGGAAAGTCCAATGTAGGACAAGAATAGCCAATATATGTCATGAAACTTGTTAAATGTAGAACACAAATAACTTGTATATTCCTCCAATCATTAACAATCCAACATGAAAATTAATTCACAATTCAACAAATTGAAATAAAATAATATTGTTAATGGTAATTAAGAATCATCACAATAAGCTAAGTAAGTTACATTATACATGAAAGGGAAATAAATAAAAAAATGTATGTAATTAGTTAAGAATGTCATCATAGGTTGGACTTCGTGCAACGGGTCAGAAACTATATTAGGGCACCTTTATCTATTGTGTCCTTGTTTGTGACATGTTATATGTATGTGACTATTTCGCCTTGCCACTGAGGAAGCTGGTGCTTGGTTCTTGTAACCCATTCTATTGTGTCCCTGTTCTTCGCAATTTGCACATTGATTCTGTTTCTGAATGTCACCGAAGGATGATACCCTGGACTTACGCGGTTTACCCATTAATTCTCTATACTCCAATAGTAGTACTATAGGATTGAGAATGGTATCCATACCTCATCAGCGGATAGTATCCTGGACTTATCCGGTAAATTGTAAATGGACTTGAACCCATGAACTGTCCACCAACCCAGTCATAGTTGACTACAACACCAATCTTCCCCATAATGATGTACATAAGATCATTATAAATATTAATATAGTTCACGGACAAAGAATTTATTACACAAAATAAATACATAGGTTACGAGAATTTCTTGCATATCATGGAAACGGCAAATTTAAACATAAATGAAGAAATTTCTTATAAATATAAAGAAAACTATATATAGGTCACATTCATTAAACTTAAATCACATAAATTTCTTGCAGATCACGAAAACTATACATAAGTCATGAAGAGGCAAATAAATAATTTCCATTTACGTCTTCTTTGATGGAAATACGAGTCCATTTTTCCCACAAAATAATGCAAATTCAAAGGACAAAAAATGCAATAGAGAAACAAAAGAGTTTTAAGGTAGAATTGACTAATGGTGATGGAATTTTGTATCAATTGATCATAATTTGTATATGGAAGTGAAAAGGAAAACCTTAGCAGGTTGTGTATAAGTTGTTCTTGATTCAATAATAATTGTCATATTTTTCTAACTTTATCTAAATCAAATAATATAAAGGTAATTTTTGTATTACAAAATTATCTATAAGGGAAAAAATATATTGGTAGTTATGATAAAACTTGTAAATATATATAAAATAAAAAGAGTAAAATAGTCCTTGCATACAAGTATTTTAAAATAAAGGTAAAATAGTCCTTCAACCAATCGGTTAAGCTTGACTGTTAATTTTTTTCTTTTATTTGTATAATGTCCACTTGGTAAAAATTTTAATTGATAGAATTTTAAACTAAAAAAAAAAGAAAATAAGATGATATCACGTGAAAGAGGCGAGCTTAAGAGAGAAAGTACTGGTATATGAGATGAAAAAAATAGTCAAATGAGACAAAAAGAGAGAGAGAACAAGTGTGTCCATGAAAACAATATTCAAATGAGACAAAAGATGACTAATAAGGATAAAATGAGATTTTTATAACAATTGAAACTATTTTCCAAAGCTTTAATAACTTGGTATCATGGCCACAAAGTTAGCAGTCGGTGGTGCCATTTTCCACTATTCTCTCTTTAAAGTAAGGGCAAAACAATCATTTCAACCAATCGGTTAAGTTAAGCCGTTAACTTTTTTATAGAATTTTAAAAAGTTGAGACTAAAAAATTTAACATATAATATATTGTATAAAAATGCAATATTTTTTAAAAATATAGGGACTAAAGTGTAACTCACTCAAAAAATAAAGCAAAACAGAGTGGTCATATAATTGTCAAACCTAAAACGTAAAAAAATCAGACTGATTTTTTCAGTTAAAGGGAGAGAATTCTTCAAAAATGGCAGCGATAACGACTGCGCTAATAGCGATAGCGGGAGTGGTGTTGGGTTGGATAGCAATAGAGATCGCCTGCAAACCCTGTCTAGAAAAAGGCCGCGAAGCCATCGACCAATCTCTCAATCCCGATTACGATCCCGACGACGAGGCCGGCGTTTCCGTCAACATTCGCGCTCCTCTCAATCCAGATCCTGATAACGCTTCTGCTACTTGTTCAGATGCGATCAAGACCGTCTCTTAATTTTGTCCACTTTTGTTTTCTCATCTTGTGAGTTTGGTATCTGTATCTGTAAAACTTAGTTGAATTATCATTCCAAAAACAAAGAGCTTTGAAATGTTTGTTCATTTCGATCCAATTTTTTTCTTTTTACTGTCAACTGCAAATTCATAATTAAAAACTAACAGAAGATCTCATATTTATTTGATAATTAACTAACAACAAACGGAGTTAACCAACTTTAACGGCATTATCTCTATTATTCAATAAATCTTGGAGATTCTTCTTTTCATCATTCTTGCCTCTTTATGATCAAATCTATAAGTTTTAAATATTTAATTTATATATGCCTTCTTCTTTTTTTAATTTAGTATGTATCATTTTGTTGATTTTTAGTAGCATTACTCTTTACCAATTGCACTATCATAAGTTAGCATTACTCAATGTACATTGTTACAAATTCCCAATATGAAAAGATATCAATAATTTTTTTTTTTTTTGAATAACTACAATTAATTCGGAATTCGGGGAAGGGGACACGACTCGAACTCATAACTTCAAAGGGTATAAGTGTAAATGACAAACTACTGGATCAATCTCGATAAATTTATACCTATATAAATCCATTTATTTGGCTTTATGACAATTTGGAGCATTCTAAGGATATAAATTGTGTTTCTATTTTAAAAATAAATAAATAAAAACAAATACAAATTGCGAGACTGAATTTAGTTTTTTTTTTTTTAAAAAAAATAATGAAATGAAAGAGAGAGATTGGTTTCCAACAAGGGACACCTTAAAAAATGTGAGGAACATAAACATTGATAAGGTTCAAAATATTTGAAAACATTTTAATTCTTTTATACATAATAATAACAAAGAAACTCTAGGAAAAATGAGAAGAAAAAAAAATTAAACATTGTAACCATTTTTTCAATTTTTACTGTATAAAATATGTATTTACAGTCTTGTTTCAATAAAATTAACATATGGGTAAATAAAACTTTTGTATTTATATTATTAAAAATAAAAAAGCTTTTGACAGACTAAAAATTAACGGGATATTTCTATTTCCCCCCTGACGATTCGGTCAACGATACTTTAACTCCTCACGTTTCAGAAATAGTCATTTTCTCCCCTAGAGTTAATTTTTCATCCAAAAAGTAATATGATAATAAATAAAAAATAAGTAAAAAGACTTAATTACCCTTAAAACATATTTACTTATCTTTTAATACTTCAAAGGTAATTAAGTCTTTTTACTTTCTTTTTGAATGAAAAGTTAACTCTAAAAAGAAAAATAAATATTTCTGAAACGTGAAGGAGTAAAGTATCGTTAATCAAATTGTTAAGGGGAAAAATAAAAATATCCCAAAATTAATAAAACAATTTTTGATGAAAATACTAAAATTGTAAAAAACAAATTTCATAGTCTTATTATATTGTTAAAACAATTGAAAATAAAGAAATGATTTTCATTTAATACTTTAAAATAATTTTTACAAAATACCATTTTACTCCAAAAAGAGACATTATCGTATTTTTACCAAAGACTAAAACACAAGATGGTCTAAAATCATGCAAGAAAAACAAAGACAGACTTCAACTGCCCAATTCCAAAGACACGCTTCTTTTCATCAAAACAAGAAAAAGAAAACGCAAGTTATTTGAAGTAACTCAAGTCCATTATGAGAAGTATCGAAACAGAGGCCGAATATGCTTTACAATTACAATGTTGACTTCCACAAAATTAAACAAAAACTACAACTTCCTGTACATTAATTTGACACAGGGCAATAACATTTTTGTCGCAGCACGAAGAGAAAGGCTTCTTAAGTTTCTCATGTCCTTGACAAGAACACATTTGATGCTACTAAATGTTAATGGCCTAGGCCAGGTAATTGTATATCTGAGGATTGTTCTTGTCTCGCTCCAGGTATTCCCGGTCAATCAGGCTTTCGATCCTTTTCTTCAGATCAGCTGGCTTTATGGGGAACTTGAGCTGTCCAACAAAACAAACACATTTTCCCCTCCATCGCATCAGTATGGTTATACAACTACAACAATATATATCTTTTTTGGCTCCCAAGTCATCAATCACGATTCACAATGTTTAAAAACACTTCAGTTATTGAATGAAATAACTTCCCAGGCATTCAGGGGTAGAGAGAGATAGCTCCCATGCATGGCATTATGAGATCTTGACCTTGACATTACTTAGGGTTGATATGGGTAAAGGCAAAAAACATATATATGTATAGAAAATGGGATATAGTTACCTGTTGAAAGAGTTCAGTTATCAGAAGCGTGTGACTAAGCACTTTCCTCGTCTTCATTATCCGAACAATAGCAGCATCAACCTGAAAAGTATTGGACAATAGTGGATATAGTTCATCTGGCTCTACCAGCTTCCTTAAACATCTATGACAACGTTAAAATCACATGTTTTGATAACAAAAAAAACAATAAAAAGCAGACGAGGTATACCTGATATTGACGATCCTGAAATACTCTTTCAGTGGTGCTTGTGTTCTCCTCCACTGTTTCCTTCATCTGGATTGCATTCACCTGCATCCCAGAAAATAATCAGGATCAAACTCCTTCTTAGTGTCGAACAATATAAAAGTCATTACAGGGATACCTTAAAAAGGTGATGGGAAAATAATTTGATTTTTTTACGATAAAGTTGTTTTGTCCAAGCTTGAGACCATTCGACCGTCATTGAAATTACTAAGGGCAAATTGCAATAAAGTTGCTCGACATTTGGTGTATGTACAACCAAACCACACTTTTGCCAAAATTACAAAACAATATCCTTAACTAACTTATTGACCGTTAGTTTTAACCATTGACTGGTCAAATATTACGAAATGACTACATTACCCTAAGTGTAATTTATTACATATTCATTTATTTAAAGAATTAAAATAAAAATAACTTTTTTTTTAATTTAAAAAATATAAAAGAAAAAAAAATTAAAAAAAGAACATGCAAGATCGCACCAAGTGCAGGTGAGATCTCCCATGCTCCCCAGATCTGCAATTTAATGGAGATCTGGTAAGGGGTCTCCTATTGAGGAGATCCCAAATCTCCTCCATGGACCCATTCATTACATATATATATATATATATATATTTTTTTTTTTTTTTGACTTTGTTACATGTTGGTGCTGGAGTTTGGAGATGGGATGGAGTTGGAGATGGGGATTGAGTTGGTGATGGTGTGGATGAGGAATATTTTTGTTGGTGGTTTGATGAGTTTTTTGTTTGAGAAAGAGGAAGATGTTGTTGATAATTATGATTGAGAAAAAAAAAAATGTTGATGCTGATGATAGAGTTAGAGAAGAAGATGGAGATGAGAGTTTACGATGATGATTGAGAGTTGTTGTTGATGATGATTGAAGAAGAAGATTGAGATTTTTTTTTAAATTTTTTTCTTTCCTATAATTCTTAAAAAGAAATTTCCTTTTTAAATTTTTTTTAAAAAACTTAAGAGAAATTACTTTACTACCCTTATGACATTTTAACAACCGTTAAAATTAATGGTCAAATGGTTAGTCAAGGGTATTTTTCTGTAATTTTAGCAAAAGTGTGGTTTAATTGCATAAACATCAAATGTCAGGATACTTTATTGCAATTTACCCAATTACTAAATTAACAAAAAAAAGCACACCTTAATACGATAAAGGGGAGCAGTAAATCCTTCATTGAACATGAATGAATCGTCATCCTCCACTTCTCTTCCTTTTGGCAACTGTAGAATATAAGGTATTTAGAAAAGAAAAAAAAATGAAAACCAATATAGACCACATAACCACAAGAAATTCAACATGCAAGTCCAACCAACGAGCACCCACCTTTTGCAGAACACGAACTTTACCACATGCAAGGGACTGTAAGGTCCTCCTCAGTTCCTTATCCTCTATGCCGGTGGCATCCTTAACATCTTGAAAGCTTAGATTTTGGGCATCATTAAATAGCATCAGAACAACTGTCTGAAGGCACAACAAATACAAGGCCAAAGAATATTAGTACCTGTGATGCGGATGGCACAGACAAAATAGAGGAAAAGAGTGACAATTGAAAAGGTAATGCACAATTAAGAAATGATACCAACCTGAAATAGAGAAACTGCTAGCTCCTTTTTACCTTTTGGGAACTCTGCTTTCAACACACAATGACCTAACGAATTTTGCCACATTAAGCGCCTTCCACTGTATTTGCTTAAGTAGAACTCCTTGAAAATGTCCTGTAGAACAAGCAGTGAAATGTGTCAAACAAGTGTATAATGATCATTCCCATTCTCAGTGTCTGTAACATGAAACAGCAATATGCAGTGTGACCTGATAGACATTTAGTTCATGAGGAAGCCTGACATCCATGGGAGGATATGTAGGCCAGTACCTGCAAGACAGCCACCAAGAGGCATTAAGTCAGGGATATTAACTGATTAAATATTAAAGTTGCTAAAATCATTCGGTAACACGTGATCTCAACCTACCCTGTTGTTAAGACATGGACACTCATCTCAATTCCCGATGGGAGTTTTGTCCTGGCCTGGGATGATTGTTTGAAAGACTCATTTATCTCCTTTGACAATTCAATATCCTGTAAATGTGTGGCAAATGAATTGCAGAAGATACCATTGAGAATAATGAATAGAAAGACACCATAAAGCTAAATTAAGTATTCATAGAACCATGCTACACAAACAGATTAAGAGGAAGTGAAAAAGGTCAGTATTAGAATTAACTAAAACAGTCCCAACACAGCATGATGGCTTCATCTTAAATAGAAATCCTAGAAAGTCAATCCAGTGTGATCACCATATTGTTAAAACTCGTTTATAAAAACATAGAAGGTTGAGTCATTTTTTTTTTTTATATATATATAAGATACAAGGTTCAGTCGTTGAGAAATTTAAATATCACACGAGCACACACAAGGCTAGCATGCAACCTGAGGTCATTCCTTTTTTAGTACACCATAGCACTATTAACTTCACATAAATATCAGCTTAATTACCACATCAAAGGCAACAAAACTCATAGGAACCGGAATTCATTTTCAAAATAAATGGTAAAGCACGTGGAAGTTTAAGGGTGTATATGTTTTTATGTCATCATTTCCCTTCATATAAGAACTTCAATGCATTACAGTTTCGAATGATCAATGATCAGCAATTCAACAAAGTGATCACACAAGTTGCGTTTAAATGCTTGAATTTCCACGTTGATCAATCTCATTTCCATAACGAAAATTATAAGGAGAAAATGCGTGCAGACCTTGAACATTCCCTCAAGTTTGTTTGTGAACTGACTTCCACACTCAGTCTTTAGCTGCATTAGTAATAGTACCGTTAATATGACAAGATAAACATTTGTCAAAAACAACTACTCAGAAAATGAAAATCTAAATTCGTATATTATTAACCTTAGAAATCATTGATTTCTCAGCATCAATAGAAGCACTCTTCCCCAACAGTAGCCTTTTCGCAAGATCCTTTTTATAGAATGCTTCAAACACATCCTTACCCTTAATATTTTCAACAAAAAAAAAAAAAAAAGGTCATACGCATCCCTTAGAATGGTAACACCAAACGAGTGAATAATAACAACAAATCAATACCAGCAGATTATAGAATAGAACTTTTGTCCAATATTACAGTGTATCCATTATTTTCTGTCAAGGACACATTGTTACCTGGATAAATCTGAATAAAACCAAAACTTTATCAAGTGTACCCTCCAATTCTTCTTCAGAAGTACCCTTATTTCCTGCTCGAAGCTTCTCATCTAGAAATTTTGCAATCAGCTCAGCAGGTCGGTTCTATTGAGAAAATATTTAACCGTTAGCCACAAAATTGGAAGACATGGTAAAATAAATTAATAGTAATGACTGACTATATAAAAAGTGAACCAGTAAGATGTACCTGAAACATACATTAAATTTCAAGAAAATTTCATAAATTTCCTTTAAGGTTTGACTAAGATACAGACAAACTCAACTAATTATGAAATCTGTCAAAAAACCTCCCATGAAATCTGAAAATATCACTACCTCACCGAAAAATATCAAAGACAACTGATGTTTTATAAAATTTATCATAAACCTTTCCTACAGGAGATCTACACCCTTTTTTTCCAAATCAAGTGAGCCCACTGTTAGACTAAACCTCAAGGAAGGTGAATGAAATTTACTCTTAAACTTCAGTTAAATTAAACTAGTAAAGGTTGGCACCATTTATTCAGCCCGTCTAGTCTCAGGAGTAAACAACAGAAAGTTTCAGGAGCAATCATCCATCAAATGAATAAACTTTCCTTTCAGGGATCACATGAACACCATGGCAAAATTATTGCATTATGTGGAAGTGATAGCTACATGCAAATTCCACACTGAAAAGTTGTTAACATCCCATTTAATGAAAATATGAGAATATGCATTACCTTTAAACTGTTTCTTCAAAATGACTTGCCAACTTCCCAAATATTAATGTTGCTATTGTTCTTCTTGTTATAATATATTCATTAAATGAACAACCTAGTCTTGATAAATGTTCATACTGCCATGTTGACATAAATTGTGCTTTCCTTACCATGCAATAATGCAAAACCAATAACACATAAATGCATATTGTACTTTATTTTAGTCAAGAATCCTAATGTCACAAGGGAGGAAAAAGAACAATAATTAAACTTGCAGACCTGACGCAGATTAATTAGATACTCAAATGCATCCTTTACGGTGTTGGAAAATGCTTCGTTCTTTGAAAAGCTTTCTTCCCATATTGTGTCAAGAGAAGATTTGAACTCTAAGAGGCAGAAAACCATATCTTTATCCTTCTCTTCATCCATAACAATGCCAAACCCTGTTCTTCGAATGTACGAGGCAAGGGCCTGCCTTAAAGATTCAAGGGCATTGACCCTCGATAAAAGCAAATACATCCTCTGAAGGTCCTCAGTTCGATGCCCATCCATTAACATTGTGAAACCCTGGACCGATCAGTGAGACCATAATCATCAATAAGCAGTACAAATTGATACCAAAGGAATAGTTAGAGAAAGAATAGATCCACACCTTGTCAAGAATCACAGTTATATGGCGTTCCAGAAGTTGTCTTTCCGCAGTTGCTATAAGCGGTTTTCTTGTACTTACATCAAGGTAGAGTAAGCATCTTTCATGTTCTTCATGTAATCTTATCTGTGAGAAGAAGTAACCAACACATCTTTTTATGTCAACATACATTTATGTATCTAAGTAAAAAGCAGCCAGTACGTTAGACAATCTTAGAAGAAGAAAAGTACAAAATGTAGAAACTAACAATAAGGTAGAAAGATCTAAAATTCAGCAGCAGCATTCACTTATAGAATGGACAGGGAAAAGGAAACATACCTCAACGTGCTTCAAGTATTCAGGAACGTCTGATTGCTGCATGTATTTCATTCCTTCAGCAGCATAAAATTCGGATGTGCACTCAAGGAATGACTTCTCAAAGCTTTCTGAGTAAATTCCTAGAGCAGTAAACATCTTCAAAAGATGACTAAGGAGAGTCCTATCAACAGCTTCACCTAATCTGGAATATGATCCCCCCAAACACACACACACAGATACAGATACCCCAAAACCACCAAATTAAAAAAAAAAAAAAAAAAAAAAAAAGAAGAAGAAGAAGAAGAAGAATGTAAATTCAGGATGCAGATGAAGCATATCAAGTCAAACTAAACAAGTTCATCAAGATGACCTATCATTCACATGACAGCAGAGAAATGAGGAGACTAATTTCGTTTGTACAAGAAATTGAAAGAATAAACAATTTCAATTCTCACAACTTACAATAAAATAAAAATAAACAAATAAATATACAAGAATAAGGCATAACTGGTCACCGGCATCTTCTTCATTAACTTTGTCAAGTAAATTACATAATACTTGCTTTGTGCAATTCCCATAAAATCTATAATCTCACTCCAGAACATCCTAATTACATATACAATCTGTACCAAAGCATATATTAAATGCCAGGTCATGCTTCTCTCACTGTTAATCTTCCTTGTTGACGCAAGTATGCCTAATTAACCTAAACGTTCCAAAAAGGTTTTTTATTGTCCTCACAGCCTACCAGTATAAAATGTTCCATTTCTCAAAAATTCACTCAAAACATTTTGTAATGGGGTGAACTCAAGGTACAATTTAAAAGACCTCAACCACAACATTGAAGAAGAAGAAACAAAAAGAGAAAGGATTTAAAACTCGATTAAGACTTAAGAAGTATATATTGACTTCACTATCAGACAAAATCCACAAAATACAATATACAGCTATTTTTCATTTTAACTTCTTAGAATTACCTTTCCCTCTCAATCATTCTTAAAAGTCCAGTGACAGTTTTGTGCTCAACTTCTGAATATGAAGAAAGATATTTCCGGAAAAGCTGCAAGCCCATGTCCCACAACGAACGCACATTTTGTGTTTGTTTCACATATGTTCTATCTAAAACCAAGGCTATACCACGAATCATCAACATCTGATTGCAAAGATCCTGCCAGCATCTCTCAACAAGTGATAAGAAAACCACCAAATCCGGGCTTTGACCAACCAACGAATGTATTGCTGCAGATATATGTGCTTCACACTCCTTTTCAATCCGTTGATAAAGGCTTCCCCCCATCTTGTGCAGACAAAGATTGTTGACAGCCTAAGAATAACATAATTATATAACTAAGGAAACCCCATGCATTAAAAGCATTGAAAGAAAATTGTAGTAATATCTACCTGATAGAGCTTTTCCAGGTCACAGGAGTCTGGCTGCTTCAAAAATATAGCTTGTATAGCTGACTGCAGTGTTGCCCATGTATCCTCCTCAAAATTTGTGGGTAGTGTTGGTTTAGCTTCACAGATGCAGAACGAAAGAAGATGAGAAAGCACCTTTATCAATATAGACCACAAGTTGAGAATTTTTTAAAGAGTTCTAAAATATGGCTTGTCAAGGTGATTTCAGCTTTGCCAAATAATCCTCAAGATTGGTGGGTAAGTGTTACTTTAGCTTCACAGAAGCAAAATGGAAGTTTATAGATGAGAAATACCAGGCGCCTTTATCAATATAGACCATAAGTTGGGAATTGTTAAAATTTTCAAACTTCATTACTGCTGGTAATACTCTACTTCAACAAGGCTATATTCAGTTGCCTGCTAAACATTAACATATCAAGTATCAACATAGTAAGAAATTATTAATAGAATGTTGTATGAATCTAACCAGTTTTGTTATGAATGTAATCTTATATTCTAAGCTGTTCACTCCAATGGCCTTTAAGTAGCTTTACAGGGCATCAGATCCAATTGAACCTAATCTTCTTCCATTCACCATAAAAGCTAAAACCCTAACTAATATAACATTCCTGTCAATTGACTAGATTATTAAAAATCACCATTAACAAAAGACCTCAACTTGATTCAGCTACCTATCATTTTGTATTATTTTCGACTGATAAAACCAAAAAATAGTTTATCTCCTGGTTTAATAACTAACCCGGCGGAACCTAGGAAGACAAGACCAATTAGACTTGGCTAATCCAACCAAAAATCAATGACTTCCTACTAATAAATAATACTTAGATCCAAAAGATAAAGGAAGAGTGATTTCCACAGTTCGAATTGCAAATGACCCACAAAAAATTTCAAGTGCCCCACGTTCAATCAACAGCAAATGATTGTCAATAAATAAACTAGTATCCAGATCCCAAATCTAGCCAATTAAAAGCTCCAGAAAAACAATTACAGACAGAGAACCTACATAGAAATTTAAGTAATAATGTTATATTATCCTCTCAGTTACAATAAAATTACAACAAAAAAAAAACCATATAATTAAGCTTCTCAGCCACTGAACCAGCAAAACCCTAGATTCCTCAGATCATGCAAGCTCACTGACTCTAAAAGTAGGACAAAATCCCAATTATTCACAAAACCCAGAAATGACGCACAAAAAAAAAAACTAAACTAATCGAACGAGACAGCATCAATAAAATTCCTGTAATAGAACACTGAAGCGTTACCTTTGAGGAGCTTGATGACGAGTTTCTTGGCGGGCTGAGGAGGCTGGGCTTTCTTGCGGGCCAAATTGGCGGCGGCGGGGGCGCGGGGCTCATCGGGCTTGAGATCGTCGTCAAGAGACATGGAGGAGGGGTCAAAGACGACGTCGGAATCCGGAGAGGATGCGTAGTCGTGGTGGTGGAGGCCGTTCTTGGAGGCGGCGTCGGCGACGGCCTGAGACTTGGCCTTCTTCATGGGAGGACAATTGTTGTTGGTGGTGGTGGTGGCTGTGCGTTTGTTGGGGAGAGACATCAAATACTCATCTATCAATGCATTTTACTGTTTATTGCTCTTCAATTTATCAAAACGATTGAGCTAAAAATGAAGATTTTAGAACTATTTAGATATCCAGAGAGAAAATGAGAGAAACTGAGGGGCATAATCTTTTCTTTTCTTTTCTTTTCTTTTTTTATACTTTCGACTTCGAGTGATTTAGCAACTACTATTTATTCATTTATTTTTATTTTTATTTTTTTAGTTTCGAATGCTAGGGCATTGTATTATACAAATTTAGGGGTGGCAATTGGATTCGAATTATCCAACTCGCTCCTGTCCAAATCCAAATTTGAATTCGGTTCGAAAAATTGAACCAAAAAAAAATTTTCGAATCCGATTGAAACTTAAAACCACTGAATGGATTCGGATAAATAGGAATTGGAAAATTATCCAAATCCGAATACAGTCTCAATTTAAATCCACTCTAAATCTAATCCGAAAAAATATAAATTCAGAACATAACCAAAACATTTTAATCCAAAAAAAAAATTAGAAATTTTTTTAAAATTTTACTTTTAATAAAAATATGCATAAATTATTATAAATTTTTATAAATGTTTTATAATTTTTTTTTTTTTCAAAATTTTATTTATCATCTTAGAAACTAATGTTTCTTGCTCTTGTATACTTATATGCAACCTATTTGTATAAATCTTTTCTATTCTTTCAATTTTATTTTTTTTAACATACCACTTGCTCTTGCAGTGGTGGTGACTCGAATTTGGGTTATTGTCAGACTGAATGAGTATCTTTACCACCGAATCACATTAGACGGTAGTCTATTCTTTCTATTTTTATCTTCTTCTTCTTTTTGTCTTTTAATAGTATACGCATGGATAAAAAATTATTTATTTTTCTAATCTCATACCATTACAATATTATTTATATATCCATATATCAAATAACTATATATAATAATGTAATTTGAAATTAAATATAACTACTCATTTCATTGATCAAAAACACTAATTACATATATCAATGAGCAATCTAATTTTAAATCTTGATTCTTTTTGCTAACATTATTAATAGGTTGGAATTACATAAACTTTTGAAATAAGACTTAATTTTTATTTATACAATTGATAATTGAATTAATTTATAAGAATAAAATTACACATTGTGACTTGAAAATAGATGACTCCTTAATGTAAAATAAAAAATAAAAAATTTAATTTTAACAAATAAAATATAAAATGATAAAATATTTCATATAAAGTAATTAAATATTAATGCAACGAAATCCAATTGGAGTATTTTTGTTAACAATGCATCTTAACATTATTAAAAGAAAATTCAAAAAGATTTAAATAATTTTTTTTAAACAAAATTTGATGCGGTCCGAAGAAAGTCCGAATATAATTAAAAAAAATCTAATTCCAGTCCGACAACTTCCAAATCAAGTTCGAAAGACCAAATCCAATCCGAAAATATTTGAATCTGACCCGAAATCTTAAAAATAAACGCTTCAGGTTGGAATTAATTTAAAATAAAAAAAAAATTCAATTCAATATTCAGTTTGAGTTTTTAGCTAAAATTCTGCAAAAATTGGGGGCGGATTATCCAAATTTGATCTGTTTGCCACCTTTACATTTTGACATACTGTATCAAATTGTATTGGGCTGTGCTATTATTATATAATCGCGTGTTTGATGATATTTCATGTTAGATAGTAAAACTTATATATAAAACTTCTATGGTAAAATTATACAATGTTTAGATGTGGTTTTTGTTTATGAATGTTTTGTTAAATAATAAAATTGATATATTTTTGTAGAATAAAAACTATTATTAAAAAATATATATTTATTTTAGTAATAATTAATATTTTTTATTAAATAAATTATCATTAATGTAACCAATTTTAAGAATATTTTAATAATTATTCATATTTATTTATTTTTTTCATTTATATTATTAGAATAACATTTCATTTTTATTTTTATATCATATTATTTATTTATTTTAATTTAATATTAAAATAAATATTATATTTAAAATTTATTATTATTATTTTTTTTGACATATCACTTGCAGTAGTGGTAACTTGAATCTAGATCATTACCAAACTGAATTAGCATCTTTACCATCGAACCACATTATACGGTTAAAATTTATTATTATGATATGTTATTATTATTGTCATTATCATTATTGTTAAAATTTGTTACTATTATAGTATTATTATTATTTCATTTATTACTTATTATTATTACTATTATTGAAATTTTTTATTTTATTATTTCTCTCTCTTCGTATTAATTAATACAATTTCCATTGTATTGAAAACAATTAAAATATATTAACTAGTGTAAGTCAGTGGGCAACGCAAAAACAAATCAAATATTGTATTATATTATTCTAATACATTTTAAAGTCCCAATATATGTTCTATAACGACAAAACTTTCATTTTCTTATTTAATATGTCACTCAACTGTTTTAGTATTTTTATTTGTTTTATTTTTAGTATATTATTTACAATCTCATTATTTTTCATTTAAAATAAATCCCAATTTGTTTCCCTGACCATCTCGCCTCCCACAACTCAGCGTGATCCGGTGCATCATGCATGCTAGGTGGTTAACTCGGACGCAGCTTTGAACCATTTGAATAAAAAAGTTAGTTTCGGTGTAATTATTCGAGATTGTTATGGTCAAGTAATGACTGCACTAGCGTAATCATATTCCCTTCTAGTTTCGGTTGAGGTGGCGGAAACTATAACTATTATCCGAGGCATTCAACTAGCTTTGGAATTAGGAATTCTACCGGTTAGCATTGAATCAGATGCCTCTTCTTTGATTTCTTCGATCATTGAGGAGGAACCCCCTATGTCTGATGTTGCTCTCATTGTTTCTGATATTATTCAGCTCAAATTTTCACTTTCTATTTCGCATATTAAGTTTATTTCTCATAGTTGTAATAAAGTGGCTTATACATTTGTTAAGTTGGGCCTTTCTATTTCGAATTTTTTGGTTTAGGTTGAGGATATTCCTCCTTATGTGGAAGAGTTAATTCACTCTGAATTGCAATTATAGTTTTGTTTCGTTCAATGAATTTCCCTTTGTCAAAAAAAAAAAAAAAATTCAACATCGAATTATGGTCTTACGCATTAATTCATTGTCTCATAAATTATTTTCAACAGATATTACTTCTATCTAGCAACAAATTTATTCATTTATTAATTTTCGCAATATAATTTATTTCCAACGGATTTTATTTTTATCTAGCAATGAATATATTAATCTATTATTCTATGTAAAGCTCTCAAATAATTATTATTGAAAAAAAATGAGTTAATTACACTCAACTCCCTGAGGTTTGGCTAATTACATTCGGAATCAAAGTTTGTATTAATGGACACTAACCTCCCCTCACGTTAACGTTGACCATCAAAATAACCGTTGACTTTTTTCAAAATTTTTAAATAACCAAAATACCTCTGTCAATTTATATTATCAATTTTTTAATATTCATTAAAAAAAATTAATGGTGAGATCCAGATTAGATCTCCACCGTCCATCAATAATGATGGACGGTGGAGATCCAATCTGGATCTCCACCAAGAAAAAAAAATATATATATATTTTGAATATTCATCGTCGAACCCTTCTGGATTCGAGATCGAAAAAATACAATTGGGATATATTGAGCTTTGAGCCATAATTGATTCTCTTCTGATGAACGAGTTAAGAAACTAATATTTTGAATCAGTCTCATTCGTAAAAGATAGCTTTGCATGAAATAACCCTAACATTCTTACAAAACGCTTTAACATCTTTAATAAAAAAACACTTTAACATCTTTAATAAAAAGACCAACACAACTAGAATCATTACAAAAAAAAGGACAATTTGCCACGAAAAATATATATTATAATTTGCTATTATGATAAAAAGTTTTATCGTGGGTGAGAACTGTTGTAAAAACTTTTTTACCAAGGAACATGTATGGCAAAAGGTTTTAAATTTACGATAAAAAATTTAATATTTACCACAAATTAGCATCCGCAACAAATATAACAATTTTTTTTTGTAGTGATCAAGATCATTTAATCCTATAATGACATTTGTATTATCACACTCAAACTATTTGACAAACAAACCCAGCTACTTGGCAAGAAATGACCCTTCTCTAAGAGCTAAGTATTCCCTTACTTCAATTGAAAAAGAACCAAGAATAATTTTTGAGAGACCTACCACAACAATACCTTTGCTATTACATATAGCAACCTCAACTCCAATGAAAGAAGAGTCCTATCAAACACCATATCAAAATTAAGCTTCTATTCTCTATAGAGAGGGGGGATGGAGTTATTTTCTTTTATTAATTTTGTTCAAAAAAAATATTTTTTTAATAAATATTTTCCTCTATTGATGGGTGATGAAAATGGGTTCAAAAGGTTGAAGATGAAATTAGCAAGATATAGTTAGGTGATGTAGATGAAATGACAATGGATATTTGGTGATAAAGATGAAGTCGGGTGGGAGATTTTCATCTAAAAAAAAAGGATAAATAGATCTCCATGTATTTTTTTAATATTACAGATTTTTTAGATAATATTTTATCATATTTATAAAATTATTTATTTTGTAGTAATAAAATAAATTAAGTATAAAAATTATTTAAATGAGGGCATTTCATTCTAAAAGAATAACCACGATAAGTTTAGTAATATTAGTTGAGATATAAGGTGGAATGTTTCGGAAGACATAGCACATCAGGAGAGTGCAATGGGCTTAGCAGTCTTGGGCTTATGATGGGCTTTCCAAATATGTGAAGATTTTAATTTCTTATGTCATACAAAACAAAAATGGGCTTAAAATATTGACATTGGCTTTCTTAGATAGGTATGGGCTTAGCATTCTTGGGCTTTCAATCACATTTTTCCACGTCATATGGTTACTGAGCCCTCATAACTTCATCTTATTTTATATTGTTAATATTTTAATTCAATTCTAATTCAAAATATTTTTAAAAAAATTGAAAAAAAAAATTTCGATCACTGACTTTCACTGTGAGAATTGAGATCAATCATTAAACGTATGACCAAATATTTGTACACTAATCATTTAAGCTATAAGTAGATGTGTTATAGACCACTCACTCTAGTATTAAATAATACAGATTTTATGAGCCAAATACTCAAATGACGCATTTATTAATCGAAAATTGAAAATTTAAAAGAATCAAACTCTATTAGAAAGGGAACTTGATTCCCTAAAAGGAGGAAATCAAATTTCTTTCCCAATACGAACTTAATTTATGATTTATATGTGAGATCCACATTATTTCATTTTTAATAAATATTATAATTATAAATTAATAATTAAATTATCTATTTTTTTTAGAATTTATAATTAGTAAATATGTCAGGCAAAAAATTAATTATTTTTGAGAAGTAAATATTAATTAATAATTATTTATCATTTTACCAAATATAAAATTGGTTCCTAGGAAATAGGAGAGAGACCGAGAGCATCTGGTCCACTTAAGTCTCGTCATATCGCGTGGGCATTCAATAATGTAGTACGTCCGCATCACATAATATTATTTAAGTGGACTCGACTTATTCAAGCATGCATATATATATATATATATATTTTACAAACAATAATCATAATTTATAAGGCAGGTGATTACCATGTCCATATTATTTTAATAAAAATAAATATAAATATTGCGGAAAGTAAAGCAAATTCTTCACCACTTGACTTTTAATCTATTAGAAATGTTCACTCGATAATTCGAGAAGCTTGCTGTTCTCATGTAGTCTATCTAAAAACTTATTATAAAGTTAAAAATAGAAAAAAAAGGTAGAAGCCAAGATATTTCTCTGCACGTGGATGGAAGTTGAGACCATAACACTAGATTGTTTTGACTCGGTGGTGATTCCAAATTGCGTGCTTTGACTCAATAGTTTTGGTCATTCAAGACTGCTAGTTTTAACGGTCAGTTTGCTTGCTCTCCAAATAACTGTCAAAACCCCACCACCACCACCAAGCCAGCTGCCCCATTTCACGTCTCCTTCCATCCATTCGAAAAAACCATTCTATAAAAACCACACAAACAAAATCATCATGAACTCATCATTTAAAACTCTCGATCACAAACAAAGAAAATCAACAATGTCTAGCAACAAGCGAGAAGCAGCAAGAGTGGTTCTGATGGATACTCAGTACGTCCAAACGGATTCGACGAGCTTCAAATCGGTGGTCCAAAAGCTTACGGGCAAGGATTGTTGCGTGGCATGGATAAAAGAGAGCTCCTCTGTAGATGCAAAGACAAAGAGTGGATCATCAGTTGATCGTCATCATCATAGCTTACAATTACAAGATGCTAATTATGATGGATCAGTTTCTAATATTAATATGTTGTCGAAAGGCATGTCGTCGTTTAAGGAATTAGATGGGTTGATGTTGGAGGCGCCTCCACCGGAGGAGCTACAATTGTTGTGGAATGAATACAATTTGCGATGATTCATGCAGGCATTCTTTATTCTTGTATATTTATCAATATATTTTCTTATTATTAGCTATTCTTTTATTTTTCTGCTATTACTATTACCACCGACGATTCATAAAAGGCTGCTAGAAAAATTGTCGTTATTTCAACCAGTTAATGCATATGTTGCTTTTTTATTGGAGAATGTGTATGGCTGTGAAGCTGCCAAAGACTCCATGTCTCCACGTCACCCACACATATTACTTGTGTGTGTTTATACAAACAGACCATTTTTATGTAATATGGATGAAATTGAGCTTTGGATCCGTGGAAAATAATATGAGTAACACTATATTTTTCAAAAGTTTTATCAAAATTTATATTTAAATGTTGTGGTATGTGAGTTAACCGATACTCTACAAATATGATGGTACAGGTCCGTAAAAATATACAAATATGATTAAGTAGTGGAACACTGGAAGTCTGGAACTATAATTTCTGCTGCCATGGATATGGTTTGTCACTTGTGGCCTTTTTGGATGCATGCTAACAGATTTGGATTTTGTGTTGTATTAGATAATAATATTTATTTGGGCAAATTGCATAATCAACCCGGACATTAAGTATAGTGGCAGGCATACGAAACTTTTGCCCCATAATTATACAAATACCCTTACTGTTAGTTGACTTATATAAACTCTAACGTTTGATAACTTTTTAGTGTAAATTAACTACAATATTTTCCGATTAATTATTTAAAGTAATAATAAAAAATTAATTCGACCCCTACTTTCCCACATTTTCTCATCCTAAACACCATCTTGAAAGAAAATTTCCAAAATCAATTCAATCAGCTCCAAAAACAAATACCATTTTCATTCTCAATCAATTTTAAAAATAACCACCACAATTTTTTCAAAATCCAAACATAAACACATAGATCTTCATCTTCAATAACTTTCAAGAAAAGAAAATACAAATTTTCAGATCCTCCATCTTCTTCTTCTTCAATCGTCCATTTTTTTTTTTTCTCTTTCAATCCTCCTACTTCTTATTTAGATGTGTTCCATCTCCCCATCATACATCTCTCCATCTATGTTGGAGAGTTGGGGCACCACATAGTCTCCCAGTACTTAATTTTTTTTTTTTTTTAATAGCTTTCATTTTTTTTAATATTTTATTGTGTAATAATTCTTTTCACTTTTTCCAATGCATTAAAAGAAAATCATTGCATATCTTTCAAACTAACACATAAAGGGAATGGACTATTTTACCCTTCTTCCATTAACTCTTATGGCATGTTTATTGCATGGGATGGCTATGTTTGGACAAAAAATAGTCCAATAACTTGTTTGGACTTTGGAGTCGCCAAGTGTAAATGGACAATTTAGTCCAAAAACTTATTTTATCCCATCAGCTCTGGACAAATGAAACTCCTCCGAAAAACAAGGGATTAAATTATCCTCATTCTCTCATCTTTTGTCTTTTCTTAATTTCTTAGGAGAAAATTCTTTATATTTTATTAAACTACTTATATATAAAGTTAAATTTATTTAACGTATTTTAAAAATCGATTAAATATATTTTATTACAATATTTTAAATATCAACTAAAATATATTACTATTGTATTTAAGATTTAATTTTAAATAATTTTATTTATTTTAAAATATAATTTAGTTTAAATATTTTCATATTATATATAATAATTTAAAATAATTTAATTTAAAATTTTAACCAATTTTGATTTAATTTAATTTAATTTTTTTAACTAATTTTATTTTAATTTAATTTAAAATATTTAAATAATTATATTTTTTTATAATTGATTTTAAACATTGTTCTAAAAATCGGCCTAGGCGCCGCCTAGGAGCTAGGCGGTGGCCGGCCGCGGCGAATATGGCCAATTCGGCCATATTCCGCGGCTGGCTACCTAGGCGGCCCTAGGCGCCCGCCTAGGCGGACTAGTCGGTCCTAGGCGGTCCTAGACGGCCGCCCAGCCGTGGAAGCTTTTTTATTTATTTATTTATTTTTCAACTAACACCTAAAACACAAAAATCTTAGGTAAATAATCACTCCCTAAGTATTATGATCATCTCCAAAGGTAAACAATATATGTATTATTATTTTTCTAGGTGGTCAACAGTGCGGTCAACACGTTAACCGTTGACCACCAAGGAATCGCCTAGGCGTCGATTAATGGGCGTATAGCCGAAAAATCGCTAGGCGCTACCTAGGCGGCGGGGTAGCGCCTAGCGATTTTTAGAACACTGATTTTAAATGATAGATTTATTTGATCAATCTCATACTGTATTAAATATAAAACACAATTATTATTTTTTTTAATTTTATTTAATACCAAATAAGAGATAATACTATTTTTAGTTCAAATCATACTGTACCAAACACATTACAGTATTAACTAGTTCAATCCAATCCAATTCTATCATATCCCATAAAAATAGTCAAATACAATCCCGTGTACTAAACGCACCCTTAATGGGTTACCTATTAAAGATGAAAAATGTTTGTGTAATTATTTTTTAAAAAAACCATATGCATATAATTACACTAAATGAATGAGGATGTTTATGCAATTTATCCTATTTAATATTTTAACTTATCGGTATCTATTAAATATTAAATGGAAGTATTTCGACAAATAGTATAGCACATTGCAATTATTATCAAAATATGGAGCCGTGTCCTCGTACTAGAAGTCTAGAAATGTTTGTAGAACACTAGAACCAAAGAAGCAATCTCGAGGTGGACTTTTTTTAGCAACTGCACCCATTAGAGATTTGGTCGTTTGGGCCCACTTAGCAGTTCATGTGTATTTGTCCCGACCCATAAGATAATAGAACCACTGTATTATCTTCTAGCCTTATACATTACTACATTGTACTATCCACCATACATCTAAATAAATGTTAAGATTCCTTTAAATCCATATCCACCAATAAAAAACGACCCTTATATATTTATAAAAATTGTGAAAACGATAGAAACCTAGATTGAGTATAACTACAATTTACATATTAATGTGATGTTTGATTACTAAATATATGTCTGTTCTTTTAATCAAATTCTTATTGATAAAACTATTTGTTATGTCCTAATCAAGAAAAATTCTTTCATTTTTAACCACAAGTTGTAAAATGATTGTTAGTGACCATTTTCATAATTATATTTTAATTCTGAACTATAAAATTACATAAAGATCCCTCAACCATTCTACCTAAATAATTACATAAAGGACCTTAAAAATGAAAAATTACAAAAAAATCCTAAAAATATTATGTAAAAACTCTATCAACACTTAAATTGGGTCTCACTCTATAATTATTTTTTAGACCAAAATTGAAAAGAGGGTAATGCCAGTAATAACCAAAATCGATCTCAGAGTAATCAGAAGTAGAAGTTGGATCATCGTGTGCAAAAAATAAAATATCCCTAACACCGTCCCAATTGACTAATGGAATAACTAATTGATTGATTTTAAAAAAGTTGAGGACTATAGAAGTCAAAACGTCAAACATCGATTAAAAAGTGATAATTCGAAAGAAATTACAAACCAAAATGATGTTATGCCTTTAAAAAACTAATTACTTTTTTCTCTTACATTTCATCCTAAGAATATAAATTGGTATAAATATTTATGATGCCTCACTGGAATATGTTTCTGCCTTCTGGTATCCTTTTCAAGAAAAGTACTGTATGCAATTCACACGCTTTAATTAAAATTCACACACTTAGACTCCAAATCGGGTCATTCAAGACTGCTAGTTTTAACGGTCAGTTTGCTTGCTCTCCAAGTAACTGTCAAAACCCCACCCCCACCAAGCTAGCTGCCCCATTTCACATCTCCTTCTATCCAGTAGTCAAAACTTTCTATAAAAACCACACAAACACAATCATCATGAACTCATCATTTAAAACTTTCGATCACAAATAACAAAGAAAATCAACAATGTCTAGCAACAAGCGAGAAGCAGCAAGAGTGGTTCTGATGGATACTCAGTACGTCCAAACGGATTCGACGAGCTTCAAATCGGTGGTCCAAAAGCTTACGGGCAAGGATTGTTGCGTTGCATGGATAAAAGAGAGCTCCTCTGTAGATGCAAAGACAAAGAGTGGATCATCAGTTGATCGTCATCATCATAGCTTACAATTACAAGATGCTAATTATGATGGACCAGTTTCTAATATTAATATGTTGTCGAAGGCCATGTCGTTTAAGGACTTAGATGGTTTGATGTTGGAGGCGCCTCCACCGGATGAGCTACAATGGTTGTGGAATGAATATAATTTGCGATGATTCATGCAGGCATTCTTTTTATTTATTTATTTATTTTTTAGGTAAACAAAAGTTTAGGTGAGAGGAGAACCTCAATTTAGGGTTAGGGCATGCTACGGACCTCAGTGAGGGCTTACAGATTATCCACTAAGAGGAACTGTCGACGAGACTCAAACCTTAATTCTTAATAAAGTGCTAGTGAGTACTTAATCAACTGAAGCAATCATTGGTCATCCAGACATTCTTATTCTTGAGTATATGTATCCATATTCTTTAGTTAAATATATTTTCTTATTATTAGTTCTTTTATTTTTCTGCTATTACTATTACCATCGATGATTCATAAAAGGCTGCTAGAAAAATTGTCATTATTTCCGCCAGTTAACGCATATGATGCTTTTGTGTTGGGGAATGTGTGTGGCTGTGAAGCTGCCGAAGACTCCAAGTCTCCACGCCACACACACACATATTACTTGTGTGTGTTTATACAAACAGACTATTTTTATATAATACGGATGGAATTTAGCTTTGTATCCGTAAAAAATAATATGAGTAACGCTGGATTATTCAAATGGCAGCCATAGCCCATATGAAAAATACCCCTGCTGTTAGTTACTTATATTAACTTTAACCGTTAACCACGTTTTTAGTCTGAATTGATTATATTACCTCCAATTAATTATTTAAAATAATAATAAAAAATTAATTTGATCCCTATTTTCTCTCCTGCAAAATCTTTACTTTTTTATTCTTTCATGTTCTTGCAATTCTCGCATTTTCTCAGTCTCAAAATAAATTTTCAGAATTAATTCATTCAGTTCTAAGAACAAACACCACCTTCATCCTCAATCAATTTTGAAAATAACAACCACAATTTTTTCAGAATTCAACACAAAACATAGATCTTCATCTTCAATAAATTCTTGAAAAATGAATATAATTTTTCAGATCCTCCATCTTCTTATTTAGATATGTTCCATCTCTCCATCAATGTTGGAGAGTTGGAGGACCACATAGTCCTCCTCGTACTTAAATGTTGAGATTCTTTCAAATCCACCTCCCCCAATAAAAAACTGCCTCTTATATATTTATAAGAATTGTATGAAAATGATAGAAACCTAGATTGAGTCTAACTACAATTTACATATTAATGTGATATTTGATGACTAAATATTTGTTTGTTCTTTTAACCAAATTCTTATTAATAAAAATCTTAGTTATGCCCTAATCAATAGATATTTAGAATGCCAAAATTTGAGGTATTGATTTGTCCCTTGATTTGTTTTTTCACGAGTATTCCAAGATGACCCAGTTGTATATGTACCTTTTTCTTATAAAGAAGAAGAAAAAAACAAATAACACCAAAATTGTCTGATGTATTCAATTTTATACGCAGAAATAATTTTATTAAAAATTGATATTATTGACTTTCCTTCTCGTTAGTTAAAATTAATTAAAGTTAACACCCATAGAGATATTTTCATCCTTTCATCTCATTTTTAATATTTTATTTAAAGAATATTTAAAAATAAAAAATAAAAAAAGATTTTTTTTTAGATCTCTATCATCCACAAATAATAAAATTTTTTAAAAAGAAAATAAAAAGATATGGATGGTGACCAGCGATGGAGTCGCCATCTCTATGGAGATCCAAAGATGGATAGGTCACTCATCTCCTTTTTTTTATTTTTTTTTTATTTTTGAATAAGGTAATTTTGGTAATTTTCAGTATTATGTGAGAGGTATTTTTTTTCTTTTAATAGTTAAATTTGGGCAATGAGTTAACTTTAATAGATTTTAAGTAACGGCACAAAAGATCAATATTAATATTTAATAAAGTTGTTTCCATGTGTAAACCATTATGCAATGTTAATATTATTTGTTCTAAAAAAAGAAATGTTACAATAAATATTAAGTGACAATTTCTAAAATTGACCATCTACAATTATAAAAATTTATTTTTAACCACAAGTTTTAAAATGATTGTTAATAACCACTTTCATAATTTTTTATTTTAATTCTGAACCAAAAAATTACATAAAGATACCTCAACCATCATGCCTGAATAATTACAAAAAGGACCTCAAAAATAAAAAATTACAAAAAAATCCTAACAATATTATGTAAAAACTCTATCAACACTTAAATCGAGCCTCACTCTCTAGAATTATTTTTTAGACCAAAATCAAAAAGAGGATAATGCCAGCAATAACCAAAATCAATCTCAGAGTAACCAGAAGCATAAATTGGACCCTCGTGAGACGATCTGGTTGATTATCCCACTAGATCAAGCGCGATAAACTGGTTAATTATTGCACTTGATCATGTTCGATCATCGCACTATGCGATGATCAAATGATGGTGGTGCAATCTGGTAGTTTGATGATAATTGGGTGATGATTATGGGTTCGATGATGGTTGAATGATGATCTGGATTCGATGATTGTTGGATGATGGTAGAGATCGATGAAGATGGAGATCTTAGGGTGGAGATCCTAGAAGGGATCTCCATCGTCAATCACCATATATTGATGGATGGACAGTGAAGAATCCATTTGGAATCTCCACCATCATTTTTATGTTTTTTGTTTTTATTTTTTAATCACCATTATTATTTTTTCAAAATTTAATTTTTATTTAATAATTTAATTTTTCTTTATTTTTGACCTAAATAGTATTTGTGTGTGCAAAGACTAAATTACTCCTAACACTGTTAAAATTAATTAACTGTTGACTAATGGAAGAACTAATTGATTGATTTCAGAAAAGTTGAAGACTACAGGAGGTCAAAACATAAATATCAATAAACTAATAATAATTCGAAAAAAATTACAAACCTAACTGATGATATGCCTTTAATAAACTAATACTTTTTCCTCTAACATTTCATCCTAAGAATAGAAATTGGTATAAAATATTTATGATGCATCCGTGGAGTA